>LR812524.1:13397010-13804510 GCA_903798195.1 Danio kyathit
TCCCGCATTCTTTAATGTAATGCATGACTAAAAAATAATCAAATGTTTAAAAGGTTATGCAGGTTTATCAATAACAATTACCAAACAACAGATCTTAAACTACCGTAAATACAGTATATGAGGCTTATTAAAACCCTCTACTGCACGCATTATGATAGATCTATAAAAAATATTTGACTGTTTTTCTTTTCTTAGAATGGCTTAACTTGAAGTGCTGTTAAAAAAAAAAAAAAGTTTGGAATTTTTTTAAGGTACTTTATGATATGTTGCCATATAGCAACAACGTCCAGTAGTGCAGGGGTGTCAAAGTCAATTCCTGGAGGGCCGGAGCCTTGCAGAGTTTAGTTCCAGCCCTGGTTCAACACACCTATCTGTAGGTATCAAACAAGCCTAAAGCACTCAATTAGTTTGATCAGGTGTGTTTAATTGGGGTTGGAACTAAACTGTGCAGAGCTCCGGCCCTTCAGGAACTGGCTTTGACACATGTGCAGTAGTGGATAGAAATTTCTAATGTAGAACTTTCTCTATATTTAGTAATTTTGTTGATTGAAATAATTTAATTGGTGTTCCAGTATTATAAGCTTTAACACTGAACGTATAAATGACACCTTATACATACTTTCCAACAACTGATAATCCAACAGCTTTCATTTATTCCATTCTTTTTTGCTGAATATTATTGAAAACAATCATGTTATTGTATTATCATGTATACAACATACAGTGTATATAAATATTTTCTCCAGTAAATATTATTTCAAGAGTTCACACTTAGCTGATGATCAAAGCGTAATTGGCATGCTGTCCCGGAAGAGAGCCCTGAGCTCGTAATATCCTCGAGCCCGGGGCTCCCTCCCGTTAGAAGGGCAAGAGGGAAGTTCGAGCCCAGGAAGGTCTCGAGAACTCCCCTCCTTGTCGCCGTGTGAGAAGTGTAAACTAACGTTGTCTTAGGTGATAATTTGGTTTAGTCGATTGGCTATGGTGTATGTTTTGGACGGTGGGAGGAAACCGGGGAACCCATGGGAAACCCACGCAAACACGGGGAGACATGCAAACTCCGCACAGAAACACCAACCAGCTCGATAGGAGGTTGAACCGGCGGCGTTCTTGCTGTGAGGCAACAGTGCTAGCCACTGGGCCGCCATGTCGCCTTATAGAAAAAAGGGTGGAAGTAGGGGTGGAAGGAGGGGAACTTCAAGACGAAGATAACTGGAGTAAAAAGCTCTGGTTATTTATAATGCGTCCGTAATCATCTAATAGGGCTGATTACGAAGCTAATAAGGTGCCAGCCGTGTTGATCATAAGCACGTGATCCTCTCGAAATTACACAACAAATAAATAACAAGCCTAGTATATCCAGATGCATCAGAATAATGTAGCTACTAGCTAACAATGTTTATATATTATACTATATACTACACTATGCCTACGTTTTATATGCCTCTGAGCTAACTTACCTGAACTGTCTCCATCACTGCTCTTATCAAATGTCTAATCTGCATCAATCTCATGACTAAAACCCATCTCATCCTCACTTTCATCTGCAGGAAGAGCCAGTTCTGTCTTTTTCTTCTTTCACTTACCATAGAACATGGCGGTCCTCACTAATACACTGTTCCCTGAATTTATATCTAATCAAAAGTATCGCCATTAAAATGAGATTTTATCCATAATTCAAATGCCATTACCATATGACTAATCAACATTATATTACTAGCATTCATGTTGTTATTGTTACAACTTAAAAGATCACAGATGACCTTGCTAGCTAGCTAACCCATTGCAATGTTGCACATCCAATTACAAAAAACTAATGTGATAAAAACATTTTGAGTTGTGAATGTGTCATCATAACTTACAGGAGGTGATGTTTCAGATTTTTTGGTGGATCTGACATAATTTGATCCTTTGTTTTTATTGACGTTTACATTCGCATTTAGCAACTACTCACAATAAGTGAAGTTTATAAACTAATTTCGAGAGGATCATGTGCTTATGATTGCTTGCAGCCGGTCCCGCATTATACAATATATGATTCACCAATCTGACGATTCCTAAGCCACTATAAATAACCTAAGTTCCATATAACAGCCATATTGGTTTTGAAGAATCCCCCCTTCCACCCCTACTCCTCCTCCTTTCCTAGATGGGTGGCAAGGTGGCCCAGTGGTTAGCACTGTTGCCTCGCAGCAAGAACATCATTGCTTCTAATCCTTACCAAGCCAGCCGACGTTTCTGTGCGGAGTTTACACGTTCTCCCCGTGCTCACGTGGGTTCTCCCCCCCCCCCCTCCCCCACCCCCTCCCCCCCGGGTTCCCTGGTTTCCTTCCACCGTCCAAAAACATGCAACTTAAGTTAATTGACTAATCCAAATCAGCACCATAGACATGGGCTGCGTCCGAAACCGCCTACTACTCAGTAGGTACTGCATTTGAATTTAAACGTACTACTCGGCCGTTAGAAAAGTACGTTCTATACAGTATGAATGTGAGCAGTATGAATGGAATTCGGACGTACTACATCCGCCATTTTGTCATGGTCACGTGACCTACCTGCGTCAGTTGCGTCGCTTCACTTCCATTCATGAATTCTCTCGCGGGGCATCATGGGATAGCGCAGCGTCCATGGGATGCGCACTTCAGAATCTCGCCGGAAGTAGTAAGTCATCCGGGTACTTCTCGCATACTGATTTTCGAATTCTATGAATTCGCACATACTACTCGGCTCGCATACTGATTTTAGCGTACTGTATAGTATGGAAGTATGCGGTTTCGGACGCAGCCATGCTCTTCATAAATAGTTATCTCTTAAAAGCAATCACTATCTGTTCATTAGCTATTACAGCAGGGGAGTTCTCGAGATCTACCTGAGCTCAAACTCCCCTCTCGCCTTGCAAATGGGAGGGAGCCCCGGGCTCGAGGATCTTATGAGCTCAGGGCTCTCTCCCAGGACAGCATGCCAAACAAGCTTTATAATCAATCATCAGCTAAGTGTGAACTCTTGAAACGCCAGTCACGCCACGGAAAAACACTGCACGTCATGTGACTTATCCAAAGCACATCATTGCCTAAACTAAGGTCTTCTCTTTCCAACAAAAAAATTAGAATGTTGGTCTTAAAGAAACAGTGGCAGGGAAATGAACATAAACATCATTTTACAATATGACAACACCATGCGGTAGAGGGTTTTAAATGGTCCTTGAGGACACACAAAATCAGATAACTGAGAGTATCTTTTGACTATACACTTGAATTTAAAATTGTTACACATATTACCAATATTTATTTTTGTCTAATTATCTGTGGATTACATAATCACCCTCTCATTACATATTATATGACCAAAAGTGGGCTAATCTAGAAGCAGAGGACAAAAAGAGGACACAGTTACTGGACCAGGAATAGTTCATGTGTGTGTGTGCGTGCATGTGTGCGTGTGTGTCCTCACAGGAAGAAGTCACCTCTAATGAGTCGAAGTCTGTCTTTTTGTGTGTGTGTGTGAGAAAAATGGAAAGAGGTGAACAAAGTCATCTGCTGTTATAACAGTATAAGTCTGACTGCAAAATTTTCCCCTGAGCTTTTCTGAATAGCTGTGTTCCTACACTTCAAATAATTAATCAGATAATAAAGAGACTGAAATGAAAGAAAGAAAAAAAAACAATGGGTGGAGGAAGGAAAAATAAACAAGAATCGTGTGTGTGTGGTATTAAGTGTTATTTAAGGGTTGAATTTCAACGAACATTGGAGTATCGGTATCTGGACTGCTGTCAGCATGTGCTCTGTTTCTCTTTCTCTCCAATATTGTCGCAGGTGAGATGGGTTACAATTGGCTTCCATCACCATATCATCTGTCACGCTGTCAGGATGTCGGGCAAAACTGTCTCACTGAGCAATGCAAACTGAATCCTGTACAAAATGGCTCTGCAACAGTAGAAGATTCCTGATTCGTGTTTTGCAGTAATAAATGGAGCTTTTACTTAAAGCTTTGCAGCCTGTTTCGTGATACGCATGTAAGGGAAGCTGCAGTGTAACTGATACAGCAGGTGTGAGTTGAGCTTTTGCTTCATGCTTCTTTTTTTGTTGGAGAAACTACATTTTTTTACGTCTCACTAGTGTCACAAAAGCTGCGTTCAGACTGCAGGACTTTTAAAAATCTTTTTTGAAATCGATTATGAAATTATTTTGCATCATGGACATACAGAAAATGTATGGGTTCGTGTGGGTTTTGGGGTAACGGAAATAATGTACTGTGACTGGTTTATGTATTTAAAGGGTTAGTTCATGCAAAAAATGAAAATTGTTATTAATTATTCCCCCTCACATAACTTAAACAATTTTATGTGTTTATAGTTTGAATATATTTAAATGTTTCTTGTTTTTATTTAAAAAATAATTTTCCCTCTTGACTTTTTAAAAACTATTATAAATTCCATTTTCTAAGTTTTTTACATGATATTGTAATATCAACATTGTAATATTGAACACAAAGACAGATTTAGTCTTCATTCCAGTAAAATATTTAAACAATATTTAAAAAAAACATTTATTTTTATTAATAGTTTTATTTTATTTTACTTAACTATTTTACTATATAACTTAATTTAACTTAACTATTTAATTGAATTTAACTTAACTTTAACTTAACTATTTAATTGAATTTAACTTAACTATTTAATTTAATTTAACTTAACTTTAACTTAACTATTTAATTTAACTTAACTTTAACCTAACTATTTAATTTAACTTAACTTTAACTTAACTATTTAAATTAATTTAATTTAACTTAACTTGACTATTTAACTTAATTTAACTTAACTTAACTATTTAATTTAACTTAACTTAACTATTTAATTTAATTTAACTTAACTTTAACTTAACTATTTGATTTAACTTAACTTTAACTTAACTATTTAATTTAATTTAACTTAACTATTTAATTTAACTTAACTTGACTATTTAATTTAACTTAACTTTAACTTAACTATTTAATTTAATTGAACTTAACTTTAACTTAACTATTTAATTTAATTTAACTTAACTCAACTATTTAATTTAACTTAACTTGAACTTAACTATTTAATTTAATTTAATTTAACTTCACTATTTAATTTAACTTAACTTGAACTTAACTATTTAATTTAATTTAACTTAACTATTTAATTTAATTTAACTTAACTTGAACTTAACTATTTAATTTAATTTAATTTAACTTCCCTATTTAATTTAACTTAACTTTAACTTAACTATTTAATTTAACTTAACTTTAACTTAACTATTTAAATAAATTTAATTTAACTTAACTTGACTATTTAATTTAATTTAACTTAACTTTACTATTTAATTTAATTTAATATAACTTAACTTTAACCTAACTATTTAATTTAATTTAACTATTTAATTTAATTTAATTTAATTTAACTTAACTTTAGCTTAACTATTTAATTTAACTTAACTATTTAATTTAACTTAACTATTTAATTTAACTTAACTATTTAATTTAATTTAACTTAACTTTAACTTAACTATTTAATTTAATTTAATATAACTTAACTATTTAATTTAACTTAACTATTTAATTTAACTTAACTTAACTATTTTAACTTAATTATTTAATTTAACTTAACTATTTAATTTAACTTAACTATTTAATTTAATTTAACTTAACTTGACTATTAACTTGGATATTTATAGTAGTTTTAGAATTATCTGATAGGCTAGCTAATGATTAGTGAAAAGGATCAGCTGTAGTCGATCGTATCACATGCTCCTCTTGAAATTAGTTTGTGAAACACGAGTTGAATTATTTGAACTTGCACATTAGATGCAATTGAGGCAAATTCTGTGCGTCTATGTCACGTGTGATAATTCACACAGATTCACTCATTTACATTTACTTTATTTGAAATTTACTCACGCAAATACTTAATTATGCTTTTGTTTTGAGCCCAGCATTAGTGTGCTTCACGCAGGTGAGTGTGCTTGCCAAACCACCTGTAACAGACACTCTTTTCCTCTCCATATGCACCAGACACCTTCTTATAATCACCCCATACATCTTGGGGGAAACAAACTAAAACTTGTCATAGCATGTACTGCTACTCTTTGATGGTTTGAAGTGCTTCTTTTATCCTCACTTGTATGTTTCTTTTTATTAAAAGCATCTCCTAAATAAATAAATAAATGTAAACTTTAAAACATTAAAAAAACTGAATAAGTATGCAGAAATTACAGCATATCATAAAATGCATTTTTTTTTAACAATTCTACTACAAATTTCACAAAGATACATCATTTATGTTATAGACTATTTTGAGGGATGTAAACAATAACAACGGTCCTGACGTATTTCCTGTTTTACATTTTAAATTTCCATAGCTTCTGAGAGTCCAAAAAGTTTCTCTTATTGATAAATGATGTTATGATAGCTGTTATAACATCAAGTTATGATTGACATGATTGTATACAGTATATTTTTCATATATTTAAACTTGTTTCTTGTTTTAAAAAAATAAACCCCTTCTGATTTTTTTTAATATTATTATAAATCCCACTTTCCGAAGTGTCACTATCAGCATGAACATTCATGAAGCCGAGCTCAACTGTGTGGTTGTGTATTTCAGCCGACACCAGGTGCATTCGTCACTCTCAGAGTCATTAGGCCGTTAGTGAATGATCATTACTTTAGCTCATAATCGCTGTTATTTCCTCCAGGAACACGAGGAGAGCCGCGAGTCGGCACTCAGACTGAATGGATGTTTGAGTGGGGAATGTTGCGCCTCTGAGCATCGAGGGCACGTGGACAGATCACTGCTCACTGCTAATGGGAGTCTGCAGTTAAATTTATCTTTGATTATGGTACCGCTTATTAGCTTTAACATCTATGCATGAAAATGGAATTATCCTAACAGCATTCTGTTGTTTATTTCATGTATTTAATTATTCATTTAGGGGGCACGGTGGCACAGTGGTTAGCACTGTTGCCTCACTGCAAGAAGATCGTTGGTTCATAACTAAATTGGCCGTAGTGAAAGAGTGTGTGCGTGAATGTGACAGTGTATGGGTGTTTCCCAGTACTGGGTGGTGGCTGGAAGGGCATCCTCTGCATAACACATATGCTGGAATAGTTGGCGGTTCATTTCGCTGTAGCAACCTCTGCTAAATCAGAGACTAAGCCAAAGGAAAATGAATGATTTTATTTATTTATTTATTTATTTGAGTGAACACCAGTTATTCCCTATAATACTTTATTAGCAAATATTCAACTATTTATTTATATTATTTTAGCAGTCCACCACTACACTGCTGCCTGCTTGATTTACTGAATATCTCCACAATCTGAAATATTATTATAGCTTTTCATATAATTTTTCTGTTTATCCACTGTATGTATAGTGACTTAAAATCTACATTGTTAAACCTTATTTACATTGTATGACTTTATTTACTTACTTGATATTTACTTTTATTTACTTACTTGATAAGCAGTTACTAAATCAGCATACTATCATCTCAAAAACATTGCAAGAATCAGATGCTTTGTTTCCAGTGAAGACTTAGAGAAACTTGTTCATGCTTTTATCAGCAGCAGGGTGGATTACTGTAACGGCCTCCTCACAGGCCTTCCCAAAAAGACAGTCAGACAGTTTTGTAACATTGAACTCAAAGACAGTTTTGGTCCTCATTCCAGTACAATAAAAAAAAAATTGGTAAGGTATTCAAAAACATGCCATGAATGTAAATGAGATTTGATGCATGCTTATGGCAACTATTATTAAGTGTCATTTGCTCAATTATGTCATTTTAAATGCAAAGATGACATTGTGTGTTATGACAACTTGACATTACCAAGACAGTATATAACTTAAATAAATAAATAAATAAATAAATTAATTAATTAAATTAAATAAATCTGTCGTAAATATAATTATCACGAGGATATTATAATTGTGTCATAAATATTTTTGATTACTTTTTCAGTGGAACAAATATTAAAACGTCTCATTAAAAGTGTCATTACTCTGTCAATTAATTTTTAACAGTGTCATTAATATTTAATTATTTTAATGACAAATTTAGCTTTTATCTAGTTGAGGTAAAAAAAAATATCAATGACGCTGTTATAAAAATTCATGACACTTATAATGGCTTTATGACAATCATGTTTATGACAGATTTATGACAAGCTTTGTTGTTTTTGTAATGTCAAGTTGACAAAGGCAAAAATGGATGTATTTGTTTGTCAAACTGTCATAACAATGTCATCTCTGCATTTAAAATAACCGAGCAATTGACACTTAATGACAGTTGTTATAAGCATGCATAAAATCTCATTCACATTCATGACGTGACATGTCACACACCTTCAAGCAGTGTTACCAAAAATTCTTTATTTTATTTTATTTAGAATTTTAAGTAATAAACTTGAGAAATATTAGTAAGATAATATGCAGTAGGGCTGTACGATATTGGAAAATCTGATATTGCGATATTTTATTTTTCTGCAATAAATATTGCAATGTGAATACAGTTTCACAAGATGGTTTGAATAGCATTATTTGATAGTTTTCTGAGGAGTCTAATAGTATTCAAGGTACAGGAACTGAATAATCAATGCAAAGAATGCTTTTCTTCCTTCGCTTTGTCTCGTTACTAGTACAAATGTAAAAAAAGCTAGATCAAGTAAAAATATAGTTTAGTTTTTCCTTCAAACAAGCTAAATTATCTGTTAATGAGGCAAGTAAACTAATATTGTTTTTGCATGGAAATTTAGATATTTGGACTAAAAACAAGTTAAAAATCATATCAATTATGTAAAAATAATTAAATACAATAAATCTTTGTTACGCCTCCAAACATCAAATTTTTTTTTTTTAAGTCTGTTGAAATGCTCAGTCATGGGGCTTAACAACACATGCAAATGATAAACTTTCATTCTATTATGATTAAACAAATCAGATCAGGGGTCCGTTGTTCGTACATGCATTACTCAATTAGCTGGATTTTGACACGATCCAGGATCGTTTTGTTCTTCAAAATCGAGAGTTGTTGTCATAGCAACAGTTCCGGTAGCTCAGACCTGCTTGGCAGCAGGCTTATTTCATATAAACAGGATTAGAACGGGTCATTTCAAGCAAAGGTAATACTGAAAGTATGTACCGAATGCTGACATTTTCTTACAGTAGTAACCTATAGATTACAAACACTGAGGAAAATATATCAATTTATATATAAATAGAAATTTAAAACAAATTATAAATAAAACTGTTATGCAATCAGGGGTCACCGGGGGTGTTTCTCTCCCCAAGGGGTTCAAAGAGAACATTAATTAATACTGTATGGAATTTTAGATACAAATGCGTAGCTACTATTTTAAGGTACCGACCAAGCTTTAGTACAATTCATGTATGATAATAGACATAGCAAATGTGTAAAGTTAATGCGTATCATAATTAACAAACAGTTTACTACGAATTTTGGTCACACTTTATTTTGATGGTCCGTTTGTTGAATTTAAGTTACATTGCATCTACATGCCAACTAATTCTCATTAGATTATAAGTAGACAGTTAGGTTGGGGTTAGGGTTAGTGTACAGTAAGTTGACATGTACTTGCAAAGTTTCTTATAGTCAGTTAAATGTCTGTTTAGCAGCAGTATCAACAGATATTAAGCAGACAGTCTACTAATACTCAAATGGACCATAAAAATAAAGCGTTATCTGAATTTTATGTCATTTTGCTTACATGGATAATTAAACGATAGTCAGATGATGTCATTACGCTGCTGTGCCATCAGCCAATCATTGCATTTCTGATCATGATTTCGAGGATTGATACATCTGTTGATCAGGGGTGCACTTCCCAAAACCATCGTTAGCCAATTAAGGTCGCAAGTTCCGTCATTACAAACATAGTTTGTTGATTTGCCGTTTCCCAAATCCATCATTCCAAGGAACATTCGCAAACTGTGTCGCAAACTTGAACACTTGAAACGACACCTCTGGAGCTGTAGTTAGAAACATAGTTTCTGGCTGTGTTCTATTCCCGCTTATCCCCCCTATGCCCTATTCATTTAGAACATTCTAACATTCAAAGTTGGAATTATTAAAAATAAAAAAGCATTAAGGTCATCTATCTTAGGTGTAATTTGCTTTCAAAGTATTTTTACAGTTTAGTTTTAGCAATCTTCATGTTTACAATTGCGCTCCCTTCCCAGTGCACTTTGAAAACATTGATATTTTGATAACATTTTGAACACAGCCTCATGGCGAAAGCTATAGGTGACCTTTTATTTAAAAGCGGAATTTATGTTACATCTCCAAAGCTTGTGAAAATAAAAAACATAGCATACCTTAATGCTTTTAATTTGTAGTGGGTTATTTATTAAGTTATTTATTTATTTCTGCTGTGGTTTGCATGTGTCAAATTGTAAAAGTAGACTTTAAAAATATATATATAAATAAACAATATCCTACTTAATAATAATAATAATCATCATCATCATCGTTAATATTATTAATATTATTATTAAAGTAAATATATTTATAATAAATCTCCTCATTATTTATTTATTTATATGATATATATATATATATATATATATATATATATATATATATATATATATATATATATATGATATTAGAATAGTGTTAGCTTTTGTAAGTGATTATATGTTTTAGAATAGAATATTTAATGTTCAAATTGTCAATAATATTTGTAAAGGAAACACAGGCCCTATATGTGCCATTTACATATATTTCATTTAATATGAAAAACGAGTGCATGTTTTTTTACCAAAACTAATATTGGATTTTATTTTTAATGCGTGTTTGTGTAAAACAATATAATTTGCACATAGAAATTATGGGGTTGTTCTCTAAAGAAGTTACTCCACCCCGTTTAGAGCATCATTATGGGCGTTTTACGCTATAACTAACGTGGTTCAAGCCATTGATCTGTGACAGAGAAACTAGGGGTTTTGGGAAACACTCGTCACTACATCGTTCTTTTCCCAAACGATGCATCGTACTATGATAGTTCAGCTGCGAGTTGCGTCGTTGTTTGGGAAACGCACCCCTGATCAGTTCATCCAGACATTTTAATCTGATTTGCAAATTTGTTTGAAGAACCAAATTAGCCAGAGATCAGTTATCAAGATTAAAAGATCCCGGATCTGCCAAATCATCTAAGATCATTTAAGCAAGGTATGAAGAACGGATCCCAGCCATAATTTAGACTCAACATTGCTGATCTTGTGACGTGACTATTGCAGATGTGCACATTGCGATATTGATGCTAAAACAATATATATATTACATCCATAGTATGCAGAAATTAACATTTACAGCATGTCCTAACATAGCATGTTAAGGTAAAAAAAAATAACATAATGAATTAACCAAAGCCTGCATTGTAATTATATTTTTATAGTAAATTTAAATTTTTAGTTTTGTTGTGCCATGAATTAATTTATCTAAAGTAATGCTCATTGTAAGAAACAGAACCTTATTTTAAAGTGTTAATGATTGCAGTACAACAGGCATAATGGAGACAAACACACACACACACACACTAAGGACAGTCACCTCTAGTACCGACAGGACAGGCTCCGTCTGACACCACCAGCACCTCTGTCTGCAGTTTACAGGCGTCTTTGCGCAGGAGACAGTGGTTCTCATAGCTCTCGCCGTTCGATCCGCACACTGGAGCATAGTCACCGCTGCACTGCAAACAGAGAAAAAGAAGAGGCACAGGTGTCGCAGATGCATGTTTAATGGTCAGATCAGATGAGGACAAACTTTAATTACACCGGCCTCTGAAACACAAGACATCAGTTCTGGGGGATCTGCGCGCAGCTACCGAAGAGTGAAAGAAGTCAGGGATAATCCAAAGCTAGGTGTGTGTTACACTGTTGTAATGTGGTAGCAAAAAAATACTTAATGTGACGCATAGTGCATTAGAATCATGTAATGAAAACCTAGCTTAGGATTATCCCATTTAGAATATGGTCAGTTGCCAAAATTGATAGGTTAGAGCTGGTATAGAGAATTTAAGACCTTCTGGGATGTTTGCGTGTACATCAGGTGTGTTCAAATATCTTTAATCAGAGCAAGATAGCGATGTACTTATTAAAACGAGAGAGTGAATGTGACTTTTTTAATGTTTTCAATATATGAAGTTGTTGTAAACTGAATCACTATACTATATTGTAGACCAGGGGTTTTCAAACTGTGGGCACCTATTAAGGGGGGCGCGAGAATTTGAGGCGTGCACTCGAGTAAATTATGATGACGATTTTTATGCGTTCATTAGAGTGAATCTGATTAACGCTAGTTCCACATCTAACTATCAGGCACCTGTAGAGTTTATGCGTTCCAGTAAAATATATGCCAATAAAATGGATCGGGTGCTTTTTAAATGCTTTTTGCATCCCTACTAAAGCCAAATGTTTATTGCTATTAAAGTCAGTTTTGGAAAATATTTCCTCCTTATTTAAAGCTTACAAAGTCATTCTCTACTTATGATTTAGCCGTTCACATATTGCGTCTAAAAGCATGTTGATTCCTTCACCATTTTCAATATGTCTGTCTGTTTGTTGCTAGGCGACCATCAACCGTGCTCATCGGATGATTGACAAAACATTGCTGGAGCTCTGATACAAGTTTTATTTATGGACAAAATTAAAAAGCACTGCAATGTTTGGGTGTTCTGTGTTTGTCTGATATAATTAGTCTACCGAATTGTGTATATTCCATACAAAGTATTAAGCTGATTGGTCGGTTCTTGTCACATGCCTCAAGGTACACTTGCAGCACTGCAATGTTTTCAACTAAGCGTGCCTAGAATAGGCAGGTGCAGCTTGAATAGAAAAAGAATGTATTTAATAGTACATTATTGTGCAATTCAATATTGGGCTCTATTTTAACGATCTAGGCGCAAAGTCCAAAGCGCACGGCGCAAAAGCATTAAGGGCATGTCAGAATCCACTTTTGCTAATTTAAGGATGGAAAAATCCGCTTTGCGCCGTGGCGCATGGTCTAACAGTGTTGAGCTTATTCTCTTAATGAGTTATAGGTGTGTTTTGAGAATAAACCAATCAGAGTCCCACTTCCCATTCCCTTTAAGAGTCAGTTGCATCGCGCCATAGCGCATTTGCTATTTACATGGCGGACTTTGTAAGTGGAATAACTGAGCGCTTCACTAGCGAGAAAACAGTTAAACATCATCTGCAACGCGAGAATGAGCCTCCTCATTCTGTACTTTCGCTTTCACTCTCGTGGATAAGGAAATGTATTGTACGCACAGACATCCATTAGCCTACATAATTAATTTTGTTTGTTAAGCGCAAAGATTTGTTTCAAAACTATTTCTAAATTCAGTTCTAATTTCCAGCAAACGAATAAATGAACAATAAAAACGAAGTGTGGTCAAAAAAGTTATATCCAAATACACATGCTATACCCCATATGGTCTAAAAGCTGACAGGTGAGCAGATCTAAGCTTGTTTTAAAAAAAACAAATATAAATATGCATATAATAAATAATACTACTACTAATAATAACATTATACAAAAGCAATTTGTCATGAATAAACTGAAAAAACCAGAGATGAAGAAGGCATGAAGGCAGTGGTTTTTATATTTATGTAGGCTAGAAAATAATAATTTTTGTAATATTTTAATCCTTTAATTCTTTTTTATTTGTAAAGATATTTGCGTATTGCTCTACATCCTATGTGTATTAAGCAATGTTTAAGCGAGGCGCACAACTAACGTGCTTTGCGATAGACTTTAGACCTCCTCTTATCTGGTCTCTTAAACAGTCTATTTTAGTTCCTCAAAATAGCACCGTGCCAGCAATGCGCCTCAACACACCTCCTTTTTTACACCAGAACGCCTATGGGCGCACATATGAGCACAAATGCATTTGCTATTTAAACAGCGTGGTGCAAAACGTCAAAATGACTCTTGCGTCAAGCTGAAACTAGCAAACAACAGCTTATATCCAAGCAGGGGTATAACTTAATATACTTAATATCTCCCCCCCCCCCCCCCCCCACCTTTGCCACTTTTCAAAATTCTGTCTAATTTGATGCATCCGAAATTGCATACTTCCCTACTATGTAGTACATTAAAATCAGTATGTGAGCCAAGTAGTATTTAGGAATTCATAGTATTTGAAAAACAGTATGCGAGAAGTACCCTGATGACCTACTACTTCTGATTCTGAAGTGTGAGTCTGTTGGACGCTACGCCATCTTATGATGCCCTGCGAGAGAATTCATAAATCGGAGTGAAGCAACTCAACTGATGTGGGTAGGTGACGTGATAATGACAAATGGCAGATGTAGTAAGTCCGAGTTCTATACATACATCTCACATTCATACTATATAGAACACAATTTTCTAATAGTCATGCAGTCAATTCAAATTCAAATGTAGTACTCGAGTATTACAGTAGGTGATTTAACCACTATGGAGGAATGTGATGGACACAGTGAGTCTACATGCATTGATGTGCATGTCCTCTTTATGAGACGTTATGTGCATGCTGTAAAAATGGCTCACTGAAAATTCCAATGAGCAGTTATTGCGCTTGAAATGATTGTTTCAGTCAGTGATGAAACGCCAAGCAACTTGCTTGATTCAGTATGATAGCTCAGGTCAGACTATAATCATATTTACTGTCAGACAGAATCTGTCTACACCTGTTGATGCTAGTCTAATTTTAGACATTTGTGCTGCACATATAATTTTATTTTTCAATTAAGGAGGGTTGTTTTTGAAAGACAATTATTAAAATAATAATCAACATTTCCATACAAGTAGCCTACAAGTTAATTTTGCTGTCGTCATTTGCAATTGAAATGACAAAATAGTCATTCAGCACACAATCCATAAAAAAAATAAAATAAAATCATGTTTGTTTAATTAGCCTAATTATTTCTGGGATTTTGTATCAACGTAGTCCATTAATGTTAAGTTTATATACAGTTGAAGTCAGAATTATTAGCCCCCCTGAATTATCAGCCCCCGTTTATTTATTTATTTTTTTTTAGTTTTCTGTTTAATGGAGAGAAGATTTTTTCAACACATTTCTAAACATAATAGTTTTAAAAACTCATTTCTAATAATTGTTTTATTTTATCTTTGTCATGATGACAGTAAATAATATTTTACTAGATATTTTTAAGACACTTTTATACAGCTTAAAGTTACATTTAAAGGCTTAACTAGGTTAATTAGGTTAACTAGGCAGGTTAGAGTAAATAGGCAAGTTATTGTATAACGATGGTTTGTTCTGTAGACTATTGAAAAAAAATTAGCCTAAAGTGGCTAATAATATTGTCCTTAAAATGCTGTTTAAAAAATTAAAAACTGCTTTTATTCTAGCCTAAATAAAACAAATAAGACTTTCTCTAGAAGAAAAAAATATTATCGGACATACTGTGAAAATTTCTTTGCTCTGTTAAACATAATTTGGGAAAGATTTAAAAAAGAGAAAAAAATTTATTCATTTATATATACAGTTGAAGTCATAATTATTAGCCCCTAATAATTATGACTTCAACTGTATATATAAATGAGGAAATAGGATTGAAATTTAACAAATTTTCTTCATTTTCTTCAAATTTTCTCAAACCAAAGTAACACTCTTGCATCAGATCCTTGCATCCATACTGTCATGGTTGTGGGTGTGCACGCTCTGTCTGTGGTGTTTTATGTTGTTATCACGTGGTTATGTTTCGCTTTACTCCATTGTTGCGTGTTTGTGTTGTGATCATGTGGGGTCATTACTTAACACTGATCAGGTGTTCGGATCAGCCGCTTCAACTGTGCTTCATTTCTGTCTATATCTAATTTTGTTATTGTTTGTTTATAGTGTCTCTGTTTTGTCAGAACTCTTATTGGCGTTTTGTTGGCCTGTCCTGGTTTCGGCAGCCTTTTGGAACTTTTTTCGACTCACGTTCTGCTTCAGTGTTTGGGTCTCTTGTTATTTATTTGTGGACTATTTTGCACCTTATGATCTATGACCTTTGGTCACAATAAATACACTTGCATCCGGATTTATTTTTGTTTGTTTTTGTTTAATTTTAGCAGGACATACACTGTAAAAAAAGACAAAGTCAAGACACCAAATATTTTTTTATGTTGCTTTAACTTATTTTAATTAGATTTATTTTAAGTAATTCAAGGTTCAACTAAACTGTATAAGTTATACGAACTTTATATCTTAGTCAGTTTGATTGATTTAAGTTGAGATAACTAAAAAATTTAATGTCATGAGTCAGGTTTGATCTAACCAGTTTCTGTTCACTTCAGCTGTTCCCTCTTACAATCAGCATTAGCGCACATGCATTGATCACCTGTTTCTATTTTGGATCTGATTCGCCTCTCTACTTATACTTGTCTTATCTTATCACATGTTGTCAGATGATTGTGTTCATTAAAGTTACGGACGCTCTCTCAATGCATGAATAACCCTTTTTCCCGTCTAGTCTAATCCGGTTATTTGTTCTCTTAATCTTTATTTTTGCCTACCTGTGATCTGCGCAGTCATCTCGCTGTTGAAACCCAGCTCCTCACCTGCGCTCGCCAGCTCCAGCCCTCGCTCCGCGCCGAGGGAGCTGAGGTGGATGTTCCACACCCATTTGCCAGTCTGCGTTCTCCCACGGGTGGTCGAGGAACGGCAGCTGTCTTTGTTATCCTTATTCTAAATAAACTCCTTATTTGAACTGCAAAACTCTCTGTTTTCTGTCCGAGCTTGACAGAATCATCTGACCAAACCTCCCGGTATGGAACCGCCAACGGAGTCCCCCTTACTCTCCATCGCGAAGATGCATGGTATTATGCTGGGTCGGCATGAGCAAGAGCTGGTAGCCGCAAAGCACGCCTTTGGGAGTTTATCTGCTCGGGTCATCAAGCTCACCGCCCAGCTGCGGGGTCTAAGTAGCGGTACCACCCCGGCATCTGCTTTTCACCATCCTCCAGAACCGCGGATCAACAACCCCCCGCACTACTCAGGTCAGTCCACTGAGTGTCGGGCCTTCTTGATTCAGTGCGAGGTGGTTTTATCCCTCCAGCCCAACACCTACTCTAATGATCGCGCCAGAGTGGCGTTTGTAATTTCCCTGCTAACCGGGCGAGCCAGAGACTGGGGAGCGGCTCTATGGGAGGCCAATTCTGATTGTTGTAATCACTTCCCCAGTTTCAAGCAGGAGATGATAAAGGTGTTCGACCGCTCAGTTTATGGACGCGAGGCTTCGCGTCGCCTCTCCACTCTTCGCCAGGGAGGAAGATCTGCAGCGGACTATGCTATTGAGTTCCGCACTCTGGCCGCCACCTGCGACTGGAACGAGCCCGCTCTCACAGCCCGTTTTCTGGAAGGCCTCAACGCTGAAGTTAAGGACGAGTTGCTGGTTCATGATCTTCCCACTCTGTTCGATCCTCTGGTCGAACTGGCTCACAGAGTGGACAGACGCCTCGATCGACGCAACCGTGTCCGCAGTTCTGCTCCAACGCCCACTCTTCCTCATCCGGGTCCTGCATCACTGACGTCCTTCTCCGTCGCTGAGCCCATGCAACTGGGTGCCAAACATCTCTCACCCGCGGAGCGACAGCGCCGCCTCGCGGCGAGACTATGTATGTACTGTGGAGGCGCTGGACATTTCGCACAAGTTTGCCCAGTAAAGAGACCTCGCTCGTCAGTAGATAAGGGATTACTGGCGAGCGCATCAACTTTCTCCCCATCACTCCTGTCCCGTTCGTCCATGGACGTCACGATACACACAAAGGATTCATCCATTTCCTGTACGGCGTTCGTCGATTCGGGAGCAGAGGGTAACTTTATGGATGAGATATGGGCTAAAGACAATAAGATACCTTTTCAGACTCTAGACCCTCCCCTCACCATGTACTCCCTCGACGGACGTCCTCTCACCAGGATCGACTTCGTTACACTTCCTGTGAGCCTCACCGTCTCTGGCAATCACAGGGAGACAATCACCTTTAAGTTATTTCGCTCTCCTTTCACTCCCATAGTACTGGGTCATCCCTGGCTCATTCAACATAACCCACACATAGACTGGTCCAAAGGGACAATATTATCATGGAGTGTACCTTGTCATGTTAAATGCCTCGTTTCTGCTGTGCCGGTTGTTTCTTCTGTTCCTGTGTTACAGGAGGAGCCCGGCGATTTATCCGGTGTTCCAGAGGAGTATCACGATCTGCGATCGGTGTTTAGCCGTTCCCGGGCCGCCTCTCTCCCGCCGCACCGCCCGTATGACTGCAGCATTGATCTCATTCCGGGGAGCACCCCGCCCCGCGGTAAGCTCTATTCCTTATCCGCTCCCGAACGCAGGGCACTTGAAATTTATCTTACCGAATCACTCGCAGCGGGAACCATAGTCCCGTCCACCTCTCCGGCTGGAGCAGGGTTTTTCTTCGTAAAGAAGAAGGACGGATCTTTGCGCCCCTGCATAGATTATAGAGGGTTAAATAACATTACTGTCAAAAACCGCTATCCTTTACCTCTTATGGCTTCAGCCTTCGATGTTCTGCAGGGCGCAAAGATTTTCACCAAATTGGATTTACGAAACGCGTATCACTTAGTGCGGATAAAACAGGGACACGAGTGGAAGACGGGGTTCAATACCCCGCTCGGCCACTTTGAATATCGGGTTCTTCCCTTCGGCCTAGTTAACGCTCCGTCCGTTTTCCAAGCTCTGGTTAACGATGTTCTTCGGGACATGCTCAATATCTTTGTATTCGTTTACCTAGACGATATCCTAATCTTCTCCCCCAATCTCTCCGTTCATGTCCAGCACGTCCGTCGCGTCCTACAGCGCCTGCTCGAGAACCGCCTTTTTGTTAAGGCCGAGAAATGTGAATTTCACGCCAAATCTGTCACCTTCTTGGGTTCCGTAATCTCTGCTGAAGGGGTCAGTATGGACCCCGCTAAGGTTCGAGCAATAATAGAATGGCCTAAGCCCGACTCTCGCACCGCGTTACAGAGGTTCCTCGGCTTCGCTAATTTCTATCGCCGTTTTATCCGGAATTTTAGCCAGGTTGCCTCTCCGCTAACCGCGTTAACTTCCACTAAGACCCCATTCACGTGGAACCCGGCGGCCCAAGCTGCCTTTGATCGCCTTAAGGAGTTATTCTCCTCCGCTCCCATCCTTGTTAACCCCGACCCCACACGCCAATTTATCCTCGAAGTAGACGCGTCTAGCGTGGGCGTTGGAGCGGTCCTCTCGCAAAGGGCTGAGGATGATCTGGTACATCCGTGTGCCTTTTTCTCTCATCGCCTTTCTCCCGCTGAGCGAAATTATGACGTAGGAGATCGCGAACTCCTTGCGGTTCGTCTGGCCATCGGAGAATGGCGTCAATGGTTAGAGGGTTCATCCGTACCATTCATAGTGTGGACCGACCACCGAAATTTGACCTACATTCGATCTGCCAAACGACTCAATGCCAGACAAGCGCGATGGGCTCTTTTCTTTAGCCGTTTTGATTTCACCATCTCCTATAGACCCGGTAGTAAGAACGTTAAACCGGACGCGCTATCTCGTCAATTTATTACCACCGAAGACGAGCAACCTACCGAGACCATTCTCCCCGAAGGGAGAGTAATAGGCGCGGTTATTTGGAACATAGAACGCCAGGTAAAAAAGGCATTGACTCGCGCTGTTATTCCTCACGGCTGTCCGAAGGGAAAATTATTCGTTCCCAGATCCGTACGCCCAGCGGTTCTGCGTTGGACTCATTCATCCAAACTCGTTGCCCATCCCGGCATTAAAGGCACACTCGCCGCCGCTTCGCAACACTTTTGGTGGCCATCCATGGCCCACGACATTCGCCGATTTGTCTTGTCCTGTCCAGTATGCGCTCAAGCTAAATCTAGCAACTCTCCTCCTGCCGGTCTTTTGCGACCTCTCCCCATTCCTTCACGTCCGTGGTCTAATATCGCTTTAGACTTCGTCACAGGGTTACCCCCTTCGGCCGGTAATACTGTCGTTCTCACGGTAGTTGATCGTTTCTCCAAAGCCGCACACTTCATCCCTCTACCCAAACTCCCGTCGGCGAAAGAGACCGCTCGAATTGTATTCGATAATGTCTTCAAGATCCACGGTTTACCCTCTGACGTTGTTTCCGATCGCGGTCCGCAGTTCGCTTCTCACTTCTGGAAGGAATTCTGCCGGCAGATTGGGGCTACGGTTAGTTTATCGTCTGGGTTTCACCCCCAAACCAACGGGCAGGCCGAACGCGTTAACCAGATTCTTGGCCGTCTTCTCCGCACATTAGTCGCCCACAATCCAGCCTCATGGTGCGAGCAGTTGGGATGGGCGGAATATGCCTATAACTCATTGCCCACATCATCCACTGGTCTCTCCCCCTTCCACTGTTGCTTGGGATATCAACCTCCCCTATTTTCTTCTCAAGAATCCGAAGCGTCTGTACCCTCGGTACAAGCTTTCATCAGACGCTGCCAACGCACTTGGCAGAGAGCGCGCAAGTCATTACTCAAGTCTCGCGAACGAAAACGTCGCAATGCTAATCGGCATCGCGTCAAAGCTCCGCGCTATGTCTGCGGCCAGAAAGTCTGGCTTTCTACTCGTAATCTTCCGTTACAGTCTTCTCGTAAACTCACTCAAAGATTCATAGGTCCCTTTTCTATATCCAAGATAATCAATCCAACGGCTGTTCGCCTCCGATTACCCCGCTCTTTGCAGCGCGTTCACCCCGTTTTCCACGTCTCGTGTATCAAACCCGTTATTCGCGCTCCCTCCAAACCTTCCCCCTCCTCCCATCCCGCTCTTGTCGAAGATGCCCCCATCTTCACTGTCAAAAAGATTCTTGCCGCACGTCCCCGTGGCAGGGGTTTTCAGTATCTAGTCGATTGGGAGGGATACGGTCCGGAGGAGAGGAGCTGGGTGGCGGCCCGGGACATCTTGGACCGCTCGCTGATCGAGGACTTCTCTCGATCTACACAGCCTCTCTCTCTGGGAGCGCCAGGGGGCGCTCCTCGGGGGAGGGGTACTGTCATGAGTCAGGTTTGATCTAACCAGTTTCTGTTCACTTCAGCTGTTCCCTCTTACAATCAGCATTAGCGCACATGCATTGATCACCTGTTTCTATTTTGGATCTGATTCGCCTCTCTACTTATACTTGTCTTATCTTATCACATGTTGTCAGATGATTGTGTTCATTAAAGTTACGGACGCTCTCTCAATGCATGAATAACCCTTTTTCCCGTCTAGTCTAATCCGGTTATTTGTTCTCTTAATCTTTATTTTTGCCTACCTGTGATCTGCGCAGTCATCTCGCTGTTGAAACCCAGCTCCTCACCTGCGCTCGCCAGCTCCAGCCCTCGCTCCGCGCCGAGGGAGCTGAGGTGGATGTTCCACACCCATTTGCCAGTCTGCGTTCTCCCACGGGTGGTCGAGGAACGGCAGCTGTCTTTGTTATCCTTATTCTAAATAAACTCCTTATTTGAACTGCAAAACTCTCTGTTTTCTGTCCGAGCTTGACATTTAAGGCAGAAATATTTTTTTTACAGTTTAATGGCTGGCTGCTTAAATGGGAAATTCCAAACCAAATCATGATGTAAATGAAAATCCTCTATTGTACAATGCTATGATATTTAGTGTGTTTATTTTTAATTATAAAAAGTTTATTTTGTTTAGAATTTTATTTATTTTTTGTCATTAACTTTAACAGATGTTCAATTAATGTAGATGCTGTGTCTATTTTGTCCATCTGGGCAATAATCAAGTTTTTAACATCGCTTACATGTGTTTGGTGTTTTTAAAATGATTATACACTACCGGTCAAACGTTTGGGGTCAGTATGATTATTCAAATGTTTTAAAAATAAGCTTATCCTGCTTATCCCGCTATAAAATAACTGTAGTTACAAAAGTAGTTTATAATTTAATTTAATAATTTATTCCAGTAATTTTAAAGATGAATTTTCAGCCAGTCCAGTCTTCAGAGTCACATAATCCTTTAGAAATCACTTTAATATTTATTATTCATTCATTCATTTTCTTGACGGCTTTGTCCCTTGCGGGGTCGCCACAGTGGAATGAACCACCTATTTATTATTATTATTATTATTATTATTATTATTATTATTATTATTATTATTATTATTATTATTATTATTATTATTATTATAATTAAATACCGCCTTGATGAACAGAATAATTTTCTTAAAAAAAAAAAACATGAAATAAAATTGACCCCAAACTTTTGACCGATATTGTAGATATGTCATATGCAATAAATCAGGCAACTCCAGACATTTTTGTTATATAGAAACAATATATTTCATATTTATTGCAAAATGTACCAAGTATGTTGAGAGAGTAGTGAGATTGACTCGGATGTGGAGCAAGTCCCATTGTCTCTGATTGGTAGAATTTTCTGTACAGCATCATGTTTTAAAATGGTAGACTTTTTAAAAATAAGTTGAATTATTGTGGGTGCAACAAAAGCAGAAACAATAGGCCTGTCTAAAGATTTTCCTATAGACGTTTTCCTTTCATTCGCTTTCCTATGGACTAAATGAATGGAGTTTTTACTTCTACAATCTGACTGTTGCTCTCTATTGCTGGTGAAACACCTGTCTGTGACCCCCTGACACACACACATACTTGTATACATGGTTTACATGGACACTCCATAGTCGTAATATATTTTATACACTAAAAACCGCTTGTGATATGGCCCTGCCCCAAAACCCAACCCATGAATTTAAATATAAAAACACTTAAGTATGATTTTTAAGCATTTTGAGTAATAGCGACACAAGGAGTGACCCTGTAAATCACCTTAATAGAGTACAACTAAGTCATACCCATGTCATTATACAGCTTCATGTCCCTATAAATCACATATACCTGTACGCACACACACACAAACCCTGGCTGAGGAACACAAGAGCACTGGTGTGATTATGGCCAGCTGTGTTGTGATGCCTGGAGGACGCAGGTCACCCCAAGGCAAGAACACAGAAGGTGAATTCGTTTCACTCATATATCAAGCCCACACCAGCAGATAGAGGTTATTTACATCAGCCATTAAACAAGAGGTCATCCATCTATCTGAATACACACACATCCGCACACACAACTGACACACAGCAAACACACTGTAAAATCACTGGAAACACACACACGCACACACCAAACACAGAACTGCTGACAAATAGCCTGAGGGTAAAAGAGAGCACAAGTGAGAAGGACAAAAACACTGAGAGGGTGACTCTTTCAAACTTTCACATCTCTGCTGTGATTTATAAATCACAGGCAGCCAGCTATAAACCAGAGAAAGGGATTTAATGAATCAGAACGCACTGAATCTGTCTGAGACGCACACTTTAATGTACAATACACTGCAGTGATGTTGCATTTCTGAAATTCATCAGCTGTCTTCAGTTTCATTTTTATACCAGTTAAATGCATTTGTAAGAGTAATTACGTTAAAGGTCCCATGAAATTAAAATCATTTTTAGCTGTTAGTATCAGTATTGTTAGATTTTAGGATGTCTATAAGCTAGTGACAAAACAACAGTGACAAAATTTGCATTTAGAAGACATAAAACTGATATAAACATATAAAGCTTTGTCACTTCCGCCTAAATGGATCAACAGTTTTATTCACATCACCTCATACTTCAGTTTCTCATTAAATCGTGACCAATCAAATGCTTTCTAGTATCGGACATGCCCCGCCCCCTTCAAGACACTTCACATTTTATGCGCTTGAGCTCAACCACTCTCATTGGCAGAGTGTTGATTGAACAAAATGCTATTGGCAGTTTTTTTTTAAAAGGGGAGGAGCTACACACTATGTCCCACCCTCTCCTTGTTTAGGGTGACATTACATCAAACATTGAATCAAAATGCACATTTGAAACACATGGGACCTTAAAGATGAATTCACCCTGCATCAACAGACTGCTGATTAGAGTTACTTGCTCTGTAGTTTAATTTTCTTAATTAAATATTTTCTTCTAAGATTAAGATTAAGTAACCAATTTCCACGGTAATCTAAAAAAAGTGTGCATCTAAAAAAATTGCTTTCAAGTTCGAATCCCAGCTTGAAGACCTTTCCTGATCCTGTCCCCATCTCTCGCTCCAACTTTGCTTCTACGACTACTGTTTAAAAACAAAAACCAAAACCTCACCAAAACTGTTGATGTTAAAATAATTTTAAAAAATGTAGTTTATTTACTGTAATTCCAACGCTCTCTCACGGCAATTCATAAATTTTTAATTTAGTGGCTAATTCGTATGAATTCGTATGATCTCATTTGTACGGTTTAGTATGATTTGCTTATCTCCCAATGACAGTTGGGTTTAGGGGTGGGATTTGGGTGCCACGCCTCCTTTTAAAAATCGTACAAAATCGTACACGAATTAGCCACTAAACTGACAAACGTAAAATAATTGCGTTTTCTTGTGAGATCTGGCTAATTCAAGTAAATCCAGTCTAAAATGCGAGCTGATGTCAAAGAATTAGCACCAACAAAAACTGACTGTGTTATTGGGTTGTATCCGTTGTGTCTGAACACACCAAATGGATAATAATGAGTATGTGTGCTCTGTGCCTGTGTGAAAAGATATATCTTTCCATACCTTCTCGCTCACCACTGAGGGATTCACTCATGCAAATATGCCTGATCATTTACTAATATTTAAGAAATGTAATGGACAGTGGAATTCTGTGTATTCTTTTTTGACTTCCGTTGTTTGATTTTGTCATTTCAGTTTTTGTTTTTACGCTCTTTTGATTTTTCGATTTGTAGCTGAACAGCTAATCAGAGCACTCTCTTTCAACAACATGTGATGCCGATTCTACATGCTGAATCAGGCAAACTCACTCTAACTTAAGCCCTTAGCATATTTGACCCTGTACTGTTAGACTGTGGAGGCCATTTGAGTACAGTGAACTAATTGTCATGTTCAAGAAACCAGTCTGAGACGATTCACGCTTTATAACATGGTGTGTTATCCTGCTGGAAGTAGCCATCAGAAGATGGATACACTGTGGTGTATGGGATGGACATGGTCAGCAACAATACTCAGGTAGGCTGTGACATTCACACAATGCTCAGTTGGTACTAATGGGTCCAAAGTGTGCCAAGAAAATATCCCCCACACCATTACACCACCACCACAAGCCTGAACCATTGATATAAGGCAGGATGGATCCATGCTTTCATGTCGTTGACGCCAAATTCTGACCCTACCATCCAAATGTAACAGCAGAAATCGAGACTCATCAGACCGGGCAACGTATCTCCAATCTTCTATTGTCCAATTTTGGTGAGCCTGTGTGAATTGTAGCCTCAGTTTCCTGTTTTTAGCTGACAGGAATGGCACCCATTGTGGTCTTCTGCTACCTTCTGCTTCCTAGCCCATCCGCCTCAAGGTTCGACATGTTGTGCATTCAGAGATGCTCTTCTGCATTCCTCGGTTGTAATGAGTGGTTATTTGAGTTACTGTTGCTTTTGTATCAGCTCCAACCAGTCTGGCCATTCTCCTCTGACCTCAACAGGCATCAACAAGACATTTGCGCTCACTGGATATTTTCTCTTTTTCCGATCATTCTCTTTAAACCTTAGAGATGGTTGTACATGAAAATCCCAGTAGATCAGCAGTTTCTGAAATACTCTGACCAGCCTCTGGCACCAACAACCATGCCATGTTCAAAGTCACTTAAATCCCCTTTCTTCTCCATTCTGATGCTCGGATTAAACTGCAGCAGATCGTCTTGAGCATGTCTACATGCCTAAATGCATTAAGTTGCTGCCATGTGATTGGCCGTTTACAAATTTGCATTAACAAGCAGTTGGACAGGTGTACCTAATAAAGTGGCCGGTGAGTGTAGATCAGTTACTAAAACAAAAGCCAGTTAAATTGTAATTCTTCTCATATAAAGATTAATATGTAACAATCTCAATTGCCTAATTTGATGCAAATGTGTGAGACAAAGGAAGTGAAAACCGTATAAACTGACAAAAATACATTAGAACAAGAAACTTTTATTCAGATCAGGAGTTGGTTTATGGGTTTATTTACCTACCCATAGGCGTAATGTATTTTATACTGTAAAAACAAAATCGCTCAACCTACCCCTAAAATGTTAAGTATATTTTTAAAGCATTTTTAATTATGAGGACACATGACACGTCCTTGTAAACCACCTTTATAAAGATCAACTAGTTTATAACCATGCCATTATACAATTTTGTGTCCTTGTAAACCACTTAATCAAGTGCACACACACACGTCCATGTCATACTGGCTACAAACATAAACAAAAATAGAACAGTTCTACTAGCTCAGTGTTTACCGTCTACATTAGCAGAAAAGGCAACAGCACAAAGAAGAGCTCAAATATGTGATAAACGATTGACAAACGAAGAGAGAAAGCACGAAATAGAAAGACGCAGAGAAATGAAAGCCCGAAGTAAGAAAATCAATGCTAGCAGGTGAAGGATGAATAGAGAGGGAGGAAAGATGACGCAACTTCTGTTTCCACATACATCTTCAGGCAGCAGCAGCTTTTTGACGAGGATATTAAAACATGTCATTAAGAGAAATTCTTTCTTCCTGTTCTTCCATTTACTGTAACTGCTCTCATCTATCTCTCACGTCATTTTTCTTGCTCTGTAGGACTGCATCCCTCATTGTGTCCTGGCTTTCAGAGCCAGCCATCTTTACCAGCCTGCTCCATTTCATTTTTTATGAAAAAATCAAATAGATAAAATAAAAATGAGTATTCCATAAACAGATTGCAATTTTTGATAAAAAAAGTTAAAGTAAAGGATCAATAATAATGGAAGCTGCCAATGACAGCCAGTGAGAATCCATTCGAATATAAAGGCTCATGCATTTAAAACAGCCGATGACAGAGAAGTTCACTGCCATATCTGTCTGATGAATTAAAACTGGTTTAAATATGAACATTTTTCGATATATTGTGCAGCCCTAATGATAATTGCTCTCATCTACCCAGGTGCATCTGTTTTTTTTACATTGGTGTTAAAGCAGGAGTTTGATTTATTTTATTTTATGCAAATTTGCTCTAGATCAGCATTTCCCAACCCTATTCCTGAAGGCACACCAACAGTACACATTTTCAACCTCTTCCTAATCAAACACACCTGAATCGACTGATCAGAACAAATGAAGAGACTCCAAAACCTGAAGTTAATGGGTCAGATAAGGGAGACATCCAAAATATGTAGTGTTGGTGTGCCTCCAGGAACATGGTTGGGAAACACTGCTCTAGATTTCATTAGTAGTTTACAGAATAAAGCTGAAATTAAATTTTACTCAAACACTGTTGAAATCAAATTTTTCCATGATTGTAAATTTGTTAATTATTTTAGTTGCAAATTTGCTTTGAATTCATAGATTGATATGATTTGCCTTTGAGATTTAAATCTAGGTATTGTTATACTTATTGTATCATTCATAGTGTGAACAGGCTTATACAACAATGGGAGAGAGTTCAAATGCCCTACAAGTTGATAGCCACAGCCATATCACCCTGCAACCTAAGACCGGTTACTCACTGAAGCTAAGCAGGGCGGAGCCTGGTCAGTACCTGGATGGGAGACCACATGGGATAACTAGGTTGCTGTTGGAAGTGGTGTTAGAGAGGCCAACAGGGGGCGCTCAACCTGTGGTCTGTGTGAGTCCTAATGCCCCAGTAAAAGTGAAGGGGACACTATACTGTCAGTGGGTGCCGTCTTTCGGATGAGACGTTAAACCGAGGTCCTGACTCTCTGTGGTCATTAAAAATCCCATGGCACTTCTCGTAAAGAGTAGGGGTGTAACCCCGGTGTCCTGGCCAAAGTCCCTCAATCGGCACCCATCATGGCCTCCTAATCATCCCCATCCGCTGAATTGGCTCTATCACTATATAGCTGGTATGTGGTGAGCGCACTGGCGCCGTTGTCCTGTGGCTGCCGTCGCATCATACAAGTGGATGCTACACACTGGTGGTGGTGTGGAGAGACCCCCCTCATGATTGTGAAGCGCTTTGGGTGTATGGCCATACACAATAAATGCGCTATATAAATACACATTACATTACAAATACACATTACAAGTTAAGAAAACACATACGAATAGAAAAAAAGTAACAAATTGAGTAGTGGTGTCAAAATTAATTGTTTCTTCTGTGCACCGCGATGCAGACGCGGACAATTCAGTATCGGTTCAGTAATAATCATAACCGGTTATTATGTACTGACGTCATTTATCTCATATGCGTTATGTCGCGGTAGCTTACTATGGCGAGGGAGGCGAGCACGAGTATTTACAATGCTCCAACTACTTAAAAACACAGAAACTGTGCACAATTTCACTGCGTGTGTGTTTGCTGGACAGTCTTTCACTGACACAGCAGAAGCCCCTATTTCTTCTGCGAAACACGCTGCAAATAGTGTAGACCAGAATGTAAATGTGTCGATGGACCCTAAAAGTTGTGACAAACCTGACTGTTTGCTGTTTAGAGTCAGTGGTGCTGTCAGAGATCTAAGAGGTGTGTTTTTTCAACACAGGTTCATTGTGAATACATAGCCCCATATACATTTCTGGAGAGAGCGAATTATGTAGCCAGAGGTACGTGCAGACTTGAGACGCAGAGTGGAGTTGACCGCAACGACGGGGTTCGAGTCCGGTGAAGAATATTTCCAGAAAGCAGGTAAAACAAAAGCCAAAAAATTAAATAAACAAATAAATAACAGGGTGAGAACGTGGTAAGATCTGAAAATGTGGTAAAAACCAGGCGGCCGCGAGGGCTTATTTTTCTGGATTGCTATTGAAAACACTGTCGGTTGGGCTTAGGGAAGGCGGCGGGAGGGTCAGTCTGTGCTTTTGAAAACACTTATCGGTTGGGTTTAGGGAAGGGGGTGGGTGGGGTTATCGGTCGGTCAGTCAGACGACAGCGGCCTTGCGTGGATTTATGCAAGAGCAGGCGCAAATGGCACTCGCGAGAGAAATTTGAGATCTGAAAAAGCATACACAGCGGCCTCCGGCAGATTCACAAAAACTGCAAAATAAAAACGTATGTACGTATTTCGCTCTCTGCAGAAATGTATATAGGGGTAAGTATTCATAATGAGCCTGGGTTGCATTTTTTGGTTTATTTTTTGTAGTTTGTGTGTTCGTATATTACTTTGTTAAATAGCTTTCTGTAATACTTCATCTTTTATAACGTGACATTCAAAAAGTTTTCAAGGACTGGAAAGGTGAAAAGTGGCACCTTCGCTACAATACATTTTATAACCTCATATAAAGATTGATCAATGAATAACCATTAAATCTCTGAAATCTGAATCTTCTAACAAATCTTGTAAATGTAAAAATCTTGTACAGTTTAAGCTTGCTTTGGTGAAGTGTTAATGATATAATGGCTCATGCAAAGAACTGAGCTTATGTAAAGTTACAAACCCATTAAATTGTAAAATAAATAAATAAATAAATAAATAAAATATTTGTAAATTAAATGATTAAAAAATAAATTTAAACTAATGTAATTTATTTAATCGGTGCGGTGGCGCACAGCAAGAAGGTCGCTGGTTCAAGCCTCGGCTGGGTCAGATGGCATTTCTCTGTGGAGTTTGCATTTTCTCCCCGTGTTTACGGGGGTTTACGGGTGTTTACTGGGGTCCCCCCCCCCCAAAGTCCAAAGACATGCGGTACAGGTGAATTGGGTACGCTAAATTGTCTGTAGTGTATGTGTGTGAATGAGAGTGTATGGGTGTTTCCTAGTGATGGGTTGCAGCTGGAAGGGCATCTGCTGCATAAAACATATGCTGGATAAGTTGTCGGTTCATTCCGCTGTAGCGACCCCAGATTAATAAAGGGACTAAGCCGAAAAGAAAATGAATGAATGAATTTATTTTATTTAAATAAAATAAAGTTAAATTAAATTAATGTAACTTTATTTAATAGTATTGAAATGAAATAAAATTTTATAAAATGTATATAATTTAATTTAAATAAAAAAATATGTAAAAAATAATAATAATAATAATATTTAAGTAAATTAAATTAAAAACACAGCTTTTTTTCTAATTTAAAAAGGGAAGGTTTGGACATATAAGGTTCCTGTCTGACAATGATATGTTGCCATGATCTACTGAATATATTGCAGGTTTGGGAATGACCTAATGTGTAAATAATGACAGAACTCTTAGGCCCAATTCCAATTCTACCCCTTAGCCCATACTCTTACTCCTACCCCTCATTTTGCGGGAAGGGGTGAATAGCCCTTCAAACAAAGATTTTTCAGGACCACACTCGAAACCAAGGGGTAAGAAAATTTCCCAGAATACACCAGCCACAACGGCAGGATCGCAGCACCCGGAAGTAAGGAGAGTTTTCCATTATTATGAATTTTTACAACAAACAAACACGTGTTTTAATACATTCATAACCGCGTTCGTGTTTTACCGTCATGCTTTTAAAAAAAAACGCTAAAATAAAAACCGCTAAATTTTGCAATCTATAATCCATAATAATAACTCCTGTATAGCAGTCCCACAAACTTCTGACACTCGGTGACACTCGAATACCCTGTTAGAAAAGTCTAGTGGCTGTGAATGAGTTTTTTACAGTGTCTGCTATAATGTTAATGTTGTTTTTGGTGTGTTTACATGGATGAATATGGCCACTGTGTAAACACACAGTACAGTTACTATCTTATTGCCACATTATATCGTTATGATAACATAATATATGCCTTCAGTGATTTCCTGAAGATAAATACCAAAAAATAACGCAACTGGAATAACTACAGCAGTCGCGATCATCTGATATATGAAGCAAGAGATTGCGATGACATTTCTTAGGGGTAAATTTTAAAGCCCTTCCCCTTCGCACTCGGTTTTAAGGGCCAAGGGGAAGGGGTACAAAAATAGAATTTGGATTGGGCCTTATTTTTTGGGTCAACGATTCCTTTTTAAAAAGCTGAATGAGTACAATAACAGATTTTAGTGTAGCACTGGAGTCTGGACATTCGTTTGTTTCACTGAAATCCTTTCGTTGAAGACTCACAATGTTAATTAAAGTGCAATTCTTTTGGTTATCTAAAGGGGTCACTGTATCCCCTAAACAAAATTAGCATCATACTGTATGAAGTAATTATGTTATAACCTACTGTAATTGTCCAATGAGAACGTGCCCACATGCATTCACACACACACCTGACAAATTACACATTAAGTGATATTCTGAGACATGTTTAAGAAGGCATTGGACATTACATAAAGGAATGGTAGACGGAAAAGAGGAGACAGATAGAGTTGAGCGGTTAGCATGTTGCTGTGTGTGTCTGGAGGCTGCTACTGTGTTAGTGGCTTCTTATGAAAGCTATCACTAGCATTATTGAGCTAAAGCACTCAGTCCTTCATATCGCTTCATTAGAGCTCCGCTAAGGTGATGGTCTCCGTCTGAGGATTCTGAACTCATGTTTGTGTTTTTGTCTGTGTGTTAGTGTGGGCCTGAGGTGGAGAGAAGGATGAGGGGGAGGAAAAGACTCGAGAAGAAGTGCTGCTTTTAAAACGCAGCCAGGAAAATACGTGTGCTTGTGTTGTTTTTTGACTGAGGCTGCAGGTCCCAAGTGGCCATTTATACAAGCAGGTGATAGTAGGGTCAGTGTGTCACTGCAACACACACATATTCAAACACGCATGACAAATGCTGCTTTTCTTTCTCTGATTTAAATGTAATTCTCTCCTAATAAATTGAGGATTATGTTCAATATTTTGTATTAATAAGTAGTTTATTATTATTATTATTATTATTCATTCATTCATTCATTTTCTTGTCGGCTTTGTCCCTTGCGGGGTCGCCACAGCGGAATGAACTGCCAACTTATCCAGCACGATTTTACGCAGCGGATGCCCTTCCAGCCGCAACCCATCTCTGGGAACTTCCACACACACATTCACACTCATACACTATGGACAATTTAGCTTACCCAATTCACCTGTACTGCATGTCTTTGGACTGTGGGGGAAAATGGAGCACCCGGAGGAAACCCACGCGAACCCAGGGAGAACATGCAAACTCCACACAGAAACGCCAACTGACCCTGCCCAGCCGAGGTTCGAACCTGCGACCCAGCGACGTTCTTGCTGTGAGGCAACAGCACTACCTACTGCGCCACTGGGTTGCCCCATTATTATCATTATTATTATTATTATTATTATTATTATTATTATTATTATTATTATTATTATTATTATTATTATTATTATTATTATTATTATTATTTAATAATTAAAGTATTTAATTATTAGGGCGTCACTGTGGCGCAGGGGGTAGCACGATTGCCTTACAGCAAGAAGGTCGCTGGTTCGAACCTCGGCTGGGTCAGTTGGCGTTTCTGTGTGGAGTTTGCATGTTCTCCCCGTGTTCGCGTGGGATTCCTCCGGGTGCTCCGGTTTCCCCCACAAGTCCAAAGACATGTGCTATAGGTGAATTGGGTAAGGTAAATTGGCCGTAGTGAATGTGTGCGAATGAGTGTGTATGGATGTTGGAAGGGCATCCGCTGCATAAAAACACATGCTGGATAAGTTGGCGGTTCATTCCGCTGTGGCGACCCCAGATTAATAAAGGGAATAAGCCGAAAAGAACATGAATGGATGAATTAAATTATTAATAATAATAAGTTTAATATACTTGTTCCTTATTCTCTCTGTTCATTTTCATTTTATTTAACTTTTAAGTGGTTTATATTAGTAAATAATATAAAATTATCAAATAAAAGTGAAGAAAGAGAATAAGGAAAAATATATTGAAATTGAACTTATTAATAATTGAATATTTATTGTTATAATATTGTACACTACAAATTTAAAATCCAAACACAAATAGAGTTGGATTTAACACTTTGAAAGTGCATGGTTTCAGCTGCATTCATTCTTTCATGGTGGGGCTCCACACCAAAATTAATTCCCGCCACGGCTACATTACTTCTCATTAAAAACATTAAGTCGTTGTTGTTTTTTTAATAGCAGGTTGTAATTGCACCAAAATTTGTTAAAAGGTACGTGAATTATAACAGCGTGAACTTTTCTGTAATCGTAGTAGTGCTGTGTGTTATTTGTTTAACCCTTTAAGGTGACATGCAGACTGACTGACAGGTGCGTGATGCCTGATGCCAGCAAACACGGCGTAGCTTTCAGTTATGATGAACACAGTTTCCATAATTATACTTTATAGATAAAGGTCTATGTAGTAATGGGCGATATAAACGATATGCGATATAAACGATACAAAATTGGCCTACGATAGAGATTCTAATTCTATTGCACTATCGCGATAATGCATGTTTGATGACGCAATCTACCCGCGAAATTATGAGCAACGAGCTGCAGCCGGCTGCAATGCATCATCTTGAATAAACATGGACAGGGCTCGACAGTGCGACCATTTCGCTCGCATTTGCGACAAAAAATAGACGTGTGCGAACTGGAAAATTTATTTAGTCGCACATGTGCAATTTTCTTTTTTAATAAGCTCGATTGATAACTTAATTCACTCGGCCACGGTAAAACAACATGCTCTTCACACTAACTTATGGTGTATTACGTTGGAAATCTATTGTGACTGTAGCACATGCTGACGCTCTCAACAACAGCACTAAGCAACGCATGGCACCGAATAGCGACGTGTCACACAACTTGCGAGCCTCATGCATGGCATATCGTGGCTTGTCACACAGATTCCCACACAGATTTTACCTGGGCGGCCGATATATTATTGGGGCGGCCCGGTTCTGCATGCAGAGTTGCAGACCCACAGAGACGCGCTGGATACAGAACTGTTGTCCTGCCTTTATAGCAGCTTTGAGAAGAGCGCGAAGACTAAATAGACTGATCCAGCTCATTATTTGGGGTGACAATACATTCTCTTTTCCCCAGACATGTCCAAGAATCTGCTTTCGCTTTCGATATTAATTGTATTCATTTTTGCATTACTTTATAAGCAAACTTTGTCTGGTGCCTCTCAATCTCTCAGCAGCACCAACACTACAGCAGACAGAGAGAGAGGGAGAGAGAGAGAGAAAGAGCAGATGAAGACACCAGTTTTAATTTCATTAGGAGAACAAAATGTTTAAAACCAAATGTGTTACCTTAGGCTGCAGGTTAGAAATATGTTTTTATTTAAAGTATCTGCAATGCACAATTTTATTTGACTAATTTAATACTGGACGTAATTTCAGTACAGTGTAAGTTCCTTAACTAAAAAGACACCAGTTTTTTTGTTTTCTGCAACTTGGCATTTAGGAACCAAGGACTTAAAAGAAAAGTCTTTCTTTCTGAAAGGCACTACATTTAGTTTATTTATCTGCAACATTGTGTTGTTTAATTACAGTTTTGCTTTTGCACAATAAATGTTCTCAAAATGGCACGCAACGTTTCTTTATTTCTTAAAAAAAAAAATAGCAGTTTGGCTTTCCTAAGGATCTCTGTAACCTGTTCTGAAATGGTTCTATTATAATTTATATATCGCAATATATATCGTTATCGCAAGAGGCTGCAATGTATATCGCAATATGGATTTTAGGCCATATCGCCCATCCCTAGGTCATTGGTTCTGCATACAATGACTTTATCTTACTGGAGTTTACGGCCGTTTCACTTTACTTCAGGATGCATTAATGCCGCTCTGTAGGTCTATTGGAGACATTTGTAAATATTTCTAGCAAATGTAATAAATGTTGGAGACATACTTGTTACATAAACGCACTAAATCACACTTCAGCAGCGTTTATTTTAGAGCGCACAAGAAAATCTGCTCTTGAGGAGCGTATATTTGAGGGTGTGCAAGAAGTTTTGTGCATGAACAGAGGAAATTGGTGACAAGCAGAGATTCACGTGCTCGTATTACATAGATTCGATCTCGACTCATTGAAATAACGCCATAGGTAGTTGGTAGATCTGTGTAAAAGGCTGCCACCACAGCTGGGAAAAATCCTAGAGGACACTGAAGTGTATGTATGCATAACACCACATGAGTATTAATGTAACACTTTTAGATTCAGGCTTAGTCCCTTATTTATCAGTGGTCGCCACAGTGGAATGAACCACCAACTACTCCAGCATATGTTTTACACAGCGGATGCCCTTCCAGCTGCAGCCCAGTACTAGGAATCACCCATACACTCTCTCATTCACACACACACACACACACACACACATACACTATGGCCAATTTAGTTCATCTAATTCCCCTGTGCCACATTTCTTTGGACTGTGGGGGAAACCCACACCAACATGGGGACAACATCCAAACTCCACACAAAAATGGCAACTGGCACGGCCGGGATTTGAAACAGCGACTTTCTTGCTGTTAGGCGACAGTGCTAACCACTGAGCCACCGTGCCACCCAAAACATTTACAAGTGTTGAGTTTTCCAACACTAATCAGTGGTCTCTAACAACACTGCAAAAAAGTGTGTAACTCCAAACTGTTATAAAATGTTGTATGTTGAAAATGTATAAAAGACAAAAACAAATCCCTTAAAATATACATTTCCACTGTTTATCGCTTTCAGAGCTCTTCAAAATACAAAATCAATGCAAATACAAAATGAGTATCACAGAGGAATGTTGACATGTCATGACAACTAAAGATCTGTAGTTCATGTTGTTTCACAATGCAACAATTAATCATGTGGAATATATGCAGATGCAAACCTGTATGCATACAAAAATTTATTTTTCTATTGGTGTTTATATGACACTGGACCACTAGGATGGATGGATGATAATTTCTTACAACTAAATGAAAATAAAACAGAGCTGATTTTGTTTGGCTCTAAACCTCAGCTGTTCCCTGTACTGGGTTGCGGTTGGAAGTGCATCCGCTACATAAAACATATGCCGGATTAGTTGGTGGTTCATTCCGCTGTGGCGACCCTTGATAAACAAGGCATTAAGCCTAAGGAAAATGAATGAATGAATGAATGAAACCTCAGCTCTAAAAATACAGCACTCTCTTGGGGCCTCTACAGTCAAGTAATGACCCTTTTGTCAAAAATCTTCTCAAAAATTTTTGACATTAGATTTGAAATTTGACAAACAAATAAACTCTGCGGTTAGGGCCAGTTTCTTCCAAGTAAAGTAACTAAGAAAGTTAAAGACTTGGAGACGCTTTTATTTCTTCTAGGCTTGATTAACATATTTGCACATATTTCTCCCATCCTCTCTTCACTGGCTCCCTTGCTCTGAAACTTTTAAACACATTACCTTTAGAAATTACAGCTTCATCTACATTAAGGGTTTTTAAAAAATCTGTCAAAACCTACCTCTTCTCTTTGGCCTACTGATAAAAAATAGTTTTTTCTCTCTCTTTTAGGATGACAGATTTGACAGATTTTAGTTTAAATTATTTTTAGTTCTTAATTTTATTTGATCCTATACTGTCCTGTTTCTTTACTTGTTTGTTATTTTTGCCTTGTCTGTGAAGCACTTTGGTCAACATTCATGTTTTTTTAAGGTGCTATACAAATAAAGTTGACCTTGTACTTTAATCTGGTCCACAAGCCTTGCTTGCATGGATTTTGGCAATAGACGAAAATACATTTTATGGGTCAAAAATATACTGCAAATTTTTCTTTATTTTATTTTATTACTAAGACTTAAGTGTCTTTGTCAGCTTCCCTTTCCTCCCAATATTTAATTATGTATATATTTTATATTTAGAAATATTAGCCTCTATTCTGCCAACTGCTCCTTGATTGGACAAGGCAGGTTTCAGTTTACCCAGTCAATAGTATTGATATTTTAATTCACGTGTTCATCTGTTCAAGTCGGGTGCCTCACTTATGATTCTAGAGAGTCAATTTCCTTTTGATTTTAGTACTAAACTGAACGAAACTCAAAGATATATTTGAATATTTTATTTATGTTTATTTTACGATAATTTTGCGTTAAAACTACAATCTGCAGAACTAGGAATGAGAAAACAGTTTAGTTTCAATGAAATATATAATGTTAGCTATATATTTCAGTAAAAGTAAGTTTTGAGCAAGAATAAAAAATATAAAATAACATTCTTTTACATTTATGCATTTAGTAATGCTTTTATCCAAAGCGACACACACTGACACACATTTTCATTATATGAAAATGCTTGCTTTCCTTGAAACTCAAAACTGTGACCTTAGCTTTACCTTAATGTTTGAATTAAAGAAACATCATTTGCTCCTCAACAATAATGCAGTGATGAGGAAATTAGACATAATTCATATCAAATGTTCTTTTGAAGTCCGTTTCCATTCATGACATTACTGACGTGAGCTCCAGCAACCAGTTCCTCTCTCAGATCCATTATTGTGTGACAGTTACATGCACAGATGTGTAATTTATAGCGTGTCGGTGTATGTTTTTCAGTGTTTTTCTTTCCTAAATTGGAACATGACAGACTCAGTGCCATGTCAGACCACATATTATATAGTGCTTTGGCACTCGAACATAGTCATTTGATCACAAACTGCAAGACAGATGGCCAGAGTGCAAGGATAAATTGAAGAGAGAAAAAGCATTTCATTTGACTCTTATGTAGATGAAAATACTGCACACTACTGACAGCCTCTATACCCAGGAGATAACTAGATGTTTTAAATTCACACACACTCTATATTTCAAAAATGTTGCTTCAGATTTTTTTTTTTTTAACAGAAACAGCACTATTACTCAGCAAGAATGCTTTACTTTTTATTAAAAGTGCTCTTTATAATGTTAGAAATGGTGAAATCTAAAAAAATATGTTTTCAATAAAAATATTAATGTTTCTTGAGCCTCAAATCAGCATATTAGTTAGTTCTGTTAGTTATTTGTCTTGATTGCAATGTTATTTGTGGGATGGTATGGACTTTGGCACCGCTGGGGGTAGGGTGGGTGTTTTTCTGAGTGAGGAGGTTGAGGAGTGGATCTAGCTTTGTTTTATTGGAAAGAAAAGTTTAAAGATGCTGTGACCACTTGCATGTAAAAAAAAATAAAATCAGCATAATAGTATAATATTTGACACATAAGGTCTTACTAAGATTTTATCTTATTATTATCTAATTTTTAATCGACAGCCTCAGTAAAAGGTCTCAAGCATGTCAGCATCAGTCTTGAAATACAGTAATGCTCAATTTCTTGCGTAGACCATTCTACCAGGGGTAGAATTGGGATTGGGCTCAAGTCTACTTTACTCTAGTAAAATGGTCCCAAAATAGTGGTACGATATGGTCTGCCATTTTGAATTTCTGGCACTAATAATAGTAATAAATGCATATTGTACTATACCAAACCGAACCATTCTGTGGACCCAGCAGCAATGTGAAAGAATGGTATAGAGCTGTGTTTCCCAACCATGTTCCTGGAGGCACGAGAAGGATCTGGCTGCAGATTTGCACTTGCACTTTCGTTCTTGCACTCTTGGGCTTGCACTCTCAGGCACCCATGCTTTCTCTGCAAGTGATGTCATGAAAGTTCTTAACCAAAAAAAATCCCCCAGTTTGAAGGTTAAGGGTACCCTTAGTAAAAGTTGGGTTGCAACAACCAAAAAAAAAAAAAAAAAAAAAAAAAGATCAATTTAAGGCTGCCATTAAGTAAGTATTTCCCCTTAGTCTTTAGTAACAATTTCCTCTTAAAACATTTAAGGGACCTAATCAGCTCCCTTGAACAAATGATACTCAAAATGCAAGCATTCTCACCCAAATAAAAATGTTTTAGATAAAAGACTTACAGGACTGTAGATAAATAATTTAATAAAACGTTTTATTTCATTCATTCATTTTCTTTTCGGCTTAGTCCCTTTAATTATCTGGGGTCACCACAGCGGAATGTACCGCCAACTTATCCAGCATATGTTTTATGCAGCGGATGCCCTTCCAGCTGCAACCCATCTCTTGGAAACATCCATACACACTCATTCACACACATACACTACAGCCAATTTAGCCTACCCAATTCACCTGTACTGCATGTCTTTGGACTGTGGGGGAAATCGGAGCACCCGGAGGAAACCCACGCAAACACAGGGAGAACATGCAAACTCCACGAAGAAACGCCAACTGACCCAGCCGAGGATCGAACCAGCGAGCTTATTGTTGTGAGGCGACAGCACTACCTACTGGGGCACTGCGTCGCCTAAAACGTTTTAATAAATAAACAAATATATACGTGTCTGCGCAGGAGTGCATCCATATGAAATCACAGTTTCAGTGCAGCTTCAAAAGTCTGTAAATGATCCCAGCCCAGTTTTCTAGGTCCTCCAAACATAATGTTGAGAACTACTCGATAAGGGAACGTCTCGACTCGCTTAACGGAAAGAAAATGGCACAGATGATGTGCAGTGCAGAGCTGTTGTAAGGCAAGCATTCGTCGTGCGTCACGATCTGTTTACGTAACTATAGCAATTGAGGTGCCCGTCGCCGTATGTTGTCAGAAACTAAAAAGGCACTTAGGTATGGGTGACAGACAAGAAGAAGATACGAAGTTTGTTGCGACGCTCTTAATGAAATCCTTTAGTTAAACTACTGAAGGACTTTCACGCAAGCAGGCACAGGTGTCGATTGTAAATGATGTCACTTACAGAAGAAGCGCGGTTGCCTAAGAGTGCAAGTCTGAGGGTGCAAGTGCAAATCTGCAGCCAGACTCTATTGGGAGGCACACCAACAGTGCAAATTTTGGATGTCTCCCTTATCTGAGCCACTAATCTCCGGTTTTATAGTCTCTTCTTATGTTCTGATCAGTTGATTTAGGTGTGTTTGAATAGGAAGAGGTTGAAAATGTGTGCTGTTGGTGTGCCCCCAGGAGCAGGGTTGGGAAACACTGGTAATGAGCATACCAAGAAGCATGGAGGGTGTAACTGAACTGAACTCCAAACGAATAAAGGACTGAGGATTTTTTGGTTGAATAACGCTGATGGTCTATTCAATCAAACAAACAAAAAAAAAAAAACAACAACAACAACACAATCCTCCATTGTAGGGACAAACAGGTTGTCCCGTCCAGCCCAAAAAATCCCACACTAGCTGAATGTGCCCATATTTCCCTTCCATCTCAGCTGACTCCCTTCAACAAACAGATTGCAGTTCCATTCAGTGTTTCTAGTAGTCCAGAAAGCGAATGATTGCCTTCAATTTCTTTCTCTCTCTCTCTCTTTCTCTCTCTCTCTCTCTCTCTCTCTCTCTCTCTCTCTCTCTCTAAGAGCTGGATCAATAGCATGTCAGTAAGTGAACTTGTGCGAATCACATCCATTCATCTCTCTCTCTCTCTCTCTCCCATACACACACTTCTCCCATTCCACTTTCAGTTTGGGAGTCTGGAGGTAGGGCAGGGCTTCGGGCACCAGGAGCAGGGCTTCCCCATACACACCCGCTACTGTCTCTCACAGCGCATGATACTTAACCAATAACCCATCCCACCACAGCTAGATGCACTCGCGTGGCCCCAGACCAGCGTTAGTGCCGCTCAATTGTATTAAGGGCAGGAATGAAAGCAGCGTGACCCTTCTTAAGTGCACAAGGCATCTTTGTGCAGAGCGAAGTCGGCCGATCGAGCAGATGCATCAAAGGAAATTCCCCCCCGCGCACAGTCAGAGCAGACAGATAATGCTATTTACCTGAGTGATGCAGCTTGGCCTGCAACAAGACACAGATGCACGACGTCTGAACAGAGCTGAGCACTCTGACCCAGAGAAAATCTGTGTGTGTGTGTTTGTTTGCCTTGTGAAAACATCTGGGGGTGGATTTTAATTAGTGACAGTTTGCTTACACTGTGTGTGTGTGTGCGTGCGTGCGTAGTAGGGCCAGTGGGAAAATGTATTTATTTATTTTTTTTAAATGGTTTGTTTTTGAAATCGATTCTGTATTCTAGGGGTATTCTGTGTTTTTACGAGAAAACGTAACTATTTTACGTTTTGTCCAAAAAGTTGCTAATTCGTAAAAATGCATGATAAATAATTCATACCAAAATGTACGATTTTTATTTTACAAAGAGACATGCCCCCAAATCCCACCCCTAAAGATCATACTAAAGGAGATCATACTAAAATCAAGCGGCAACCTCCCGCTTAAATACGGAATACGCAAATAAAGCAAATACGGAAGTAACTGAAACTGCAATTCATCAAAATTCCGCTAGTCCTGGCTCCATAATAGAGCAAATTTCTATTGAGATTACTGTTAAAATGGCCAACTTTACAGCAGAAAAAAAGGTGTTTACAGCCTGGTATTTTTTTTTTTTTTATAACTCATCCGTTTCCTTTATATTAGGTTATATCAAGTCTGCATAATTAAGGGCGGGGTCACTTGAGTGACAGCTAGGTCTCGCTGGTCGCCATCACTTCACCTCAGGTGATTCCGGCTGATTATCTGCTGAACTGGGCATATTCATCGTACTTTTGTTTTGTGTTATGTGGCTTTACACAGTCAGTTACTTTTTGGAATTATTTCTTACAATTATCAGATGATATGGCATGCTGTGTGCACTTAACTGTGCTCACAAACCATTCACGTGACCTCCATTTCCCTAGGTGAGTAAAATTATATATTTATATCATCTCTATAAATGCATTTGTTTTATTCAAGATCATGTATGTTTTTCTTTAAACCTGTAATGCACTCCAGAATCTGAAAGATTGATTAGCTTTAGCAAAGTCCCTTTAAGGCAAGTCATTTCACTCGGCGGCCATCTTTGAAACACCTCTCGGGCAGTATGCTCAGGCATTCTGTCTGAATGGGGAACCATCACATTCTCCAAAACTACTTGCCATGCTTACGATTACATTTCATATTACAAATAACCAATAAAATTAAACAACAATGGTATATTTAGTTTCATTTCTAAATGTTAGTATCACACAAAATCTGCAGAAACTCACATCTGGTCCGAGCCCCTCCCCAGGAGAATTGTTATTCTATAGCGATCGCTGGTTGGCTCCTGTATTAGAAGGCGAGCTTTATTCGCCATACAGCGATCGCTGATTGGCTCCTGTACTAGAAGGCGGGGCTTCAATCGTCATATTGACAGTTACACTTTTCCCCATTCAAAAATATACAAGTGACATGTCTTGTGTATTCTATAGGCTGCGTCCGAAACAGCATACTTCCATACTATACAGTACTCTTAAATCAGGATGCGAGCCGAGTAGTATGTCCGAATTCTTAGAATTCGAAAATCAGTATGCGAGAAGTACCCGGATGACTTACTACTTCCGGCGAGATTCTGAAGTGCGCATCCCATGGACGCTGCGCTATCCCATGATGCCCCGCAAGAGAATTTATGAATGGACGTGAAGCGACGCAACTGACGCAGGTAGGTCACGTGACCATGACAAAATGGCGGATGTAGTACGTCCGAATTCCTTTCATACTGCTCACATTCATACTGTATAGAACGTACTTTTCCAACGGCCGAGTAGTACGTTTAAATTCAAATGCAGTACCTACTGAATAGTAGGCGGTTTCGGACGCAGCCATAGTCTTTGACTTAAGGCTCTAGAACAGTCATCTGATGCGTTGTCATACAGTGTTATGCCTGGATTTCAATAATAGTCTTGCATTTACTAACACAGACTATATTTAAAGTTTTTGGAAGTATTTTGTGATATCCTCCTATAGAAAAATGCCACAAGAACTATGTTTAGTGCCTCAATGTGTTACAACAGTATTTTTAAAAGACTCAACACTCATGCTCATGCTCTGCCTCTTTGCCCTTGTTTGGTATCTCCCGGTCGGTTTGATGATGCACGAACAAAAAATGGCGGTGGTTGACCACGCCTACTGGTAGCTTCGTTTGCGTTCTTCAGAAACCTATTGGTGACGTCACGGATACTACGTCCATGTCTTTTACAGTCTATGACTAAAATGTATGAATGAAATCATACAAATTAATTAGAATAGGGTACAGTATATGCACACAGTGTTGCCAGATATAGCTGACTTTTTCCAGCCCAAAAGCTGTTCAAAACTCACCCAAACATATAAAAAAACACCCAAAATATTAGATTAATATTTAATTTTTATTTATTTAAATCGAAATTTACCTAGTTACTTTAACTGTCATAATTTTAACCATACAGCAACCAACACCAGCAGTCACAGAACCACAACATAACCGGATCACATCGAAAACACTGCCCCCTCTCACCCACACACTGCACTTAATGTTGTGTAGATTACACTACCTATTAGAGTATGTTTTACTTTCGAAATGGGGTATAAATTCATCCCATTTGGCGTTTTACATTCTTTTGAACATAGGTGATGCTTGCCAATTAGACATTGCTTCTATGGGTGCTTTCACACTAGCACTTTTGGTCCGCACCCGGGTGTGAATGTGTCTTTTGAACTCGGGTGAGCACCCACGAACCATACCCGAGTCCGCCTAAAAGAGGTGGTCTGGGGTACGGTTCACGCGAACTCAGGTCCGGTAACAAATAACGGAAGTGAACCGTCAACAGTAAAACAAACTATAGTTTTCATAATGTTCATTTATATGTGTCTGACAGTGTGAACACAAAGCAACCCAGAAGGTGGCAAGGGGGACAATCGAACTTGGGTACGGTCCAGGCAATTGAGCCAAGTGTGAAAGCACCCTATGTTTGTTCTTGCTGTCAATTGTGGGGGAAAAAATTATCGATAAATGTGTTATAATAAACTGCTGTGAGTTTAACTGCAGGTGCTGCATGATACACGTGCACGCGAAGGGGAATCAGATTTGTCTGGGGAGTCAGATTTAGATTTTTTGAAAATCTTTCTTTAAAAATCAGCGATTCTCAATGCCTGACAGATATACGATATTAAATGGATCTCAGACCGGACAAAAAAAACACTGCTTTAAATTAAATTTCTCCCTGTCATGTCTTTAAAATACAAATTATTTTACCCCAGTATTTTCAATGGAGTTTCTGCACTAGCCTTCTGCTACTGACGCCGGCGCGGCGCTTGTGTTTAAACAGGCATTCATCTCGTTTTTCATTTGAACAACTAAATGAATGTTTAAATCTATTTGACTGAATGTATTTTAATTACATTACAACATCGATGCTGTAAAATGAACCTTATGAAATTAAAAATAGTCACATTAAGCTTTCACCGGAAGTTTATCGTTTGCTGAAAAACTCTAGCTGTGCATACACCCCATTATCCACTAAATAAAAAAGTTTGATTTTACTGTGTGATTGCATTGGTTTTCCAAGTGTGTGATGCAGAATATCAGGGGAAGTGTAGAAGGGCGATATATAATGATGTCAATCGACTGAGATCATCTTTCAATGGCACATCATTGAGCAGAAAGAAGTTGATTTCACTTTACTTTCGTGACTTATTGTAAATTGAATGGTCAAATCTGAGACAGTTTTCGGAGACAGAAACCTTTTAAAACAGTTTATAATGTTAATATTATACTAATATAGTACAAAATAACAGTAAAATAAACATTTACTTCTCTTATAAGTCGAATTTATATGATCAATTTAAAATCTACTGTATTTGTATGCTTGTGTCTTTGACTTTGAAAAGCATATTGTATCACTACTACACTGTTAAAAAAAATGCACTGTAAAAAAACGGCTGCTGTGGTTGCCAGAACTTTACCATTAAAAATGGTACAAACTGTAAAATTATTTTCTATTTTACGATAAACTACCGTATTTCATTAATGTATAGTCTTACAGTATATAACAGTGTTCAACTACTAACACAACACATCATATATTTTAAGTATATTTTAAGTATATACTATTAACCAGGTTACATATTTTTACTGTAGCATTTAAAAAAAAGTAATTACCATTGAAATTACGGTTGTTATTTTTTTTTCACAGTGTACTTATTAATGTAGAAATGCACCTGAAATAAAGTCTTCATTGATCATTTTTGAGAATATCAATAGCAATTGTATTAAACCTATATCCGCTGGATTAAACTGAGAATCAAGTTAAATCAAATTAACAGATTGCAAATCATGACCGAATTGAATCAGGACATCTGAATTGATTTCCAGCTCTAGTGTAGTGCTTTAACACAGTCACATGATCAAAATGTGATACTAAAAATAGCAATTGATTCCTACCTTAAAATCACAGATGCACGTCACCGTGTCCCCGATTCGCAGACACTCGCCGTCGAACTTGCAAGTGTTTGTGTCGCACAGAAAAAGATCAGTGTCCTGTTCTTCAAACCCTGTCAGGAAACACAAATGTAGGTTAGATATTACAAACTCAGTGAACATTAAAGTTCACATTACAATTATTAGCGTTGTTACAAAAAATTAATGCTAGAACAAAATGCTAAAATAATAATAATAAATTATCAAATTATTGCATATATATATATATATATATATATATATATATATATATATATATATATATATATATATATATTTGTTTAATTGTTTTTAATAACTTATTATGCATTTGAAATTTTGGTTTAGTTCTAACTGGACAACAGTAAATACTTTAGTGCAATAAAACATTGCATGATGTTAAAAATACACATTATTAACAAAAATGACAAAACTAAATCCATATATATACTGATTCAATTTAACCATAACTCTGGGGGTTTAAAAATAAGAACTGCCTAAAATAAAATACTTTCTTTCTAAATCTATTTTTAAAAGCAAACGGCAGGAGTATTAATGAAATTTGGGTTTTGGTCATAATAGGACAGATCCGGCCAGGCTGAGTCACAGGATCTGGGTTAGCGTGCAATGTCTCACGAATTAAACTCAGTGTTTTATAATTGGTTCATATCACTTTAAAATCTCCAATGATCTTTTCCCCAAAGTGCACCCACGGTCAAACGAAACACTGTAGTTCATTAAAACTGAATAAACACATTATTGGTGTGAAACAACCTCACAGAATTACTTCCTCGGGACAAAGTGGGCTTTTGGTTTCAAGCTGGATGAAGGATATTAAAGTTAAAGCATATCATGACTGCAGTCCCAAACAACAGACAGTCTGTTACAAAAGCTGCTTTTATAAAACCGAGCTTTTTTTTTTAGCTGTTTTAGGTCACAACTGCCAAGGATTTGAAGCTTACAGACCTGCAGAATGTGATCAAGATGACACTGAAGGTGAACAGAGGGTTGATTGATTACATTAAAGTAACACCTTACTTTTGTTTGTAAATAAATCTCATTTTGCAGCCCACCTAGAGTTAAACAGTTGGGTTTTACCCTTTTTGCATCCATTCAGCTGATTTCCGCGTCTGGCGGGAACACTTTTAGCTTAGCTTAGCATAAATCATTAAATCAGATTAGACTAATAATTTAGGAGGGCTAATAATTCTGACTTTAACTGTATAAAGTACAGTAGTGTTTAAAATAATAGCAGTACAACGTGACTAACCTGAATAATACAGGTTTTTAGTATATTTTTTTATTGATACATGGCAAACAAGTTACCAGTAGGTGCAGTAGATTCACAGAAAACAAACAAGACCCAGCATTCACGGCATGTCTGTTGTTGACTCTACAAAATCAAAACCTTTTTGTACAAACATTTTTGTTTCTAGGATTTAGCAATCCTGTAAATCATTAAACTAATATTTAGTTGTATGAACAGTTTTTGTAACTGCTTCAGTTGTGAGGCATGGAGTCAACCAACTTTCAGCTGTTATTCCACTCCATGATTCTTTAACAACATTCCACAATTCATTTACATTTCTTGGTTTTGCCTCAGAAAAAGCATTTTTTATAATCACCCCACAAGTTCTTAATTGGATTAGGTTCAGAGGATTGGGCTGGCCATTTCATAACATTAATTTAGTTGGTTTGGAATCAAGACTTCGCTCATTTGCTAGTGTGCTTGGGGTCATTACCTTGTTGAAATAACCATTTCAAGGTCATGTCCTCTTCAGCATAAGGCAACATGACCCTTCAAGTATTTTGACATATGCAAACTGGTCCATGATCCCTGGTATGCAATAAATAGGCCCAACACATTAGTAGGAGAAACATGCCCATATCATGATGCTTGCTTCACTGTGTACTGTGGCTGGAATTCAGGTTTTGGGAGTCGTCTCACAAACTGTCTGTGGCCCTTGGACCCAAAAAGAACAATTTTACTCTCATCAGGTAGATTGTAACCTCTTCTGCACATGCCTTATTTTAACAGAGGGACTTTGTGGGGGATTCTTGAAAATAGATTAGCTTCACATAGATGTCTTCTAACTGTCGCAGTACTTACAGGTAACGTCAGACTGTTTTTGATCATCCTGGAGGTGATCATTGGCTGAGCCTTTGTCATTTTGGTTATTCTTCTATCTATTTTGATGGTTGTCTTCTGTTTTCTTCCACTTCTTTCTGGTTTTGTCCTCCATTTTAAGACATTGGAGATCATTTTAGCTGAACAGCTTAGATTTTTTTGTACTTCTTTATAGGTTTTCCCCACTCCAATCAACTTTTTAATTGAAGTATGCTGTTCTTCTGAACAATGTCTTGAATGACCCATTTGCTTCAGACTTTCAAATGCATGTTCAGAAAGTGCTGGCTTCGTCCTTAAATAGGGGCCACCTGATTCACACCTGTTTTTTCACAAAATTGATGACCTCACTAATTAAAAGCCACACTGCTATTTTTTTAACACACCTCTTTCAACTAATTGCCCAATTGTACAGCCTTAAAAGCATGCGTATCATGAATGCTGGGTCTTGTTTGTTTTCTGTGAATCTACTGCACCTATACTGGTGACTTGTTTGCCATGTATCAATAAAAAAGATACTAAAAACCTGGATTATTCTGGTTAGTCATGTTGTACTGCTATTATTTTGAACAATATTGTATAAGAAACAAAATGAAATATTGTAAAATAATGTAAGACCCCCAGACGGTTGCATCATTCGCATGATTAGAAAGAAGTAACACTCCTAAACCTCCTCAAACACGAGTGCACTTCCACATATGACTATTTAGTTCAATGCCTTGAGCCAAAATTGACTCAAAGGCTTTTCCCTGCAAACACAAAGAGGAACAGGATGATCCAGGATGAATATTTCATAAGCTCCACCATCTGCAAGTCAAAGAACAGGATGGGCTGAACATACACGTCACACTGTATAATGTTACAACATGAAACCGCATTGACGGCTGTAAAAAAGTGCACTTAAATGTATTGATTCCTATACTCGAAAACCTTAAAGTACATTTTTGGAGAAATTAATTTCAGGAAATATCAGGTATATGAATTGAAAGAATATATTAGTGTGAGGGAATGCGTTTTCATGAATATTTGATTTCAGTCGACATAGAAACTTTGTAAACACTGTAAAACATAATGGGGAGTTTGAAGTCATATTTGTGTGAAAAAAGTCACTGGGTTACATTTTTAAATAAAAAAACGTAACCCAGGGGTTGTCCTTTTCAACCCAGAATTGCAGTGCATACTAGATTGGGAGATAAAATACACTTTTCTGTACATAAATGAGCTGTTTTAGGTACACACTGATATATTGTCAGCCATAAAGAAAATGTAATTCATTAAATGTATAATTCAGTTTCATAATTTGAATATTTCTATTTCAAATAAATGTTATTTTACATTTTATCAATCAACCAAATGTCTTAAAAAAAATATGGATTTCCACAAAAATATTAAGCAGCAAAACCCATATATATTTTCATATTTCAAAATTAAATCCATTGAGTAATGATGCTGACAATCAGCTTTGGATAACAGGAATAAAATAATTATTTAAAAAACATTAAATAAAAAAAAAAACAACGTAAAATGTGCAATATCTTTAGGTATATACACACATGAGTAACAGTTCAAAATGACCACCACCGCTGCGTGTGATGCCGCTGCAGGACAAAGGGATTAGTAAAATGTTTTTTGGTATAATAGCAGTTTGCGACAATGCTACCGGGTGGCACAAAGGAACAGTTTGCGAGCGGACAGAAATATACAGTAGCTGTAAATACCCTGCTACTTGTAAACGAAAATGAAATAATGAAACAACAGTATGCCGACCACATAATGAGACCACAGTATGTCTGATAATATTTAATTATAATAATCTGATAATAGTCTGATAATAATAATTTATTTTATTTCGGCTAGAATAAAAGCAGTTTTTTATTTATTAAATACCATTTTAAGGTCAAAATTATTAGCCCCTTTAAGCTCTTTTTTTTGATAGTCTACAGAACAAACCATCATTATACAATAACTTGCCTAATTACCCTAACCTTAACCTAGTTAAGCCTTTAAATGTCACTTTAAGCTGTATAGAAGTGTCTTGAAAAATATCTAGTCAAATATTATTTACTGTCATCATGGCAAAGATAAAATAAATCAGTTAGTAGAAATTAGTTATTAAAACTATTATGTTTAGAAATGTGTTGAAAAAATCTTCTATGTTAAAAAGAAATTGGGGGAAAAAATAAACAGGGGGGCTAATAATTCAGGGGGGCTAATAATTCGACTTCAACTGCATGTACTATCATTTATTTTATTAATGTTGGCAATACATTATAGATTCATTTTATTAAAAAATATTATATTATTCTTATTTTTTAGTTCATCTATAGGGGTGTGGCCGGGTAGGGGGCCCAACAAGACAATGTGCCCAGGGGCCTCTGAATTCTTAATCCGGGCCTGGACATAATACAGAAAAATAATAATAATAAAGATAACAAAAACACCAAAAAAAAATATAAATTACATTATGTAACTAAATTAAAAGACAAATGAAAATATAAAACAAGCTAACCTTAGAATAAAAGCTCAAGTCAATGATAACTAAAATAGTCTCAGTTATTGTAAAATAACGCTGATTTGTCATCAAGTAAATGAAAGACTTCTTTCTAAATCGTTAAAAATAACATTTTATGAATAAAGTTTTTCCCAGAGATGGTTTGCGGCTGGAAGGTCATCCTCTGCGTTAAAACGTGCTGGATAAGTTGGCGGTTCATTCCTCTGTGACGACCCCGGATTAATAAAGGGACTAAGCCGAAAAGAAAATGAATGAATGAATGAATGAATAAAGTTTATATTTAAGCTAGTGCTGATCCAACTAACATCGCATCCACTGTACTCACAAGTCACAAATTCTCATCATTTTTACAAACTCTCATCATATTTACTGAATACCATTGCAAAGAATATCATGCCCAGCAGAAGGCATTCAAAGGCAATATTTATGAATGCAGAAAGTTTGCCTGGAAGTTGTGCAAAATATTTGGAAATGATTTTATGTCGATAAATATATGGCAAACTGACCTGTGCTCAAACGAGTGAGCGGAGGAGAGAGAAAATATGAAATAAGAGGGCAGATAGTGAGTTCAGATCCGAGATGGGCGTATGATTTCTCTCGCTGAGATGAGACATGCATCAAATTTAAATATTGCCGGATCAGTTGTGTCTGACTGCGCAGCCCATCATACTCAGAGTGCTTTGTGTGTGCGTGTATGTGTGTAAGAAAAAGAGAGAGAGAGATGTGGCACAGACTGATACAGCCCTGCCGAAACAAGACAAGCAGGCCGAGTCTCAGGATAAGTAAGTCTGTGTGGAATAATAATGAACCGAGTGTAAGAGGAAGACGACACTGCAAACGCAAACACAATAGAGATTTTCAGAGTAGGAGTTGTGACATTCCAGCGCTCGGGTCACTTCCATTTCTATTCATCTTTCAGTGGATTCACATCATAAATCAGCTCGCAGATTCCGGGATTTGAGATGAATTTAAATCGCTGGATTTACTAGGACTGCACAATATATCTAAATTACCAATGGTTTTTGCAATTAATGTGTGATTTTAATACAAGAGTATCATGTGTGGCTGTAGCACACCTTCTGAAAGACTTTTATCAGACAGCTCATCATCATGCAATGGACTGATTTCAAGCGGCCGCCATTATTAACAGCGAAATCGAGGCTGTGGTGGGAAGAAACCCAGAAGTATCACCTGAGTCACACAGAAATGTTGTGTACCTGTCTGTATATCTTATCAGCGAAGAGAAAGTGGCACATATTTATCATTTGACCGCCTTCCGAGTGACCCGAAGGTCTGTTCTGAATGGAAAGTGAAAATAAAAAGGGATATTTGACCTCATTTTCAGCTAAGTTAAGGGAAATGGCACTACTTAGCTAACGTTTTCTTTCCCAAACACACATTTTAGATGCCATTCATCAAACTCAAGTTAAGGAACTGATTCTTTCACTATATTAGGCTTGTCACGATACAAAATTTCGGCACTGAAATGTAAAAAAAACGTCAATTTCTCGTTAACATTTAAGCGCTGTTGATGGCGTTCTTAAACAGCGGCGCTGATTTGCCATCGTGTTCACGTGCTCAACAGAAATTACTTTGATTGGCTGTGAAGGTCATCAGTTCACCAAACTCACCGCTATTTACGGAGTGCAAACACAGACAAGCTATCCGCCGATGAATCGACTGATCTTCACGGCTTTAAAACGATCCAATGTCCGTCTATGTGTGTTTTCAATCTGTGAAGAGCGGTATACTGATAACCTTCACAGTCATTCTGTTGAGCACTGGTGAATACTATGGCAAAATAGCAGTGTTTATGAGCGTGCTCAGCGGCGCTTAAATGTTAGCGGGAAATGGACGTTTTTAAAACTTTAGTACCGTGACATCACTATTACAGACAATACGAGGGTGTGCTAGAGGACTGCATTGTTTTATCGCTCATCGGATTACATAGGCTGAAGCAGGGATGCATCCCCACGGTGTTTACCTGCTGCCATAAACTGAAACCTAGGAGGACACTATATCACTCTTAAAGAGATTGTGATGTTGTTTGATGCCTAATATGCTTTTAATTGTTTAAATGAAACTGAACGGAATGATATTAAAGTGATGTTTACACAATATCTGCATTTTGAAGTCGCAGCAACAGCTGGAGGTTTGTAGTACACAGCATGTTGTTGCAATGTTTACAGTGCTGATCCTAGACTTCCGGGTTTCTTCCCACCGCAGCCTCGCTTTCAAGTTTTAAAATGGCGGTCGCGTGAAATAAGCGTATAGTTACAGTTGAAGTCAGAATTATTAGCCTTCCTGAAATATTAGTCAAGTCAAATCGAGTTGAGCTTTATTGTCATTCCGCTACATTTAGTACCGTGACATCACTATTACAGACAATACGAGGGTGTGCTAGAGGACTGCATTGTTTTATCGCTCACCGGATTACATAGGCTGAAGCAGGGAAGCGTCCCCACGGTGTTTACCTGCTGCCATAAACTGAAACCTAGGAGGACACTATATCACTCTTAAAGAGATTGTGATGTTGTTTAGAGCCTAATATGCTTTTAATTGTTTAAATGAAACTGAACGGAATGATAATAAAGTGATGTTTACACAATATCTGCATTTTGAAGTCGCAGCAACAGCTGGAGGTTTGTAGTACACAGCATGTTGTTGCAATGTTTACAGTGCTGATCCTATACTTCCGGGTTTCTTCCCACCGCAGCCTCGCTTTCAAGTTTTAAAATGGCGGTTGCGTGAAATAAGCGTATAGTTACAGTTGAAGTCAGAATTATTAGCCTTCCTGAAATATTAGTCAAGTCAAATCGAGTTGAGCTTTATTGTCATTCCGCTACATGTGTGGACATAGAGAAAAACGAAATGACGTGTCTCGCAGGACAACGGTGCTACATACGTTAATCATTAATACAAACACAACACTGGACATAAGAGCTATTTAAAAATATAAACCTATGCATAACTAACATATACTATAAGATACTTAAGACAGGCTATACAAGTACTTTTAGATGAGACTGAACAATGTTGTGCAGGATATTGCGCAAGAGAGGTATTAAAGGTTGGATTATTGTGCAAAAGAGTTATTAAAGGTTGAAGAAAGCAGTGCAACATGATTGTGGTACATTTGTAGTAAACATTGTTTTCCTCATTGAGTCCTTGTAAGATGGAGTTTAAATAAGTGTCAGGTGCGTAAGAGAGAAGAGTGTTTCTACAGTGTTTCAACAGGTGGTTTGTCAAGCCCACTAACCTGTATGAAGCACAATTTAAAATGCACAATATTTCCAACCTTAACTTTGAAATGTTGACCGTAAAGTTTTATTTATTTATTTATTTAAAACTGCTTTTATTCTAGCCTAAATAAAACAAATAAGACTTTCTAGTGTTAGTAAGACCAGCAGGGGGCACTCAATCTGCGGTCTGTGTGGGTCCTAATGCCCCAATATATTGATGGGGACACTAGGTTGTTTTCAATCATACGCGAAACTCAGACTGAGGGCAGGAAGTAAGAAAGGGAAGTCTATATTTTCATGATTTCTACCATATTTCAAAGGAGATATAAATAGAAAATAACCAAATACTGTATGTTGGGCATGATCCTTATATCATGAAGAGGGCCGAGTATTCTACTAAACTCAAATACATTCGTCTGTCATCAAGGCGGTAGATACTGTACTATAAAATACTATAGTAACTATAGTGTTTGGAAGCATACTATAGATAATTACTTGAATTAAACTGTCGTAGTAATTATATTGTTGCTGTGGTACAACACAACTGTAGTAATAAACAAATTACTCAATAGGCTTTAGTTTTCTACGCTATAATTATACACCATTACAGTGCACCACAGTTTACACTAACGTTACAGTATTTATTAGTTTATCAGTTTACTATGCTACAGTATTCTGTAGCATTCGTTAACAAAGAGTTGTACACATTATACACTTTACTTTGTGGTTCAAAAACATGTTTATTATAAATTACTATAGTTTTTCCCCATGCGGATATCTTCCAGACATCACCAAGTAACAGATGAAAGCAAACAAAAGCATGGACGCATAGTCTACATTATTATTTATTTCTTTTTGTAAGGGGGAAAAGTGCTTCGCAATAATAACAGTCTAGTTTTGTCACAAGGGTTTTTGTTCTTTCGATGAACTTACCATCAACAAACATTCCCCGCCGCTGCACATCTAAATGTTTACGTTATGGTTGTTACACTTTTGTGCCGAAACGCCAGTAAAGAGATGGATTATTGCAAAACAAGACGGAGATTTCATTGCAGTGATTACGGCAGGGTGCGTTATTTATATTCTCCTGGATTTTGTATAAGTGTGGTGGTGTTTGTATCTGATGTTTATATAACACATTAACATATTTGTACACATAGCTACGTCTTTATATAATCTTTATTGCTGCTGTCATACGAATTATCGCGTTCATTGTACTCATGGATTTATTGAAAAAAATGTTCATTACATGCAGAATTTTCTGCCGTTTTTCAGACAGTTTCTTGAACTGTCCGTTAGTTTTTCTCTCCCGTATGTACAATCAAAATCAGCGCCTCATGCGCTGGGCTTTGATTGTACAGAATTACAACTTGGAAATCTGTCACAAGAAAGGCATCGACAATAGTGGCCGATGCTCTTTCCAGGTGTGTGTAGTTGGTCGTAATTAAACCACATGATTTGTTTTGCGAGTTTTTTTTTAAACAAACAATATTATATGTTTGTTCTTATGGGTGGTAGTGTTATGTATTTGAGTTATCTGTGCTCTGTTTGTGTTTTTCTTTTCTCTCTCTCTCTTGCTCTGTTCTCCTGTATCTGCTTACATTATTTTCAGGTTCCGTTCATTGGTCCTTCCCGGTTACGTCACTCATACGTCACATCCAATAAGCAAAGACCACCCGTCATAAAAGCGCGCGCCAGACCCCTCACCGGCCCTTCCTTTTTTTCTTAGTTTTCATTGTCACTCTTGTTGCTGTTGTTGCGTTGCGTAAAAAAAAACCCTATCTGACTGTGTTTTGTTGTTGCCCGTTTCTGTGTGCACGTTATCCGTCCGTTAATCGTAATACCATTCCATTTCTCATTTACGTTGTTTACGAGGCTTGGACGAAGCAGACAGGTAAGAAGGTCACGTGACATACATTTTGCAACACGTAGGACTACTCTTTTGTATAGTACATTAGGTTAGGGGCGAGCGCCACCCCTTGTACTTTTGGATAGATAGATAGAGCAGACTCTTCGCCTGTTTATTTTGTTTTCGCATTGTTAGTTAGATGCTTCTAGGGAGTTAGATATAGTTTGGGTTTTGTTCTTTTCATTTTTTTTAGCGCCGTCCACGTCCCTTCTGCCAGCTCTCTTGTTTTTCTCCGTCTTTGTATTTGTCTCAGTGTTGTACATATTGTAAATATATATTTTTAGCTTACATTCTTTATTTTTGATTAATTCATTGTTTTTGTTCACTTTTGGGTATTGTAAATAAAGTCACAATTTTTGGTATTTACTTTGGTTGTCTTTTGCACTTCACTGTTAATATAAATTTATTTTAATTGTCATTAAATGTCAAACCCCATTTCCCCTAGACTACCATCAGTGGTTTGTAACACCCTTTATGAGCAAAAACGTTTGGAAGTCTATAAAAGCTTTACGGCATTTCTTATTTTGGCTGATTTAAACAATTATGAACAACACAAAACAGAAACATTTTGATGTTCTAAAAGCGATTGCTATGTAGAAGAATCACTTCCTGCCCTCCATCTGAATTTCCCGCATCATCAATGACGTCATGTGAAAACAACCTATACTGCTCAGTGAGCATCCTGGCCAAATTTGCCCACTGGCCTCTGTCCATCATGGCCTCCTAACCATCCCTATATCATAATTGGCTTCATTACTCTGTCTCCTCTCCACCAATCAGCTGGTTTGTGGTGTGCAGTCTGGCGCAGTATGGAGGTGGATAAGGAACCCCCCTTACCCACCCCCCAAAAAAAAAAATGTGTAAAAAGCACTTTGAGTGTCCAGAAAAGCGCTATATAAATGTAAGGAATTATTATTATTTAATATTATTATTATTATCTGTGATGCAAAGACTACAGAAAAACATACTCAAGTAAAAGTACCATTACTTGGTGCATACTATAAATTATGAGTAAAAAGGTTGGTCTGTATGCTGTGATTTTTCTATTTTCTATTTTTCTGTGCAATTTGATTGAATAAAAATCATGGGACTGATTATTCTCCTTAGCCAATTGCCATAGACAAGAAAAAGTAAACATATAAACTAGTGACTGCAGGTTGAAGGAAAATAGCAGAGTAAAAGTAATGATACAGTACTAAAATGTACTCAAGTGAAAGTACTCATCTATATATACAATGCCTCTTGTAAATCATCTTATCTTTTGTCATTTCCAGTCAAAAAAAATTAACTGAATAAATAAAAGTAACTTTTAAGTCAGAATTTGCCAGGGGTATGACTATTTTTGGGGGGATTGACTGTATATATATATATATATATGTATATATGTATATATGTATATATATATATATATATATATACTTGCAAGTTGTAAAAGGTTTATCAGTTTATTAACATTCTGTGCATGACATACTGATTAATTCATTCATTTTCCGATATAAGCCTTTCATGAATATTATTCACAGACATTACACTCTGGCATATGATAAAGCACTAAACCGATATTATAAAAGTGGCTTCAGCCATCAATATACTGTTTGTAGGTCAATGTATGCAAGTAGAACACCATCTCTGTCCATTACAGTAAGTTGCGTGTCTTATTTCGCATCGAATATGACGGAAAGTAATGGCTTGTGGTCCAGCGAGTGAGTCAGATGTTAATTTGGTAACCGCTCCAACTATTTCAGAGTGTAAGTGAGATGCTTTACAGTTTGCGTGCGTGACTCATTTGTGAGTCATTTTAATTGACTCATTAACAAAAACTAACTTTCATTGGCAAATCAGGCAACACTCAAGGTGTCAAGTTTGATCTGAACTGCTTATTTCTGCCACAGTGCAACTGCAGATTCAACAGTGGTGTACTTTATGCTGCAGAGATAAAGAAATAGCACTCAATGAAATTCATATTGGTGGCGCAGTAGGTAGTGCTGTCGCCTCACAGCAAGAAGGTCGCCGGTTCGAGCCTCGGCTGGGTCAGTTGGCGTTTCTGTGTGGAGTTTGCATGTTCTCCCTGCGTTGGCGTGGGTTTCCTCCGGGTGCTCCGGTTTCCCCCACAGTCCAAAGACATGAGGTACAGGTGAATTGGGTAGGCTAAATTGTCTTTAGTGTATGAGTGTGAATGAGTGTGTATGGATGTTTCCCAGAGAGAGGTTGCGGCTGGAAGGGCATCCGCTGCGTAAAACATGTGCTAGATAAGTTGGCGGTTCATTCCGCTGTGGAATAATAATTAATAAAGTGTCTAAGCCGAAAAGAAAATGAATGAATGAATGAAATTCATATTTTACCCACAACTTTTCTTCATTCTCAATGTATCATTATAGACCTTTTTGAGGGATCTAAACAATAACAATGTTCATAACGTATTTCCTGTTTTACATTTTAAATTTCCATAGCTTCTGAGAGTTCAAAAAGTTCCACATATTGATAAATAATGTTATGATAGCAGTTACATTATGATTGAACCGCCTCTTGTTACAGATATGAAATAGTTTGACAACAAGCAGGCAGGGCAACGCAGTGGCGCAGTAGGTAGTGCTGTTGCCTCACAGCAAGAACGTCGCTGGGTCGCAGGTTTGAACCTCGGCTGGGCTGGGTCAGTTGGCGTTTCTGTGTGGAGTTTGCATGTTCTCCCTGCGTTCGCGTGGGTGTTCTCCGGGTGCTCCGGTTTCCCCCACAGTCCAAAGACATGCAGTACAGGTGAATTGGGTAAGCTAAATTGTTCGTAGTGTATGAGTGTGAATGTGTGTGTGTGGAAATTCCCAGAGATGGGTTGCGGCTGGAAGGGCATCCGCTGCGTAAAATAGTGCTGGATAAGTTGGTGGTTCATTCCACTGTGGCGACCCCGCAAGGGACAAAGCCGACAAGAAAATGAATGAATGAATGAACAAGCAGGCAATATTCATGGGCCAATGACATCACCACATTGAAATGGTCTATAATACATACAGCATTAGGGCTGCATGATACAGTACATGCATGGAAACATATACAATATGTGATATTGTTGTTAAGTGTTGCGATAAAGTGATTTCTTACAACATAACATTTCTCTAAAAATGCTATTTATTGATTATTATTTTATTTATTGATTCAGACCTAAAAATTGTGTCAAAAATGCTATGAATGAGTGAAAACCTCAGCAGATCTTCTGACTCTGATTGGCTGTCATCATTTCCTCTCTCGTCTCGACTCCCATTATAAGTATTTAGTTTCAGCTCTGGGTTCACTTTTGGGCCGCTTCAGCCAATAGCAGAACAGCAACTACTGGGGAAGTGGGGATTAAGACATTAAGGCCCCATCTGATTGGTTAAATTTAGATAAACAACCAAGGCATAAAATAAATGTAGTTTATCACACATGTCTGAGATGCATATATTGGATATACTTTTATGGCAATATCGATAATTGATCACACATGTCTGCGATACAAACTGTACTGTATATTGCATGTATACTATTATCGATAATTTTGCCATATATCATACAGCCCGATACATATCATAGTATATGAATACAGTATAAGTATCCATATTTACCATGGATATTTTAGTGGGATTGAGAGTGTGGTTTTATTAAAAGATTTAATTAGATTTTATCTTTATTTTTAACATTTTTATTTTAATTTTAGCACAAGTTTAGGTCATTTTGCTGGTTTCTGTCATCTTTGGATTCTGTGTACTAAAAACTGATTCCAGAAGCCTGGTTTCTATTATAGATTTGATCAAAATGCTGTTTTCTTAATTTCAATAAAAGTAACTGGGCAATGATGCTGTTTGCATTAGACAATGCTATTCCTTTATTCAAATTGCCTGAAAAAACACTCCAAGCAAATGTGTTGTCTCTAAATTGACATCTTTCCATCAGACATATTTTCATTTCACTATTTCAATTTGTATAGTTTGAGGGGTAGTGGAAACCCAGCTAATGTTGTCAAAACAATTTCCATTAAAAATGCTGTATTATGCATGTCTGGCACTTTGTAGAGGAAAAAAACTATTACGCTATCCGTGTAGTTGCACATAGACTGAACATTTAATGCATATACTGTACCATCTCACTTTTAACAAGAGCACATTTTAGTTGTTACGCAGAGACAATGTATATACAGTTGAAGTGCAGAGACAATGTATATACAGTCGAAGTGCAGAGATGATGTATATACAGTTGAAGTCAGAATTATTAGCCCCCCTGTCGATTTTGTTTTCTAATTTCTGTTTAACAGAGAGAAGTTTTTTCAACACATTTTTAAACATAATAGTTTTAATAACTCATTTCTAATAACTGATTTATTTTATTTTTGCCATGATGACAGTACATAATATTTTACTAGATATTTTTCAAGACACTTTTATACACTTAAAGTGTCATTTAAAGGCTAGGTTAGGGTAATTAGGCAATTATTGTATAATGATGGTTTGTTCTATAGACTATTGGAAAAAATATAGCTTAAAGGGGCTAATAATTTTGACCTTAAAATGGTTTTTAAAAAATTAAAAACTGCTTTTATTCTAGCCAAAATAAAACATAAGACTTTCTCCAGAAGAAAAAATATTATCAGACATACTGTGAAAATTTCTTTGCTCTGTTCAACATAATTTGCGAAATATTTAAAAAGAAAAAAAAGTTAAAAGGGGCTAATAATTAGACTTCAACTGTGTGTGTGTGTGTGTGTGTGTGTGTGTGTGTGTGTGTGTGTGTGTGTGTGTGTGTGTGTGTGTGTGTGTGTGTGTGTGTGTGTGTGTGTGTGTGTGTGTGTACGTATATATATATATATATATATATAAAATTTTAAGTAAATTTAAGTATAATTTTAAGTAAGCTTTTAGTTAACTTTATGATGACACAACAGTACCATTTTTAAATATGTAATTTGGGGATAAGCCTATTACTTTTTAATGAAACAGTTTTGAATAATAACACAAATTACATGATGTTATCATATCTTGAATAATACGTTTAGCTTCAATTAGCATCAAATAAGTGTAATTTTCATAAAGAAACTGTGTTGACTCTTCGAAATTAAATAAACATTTGCATTAAACATCTATTTTTTATATTATTTGTGATTTCAGTCCCCGTGATATGGTCAACCCTGTTACATCGGTTAAAAAAATATAACAATCTTTAAAACACTGATAGAAAAGCATGAGTCTTGCTCTAAGTGATGTCACATCCTCTGGTGGAAAACTCTGAAAGGCATTGAGGCATGGCATTATTTTTCTCTCATTAATTCATACAAAATCTTTTAGATACACCAATAGTAAAATAATGATTTGTCAACTCTGTTATTGTGATATTTTAGTGATTTTTCTCATTCATTTTTTAAAAAACAATAAAATGACCAAAAAGAATCTAGTTCTGTTTTAGACATGCCATGTGGTATCAGGTTTGATGTTAGCATCTTGAGCTAAACACAAAATGATGGAAAATCTACTCTTTTATTGTCAACTCTGTTTGTAGTTTTAAGAGTTTAGCCAATATTTAAAGAACAATTACTTAATAGTTATTCATTAATTATTACATATTAATAATGGATTCAGTTTACTGTAAATTATACATTTAATTAATGTCATTCCAGTTGAAGGAAAATGCTTGAAATGTACCTGATAATCTGGAGTGAGTATTATATTTATAGCATCTCAAGCAGTATATTTTAATACCCTGACAACTATGAAGAAAATGTGATTTTAAAACTGTATTTGTACGTTTTAAAATAATATTAATAATAAAAAAATATTAATAATCAGTACATCAGTTTCTGATTACTCTTTGTTAGTTGCTTTATAGTTGTTAAAGTTTTTTTGTAAACTACACAGTATTTAACTGTAATATTAACTGTATTTTACTGTAGGACAGTTATGCAGTATGTTACTGTATTTTAAAGTTGCAAATATTACTGTGTATTTTACAATAAAGATGTACATATATACATATACAGCTAGATAAATGGTGCTGTAAATGTAAATACAGTATTTTTGCTGCAATTGATTTACAGTAAGCTACTGTATTTTAAAGTTGCATTGCGAAAATGACTGTATATTTTACAGTAAATATATATAACTGTAAATACATATACAGCCGAATCAGTGGTGCTGTAAATCTAAATACAGTATTTTTTGCTGTAATTTATTTACAGTAAGTTACTGGTGAACTACTGCCAGCAAGTTACTGTAGATTCTACAGGAAATTGTTAATAGTGTTTCTCATATTGATGGTGTTTATTATTTTTTGATTTTACAATTTATTTTTTGTTAAGCTGTATGTAGTGCAGCTTTAGCTTAGCTCATTTTTCTTCAAGGTAAGAGTGTGTTGGTATAGTTCAGCTAGCTACATTATTTGGTTTAGTTTGGCCAGCAGTGAACATCACACAGGAAGTGGCAAAGGAAATATAATGACAACGGCAGATCTGAAAGCATACCAAAGCTGACACCAGAGATATCAGAACATTTGCTGACAAACACCACTTCACAGGAAATCTGGGCTTGCATATGCTCTGCTAATGAACTTGGGGCAAAGTTTCTTTGAACCAAAACATCTGCCAAATGAATAAATGAATATGCAAACGGTTTGAGTATCGTTAACCCGCAGGGTGCGAGAGCCAGTGAACATCTGCAGCAGTATTACCTAAAGCTCACACAAATGTGAGTTACTGCTATACCAGACCGCTGTATATTCATGAACACACACATTATATTACTCTGTGTGATGGGCAATATTTTTGAGTTGTGGGGCAAAGGAAGCATTAAAAAAAGGATTTTTTTCTACACTAAAATAAATGTAAGATCTCGCGCAATTTAAAGAGAAGTTCATATCAATAGGTTATTTAAATAGGTAACTGCTCGGTAGCCTATAACAAGAGCTGTGAAACCAAAATGAATATTTTTCAAATATTTCCCAAATGATGTTTAACAGAGCAAGGAAATTTTCCCAGTATGTCTGACAATATTTTTTCTTCTGGAGAAAGTCTTATTTGTTTTATTTCGGCTAGAATAAAAGCAGTTATTAATTTTTTTAAACACCATTTTAAGGACAGAATTATTAGCCCCTTTAAGCTAAATTTTTTTTTTCGATAGTCTACAAAACAAACCATCGTTATACATTAACTTGCCTAATTACCCTAACCTGCCTAGTTAACCTAGTTAAGCCTTTAAATGTCACTATAAGCTGTATAGAAGTGTCTTGAAAAATATCTAGTCAAATATAATTTACTGTCATCATGGCAAAGATAAAATAAATAAGTTATTAGAAATGAGTTATTAAAACTATTATGTTTAGAAATGTGTTGAAAAAATATTCTCTCCGTTAAACAGAAATTGGAGAATAAAATAAACTGGGGGTCTAATAATTAAGGGGGGCTAATAATTCTGACTTCAACTGTACATTTGAAGTCAGAGTTATTAGCCCCCTTGTATATTTATTTCCCCAATTTCTATTTAATGGAAATATTTTTTTTAATACATTTCTAAACATAAAAATTATAATCACTAATTTCTAATAACTGATATCTTTTATCTTTGCCATGATGACACCTAGTGGTGTAACAGATCTCACGGTTTAACAAATCTCACGGTTCGGATTATACTACGGTTTTTGAGTCATGGATCGGACCATTTTTCGGATCAGTAAAAAAAGGGAGGAGACAAATGTCATGTGCGTTCCATTTCTACAAAAATATTACTGCAAAAACTATTGGTTTTAACAAACAGAACTTAGAACCTGTAATTTTAATAAAAATAAAATCAAGAAAGAACCAGCTGGAAAAAAGGAAAATATTCAATACGAAAAATGATCTTTGCTACTGTTGCTGATAATGCTAAATCTAGAAATCTAACATCTTGTACAACCAACACAGGCTCATTCTGAAAACGTAGTCCCGTGGACGTTTCTGGAGACCGCGAATTATGTAGCAGGAGGTACGTATGGCTGCATTTAATTTTTTTTAAGAGTTCACACTTAGCTGATGATTAATTATAAAGCTTGTTTGGCATGCTGTCCCGGGAGAGAGCCCTGAGCTCATGAGATCCTCGAGCCCGGGGCTCCCTCCCGTTGCAAGGCGAGAGGGGAGATCGAGCTCAGGTAGATCTCGAGAACTCCCCCATCGTAGTGATTGAAGTGCAGATAGTAGTTCTCTTTAACGAGATAGGTACTAGATAGTGAGCAAGTCTATAGTGTTGATTAATAAATAACTTAGGTTGCATGTTTTTAATCGGTGGGAGGAAACCGGAGGACCTGGGGAAAACCCATGTGAGCACGGGGAGAACATGCAAACTCCGCACAGAAAATGCCCGCTGGTTTGGTAAAGCCTAGAACCATTGACATTCTTGCTGGGCCACCGTGTCACCCATTTAAAAGAGAGGAGGAGTAGGGGTGGAAGGGGGGATTCTTTAAAGTGAAGATAGCGGTGATATGAAACCCGGGGTATTTATAGTAGCTTGGGGATCATCTGATTGTTGCATGGTGATTTGGATAATGTGGGTCCAGCCACTAGCAATCATAAGCACGTGATCCTCTTCACTAAACGAACGCTACTGGGCGGTATGACGCTGTTCCTTTTGCCGCTTAACTCCGTGTGGAGGCCTTTCCCACCGCAACCAGTTTGTCCCGTTAGCTCGTCGTGTACGTCGGCGGACTTGAGACGCAGAGAGGAGTTGACCTTTAAATGATTTTAAATGATTTACAAATCATTTAAAAAAAGAAAAAAAATTAAAAGGGGGGCTAATAATTCTGACTTCAACTGTATATACATTTCTCAAATGCGCTTCCTAATCAATATGTCAAAAAAAAAAAAAAATAAGTCCACCAGTAACCTAAAATACTCCATGCATTGTTGAAGTAAGTTTTAATAGTTTCTCTATTCAGTGTATGATTAGAAATCCCACTCGATCGCTTTATAATGTTGTCACATTATTACGAGCATTATTTTCTTGTTAATGATGTTACATAAATTACTGGAGCTGAGGATTATGAAACTAAACACTGCCCATTCTTTGTGGTTTCCCAATTATGTTTTGCAAGCTAAATCTTCTATTTATTAAGAACGCCATTGGCTGATTAGCATGCTAGCTTATCCTATACCCTCAATTATATGTTTTGTTTTTTATATGCGCTATATGCTTTTGTTTGATTAGGCATTATAGACTTCTACCCCCTGGGGTTATTGGCAGATTAGAAATGAACAGGCTAACTAATTATTCATGAGACCAGCAGTATCTTGTAAAAAACAAAACCAATGTGCAAAACCGCATGCAAAATCATCTCATTGCAGGGTTGTCCACATGACTAACCAAACCCTGAATAATGATGTAAGTTTCGAGTCCACCTGACCCAGATTGTTCATACTTAGTGAGTTTTACAGTCTGTAAAATTCATGGACCTTAAAGGGAAAGTTGTTCCAAACATTATGATGTATTAGTCTACATATTATATATGATGTATTAATATATTAGTCATCAGTTAGGACTCAAACACTATACAAGACAGTAAATATGTTTAAGAAATATTACAATACTAAACATACTCATCTGTATTTAAAGGCATCAGTTTGCAAACAATCAAAAACACAGCAGACATGCATCATGCTAATTAATACACCATCACAAGGAATAGATAAATCAAGTCTAGATAAAATAATCAGCCTCAATAAATATTACTTTCTCAACTTAAATGGTTTAAAGCAGTGGTTCTCAACCATGTTCCTGTAGGACCACCAGCACTACACGTTTTGCATGCCTCCTTTGTCTGCTATACACTTTTCAGATCTTGCAGCAAAGTCAATAGATGACAAGCCGGAAATCATTAGCTGAAAAGGTGCAACGGCTAATGCTAACACCAGTACGTAAGGAAGGAAACCAGTTGTTTTGTTTTAATGGAAGTCAATGGAGGAGAGGCATCATAACACAGAATAAACAGCTTTTGTGAGGTAGTAACTCGTCATTTATTCGATTTGAAAGAATGTTCAAAATGTTTTGCACTAAACAACACGTTCATGTTCACATTTTACCTTAATAAAAATTTTATTTTTATTTTTCTATTAGAGAAGGCACGGTAGGGAATATTGTGTCAACTAGAACTGTCAACTGTGAATGCTGACCAGTGATGTTAATGCCGAAATCCATGTAATCCATGTTAGGTGTTGTGCTTTTTTCTATAGTGAGTAATACACAGATTTCCATCTCCATATAGTTTAGAAGATCTCTGCTTGTGGTCTCTGCTAACGAGCCGATGATCTGAATCAGATGTGTTTGGTTAAGGAGACACAGAAAATGTGCAGTGCTGGTGGTCCTCCAAAAATGTGGTTGAGAAAAAAAAAAGGTTTTGTAAGCAAACATTTGGTCACATATAGACCAACATAAAATGAACCCAATGTTTGATTTGTCCATATTTGACCCAATGTCTGGTTATGTTAAACTCAAAAAACAAATGCTGTGTTTTTGTAAACAAACATTAGATCAAATATGGACAAGCACAAATGTTGTGTTAAAATTCTCATTTAAAGGGTCACGAAACACCAAAACACATTTTTTGAGCTGTTGACAGTCATAAATGTGTCCCACGCTGCTATAAACACTATTAGGACACATATATTGCACTAAAAAGTGAAAATTGGTTGTTTTTGCGTTATTTTGAGCAAATTCGTTCTTCTGGTTTGAAACTAATTTTTGAAGCTACGTCACGGTGATTAGATATTTGCGTGTAATCCAGCATGGAGAGTGGCTGTCTGTACCTGCGAGTACATTGTGACGTCTCTGAGTGTGCGGCATTAATTCATGAGAGAGACTTTGTTCAAACCAATCAGCGCGCTCTATTGTGTATGCGGTGCAACTTCATTAATATGCATGATAGCTTTGGAGACTGTTTTACCTGTTACAGTGTTCAGACGGCAGAGAGACGCCACGTTGTGTTGCCAAAACAAGTGAAAGAATTAGAATTTGGAGACATGGGTCGTCAGTGTTGCATTTATTAGTGTGCTGCATTTAATAATGTGCTGCAACAAAGGTTTTGTTTTCATTTCCCCGCTATGAGAGTGCAGCTGGACTCACGTGTGGATTACAGTGCACGCGACAGAAATGCGTTTGTAAGGAACATTTTTTTCCCGAGAGCTTTTCGCATCTGGAAATGGTGAAATCTGGATTTGCCGCTCGTCTCCTTTTAAAAAAAGACACAGTTCCAGTTTGATTGTCCTGTGTCTACAGATTTGGTAAGTGTGTGTGAGAGCAGTGCTCTTTGTTTGTTCATTCAGATGGCAAAGTTACTTCGTATTGTCAGCAGTGCTCTTTCAGTGATTAAAGACATACCTCAGTCAAAATGATTTAGTTACTAAGTTTACAGTATGTTAATATCACTGCAATATTATAGTACAATATTATAGACTGAAAGATCCGCTGTAAATGCTGCTCTCCGAGTGTAAACATGTAAACACAGCAATCAAACTATTCTCGTCGTGTAGGATTTTCGACGTCTTTCTGACGCTACCTACCAAGTTACAGAAAAATGCGGAGGATTTTTTTCTTCCATTCGCCCTGCGGTATCAAACATTACATTAAAACTCCACTCTCCAGCAGTTCCTCGCTTTCAATATCTCGTTTGTCACGGGGGACATGCAGGAAATGTTCCTGAATAAAAAGTGAAAATGACAAACTGCAGTTAAAGTCGACAAAATAATAATTTGGCAAGTTACTGATGTCCATGTAAACACAGTCACTGTCTTTCTCCCCTGCGTCTGCGTGCCCAAACGAAAACTCCCATATTTGCAAATCCTTCCCTCTTTCCCTCCCCCGACACTCCCACCTAAACAGAGCTGGACACGCCCACTTTCCTGACTTTTTCCACTAGAGGTGTGAAAACACTCTGCTAAGACAGGGGGGTTTTGTGGCCCTTTAAATTTTATTGAAAAAAATGAACACTGGATTTGTCTATATTTGACCCAACTTTGGGTTACGACAGCGACAAGTGTAACTTTTTATTGTATTTTATTGTAAAATGCACTCCATTTAATAACTCATTTCTAATAATTGATTTCTTTTATCTTTGCCATGATGACAGTAAATAATATTTGACTAGATATTTTTCAAGACACTTCTATGCAGCTTAAAGTGACATTTAAAGGCTTAACTAGGTTAACTAGGCAGGTAAGGGGTAATTAGGCAAGTTATTGTATAATGATGGTTTGTTCTGTAGACTATTGAAAAAATATAGAGCTTAAAGGGGCTAATAATTTTGACCTTAAAATGGATTTTAAAAAATTAAAAACTGCTTTTGTTCTAGCCGAAATCAAACAAATAAGACTTTCTTCAAGATAAAATTGTAATATATACATCAGTGTAAAACCTATGAATGGTGGAAAAACATATTTCTGTAATTGTGTACCCGGGTCTCCACCTTTGCCATGGCCTCTTTTGGCTTTAATAAACGTATGCCTCAGGTTTTTCCAAACTTTTTAACAAAAACTTTCCTCCTTTCCCACGGCTGTTGCAATTTCTAGCCAAGAATTATTGATCATCTGGTTATTTCTATGATCACGGAAAGTGACATTTAAAGGCTTAACTAGGTTTGTTAGGTTACCTAGGCAGGTTAAGGTAATTAGGCAAGTTATTGTATAATGATGGTTTGTTCTGTAGACTATCGAAGAAGAAAAAATAGCTTAAAGGGGCTTATAATTTTGACCTTAAAATGGGTTTTAAAAAATTTAAAACTACTTTTATTCTAACTGAAGTAAAACAAACTTTCTCCAGAAGAAAAAATATTATCAGACATACTGTGAAAATTTCCCTGCTCTGTTAAACATCATTTGGGAAATATATATATATATATATATATAAAAAAAAAAAAACAATTAAAATGGGGGGCTAATAATTCTGACCTCAACTGTATCTATTTTAATTAGGTTTTAAGAACTTTATAATTTTTAAGAACTCTAAATGACCTAATCATATCTCAATTAAATGAATTAAATTGACTTCTGGCTGTAACCTCAGAAAATATATCTCCATTTCTATATTCTAAGCACTATGTGCTGGTTTCAATGCCTGCCGTGCACCTTTCCCATGCTGTTTGTAGAGTTTATGTGTCCATGTGTGTGTATACTTTTTATGTGCTTCCAGTCTCTGTTCAGGATTCATTTACGTAAATTTGTGGCTGCAGTATTTTCTAGCAAAATATCAAAGTGTCACTGATTTTCTGAAATAAACTTTGTATTTAATGCACACATCTCTTCGATAAGGAGGTTAACTCTCATTCCTCTCATCCAGAGGATTTGATATACACAATATTTCCTCTTTCTTTTTTAAAAAAAGAGAGAGGAAAACAAAGCATCACTCCTTGAATCGATTCTGAATTGTTTTGAGGCTGTTGTTTTTTCCACAACTTATTAATACGCATTGGACTCAAGGTTTCTATGTGTGACAAATTTTTCAGATACAAATATAGAATATAAAATCCATATGAAAATGTCAGACTTCACTTTTTTTACTACAATATCAGTATTTGTGTAGTGATTTGTAGGCTGTCACACCTCCTGGGTTCAGTCACGGATGTTTGTTGATGCTATAGCCACACTGGTAACAAATGCATGTAAGTGAGCACTACTCTGTCTCTCATAACAGATGGTCCAGTAAGAATAGCCCGGCCATTAGCGTAGTATTTATACTCTCATCATTAATCTACCATTGAGCTCGTTGGCTTTCATTTTCAAAAATAGACAAGCAGGAACATAACCCCGTGTTACACGAAGGACGTAGCTCTCTGTCTGTGACTTTTTTGGAGGTACCCTTGGAATATTATGTCTGCGTGCACAAGGTTAATAAGGACTGAACTCCGGTACACCTGTGGAGGATGAAGCTCCTTGTAGACCCCTGAGAATCCAGCTCTGTTTCACTACCATATGGCTGTGTGTGTGTGTGTGTGTGTGCGACAGCTGGCCATAAGTACCGATCGAATGAACAGTGTTTCCTGTCTGTCTCGCGCAGCCAGACAAATCACATTCGCTCAAGATTTTATCTGGAGAATCACGCCACATTGTGAGTTTGGCTGGCAGAGAGTTCATGGTGACAAAAATATATACGGTAATATCTGAAATGGTTCAAGGGCATAACCCCTTTACTGGAATGCAGAAAATTCTATTACTAATTTAACAAATTATGGAGTCTGCGTGAATTCCACACACTCCAAAGAAGAGCAACCTTTCTAACACTTCGAAAATGGAGCATTGACATTGGTTGACCTTAAAAAAGTGATGTGTTTTGCAAATGTGTGGTATTTTTTGCTTTTGTTCCTGTGGAATTCTTCAATTCTGTTATTATTATGATTTTTTGAATGAATCTTAAACAATTAGTCCTCCATGTAAAGTTGAAGTCAGAATTATTAGCCTCCCTTCAATTTTTTTCTTTTTTAAATATTTCCTAAATTATGTTTAACAGATTCAGGAAATTTTCACAGTATGTCTGATAATATTTTTTCTTCTGGAGAAAGTCTTATTTGTTTTTATTTCGGCTAAAATAAAAGCAGTTTTTAATTTTTTAAATCCCATTTTAAGGTCAAAATTATTAGCCCCTTTAAGCTATATATTTTTTTGATAGTCTGCAGAACAAACCATCGTTATATAATAACTTGCCTAATTACCCTAACCTGCCTAGTTAACTTAATTAGCTAGTTAACTTATTCTAGTTTAGTTAATTTAAATGTCACTTTAAGCTGTATAGAAGTGTCTTGGAAAAAATCTAGTCAAATATTATTTACTGTCATCATGGTAAAGATAAAATAAATCAGTTATTATAAATGAGTTATTAAAACTATTATGTTTAGAAATGTGTTGAAAAAACTTCTCTCCGTTAAACAGAAATTGGGGTAAAAATAAATGGGGGCTAATAATTCAGAGGGGTCTAATAATTCTGACTTCAACTGTATATACTACCACAGTACTTCCCACATGTGAGGTGCGTTCAGCATGAAGCATGACTGCAGCCGGCAATCAACGAGATTAGGTGGGGCGGAATTGAAAAACGAGGCCGTCAGGTCGGACACTTCAGGGCTTGTAGTTTGCTACAGGATAACAGATCACATGGCAAGATCAATGATTTATTTATCAATGTTTATTTTTTTATTTATTGCAACAACGACAAAAGTTACAATTATTAATTACATTTAAGTAGCCTAAAAAAGTATAATCGGAGAAATAAGTAAAAAACGAGAGGGCACATGAAAAGGAAATAAATGTCAATGAATAGGCCTAGTAAACAAAGCAATAAGTACAAATTGTAAGAGTTTAAACCACTTTTTAGGCTACAATGGTACGTTAATACTGTTCCAGCTTGTTTAAATATGTTATAAAGGCTTTTACATTTATTTACGTATATTAATATTAAATTTTCCAATAAATAACACAAGGTTTATACTGTCCATTTTTAGGAAAGATTGAGGGTTTTTTTTGTCAACCACTTAAAATTGGAAATGACAAGATACAGTTGAAACCAGAAGTTTACATACACTGTATAAAAAATGGATATTAAAAATATTTGGATTATCAAATTTGTTTCTGTTATGCTTAATAGCAGAATAATGAGAGAGATGTTTTTTGAGAAATTGTTATAACTTTTCTTTTAAGTCAAGTTTACATACAATAGGATTATTATGCCTCAGAAAAAGCTCAGTTGATAGTGTCAAGGTTTTGGAAGTATCTGATTGGCTAATTGACAACATTTGAGTTAATTAGAGGCACAGCTGCAGAATAGTATTTAGGGAAAACCTCAAACACACTGCTTCCTTGTGTGACAACATGGAAAAATCAACAAGCCAGAATCAACAAAAAAGCCAGATTACAATTTGCTAAATTACACTGGGAAAAAGAATAATTTTTGGAGACATGTCCTGTGGTCTGATGGAACTAAGATTGAACTGTTTGGCCATAATGACCAGTGTTACATTTGGAGGGCAAAGGGTAAAGCTTACAAGCTTAGGAACACCATCCCAACTGTGAAGTATGGGGGCGGCAGCATCATGTTGTGGGGCTGTTTTGTTGCAGGAGGAACTGGTCCACTTCACAGCATAGATGGCATCATTAAAAAAGAACATTATGTAGAAATACTGAAGTAACATCTCAAGACATCAGCCAGGAAATTAAAACTTGGCCACAAATGAGTCTTCCAAACAAACCATGACCCTAAGCATACTGCCAAATTAGTTAAAATGTGCTTTAAGGACAACAGAGTGAATGTTTTGGAGTGGCCATCACAAAGCCCTGACCTCAGTCCAATAGAAAATTTGTGGGCAGAGTTGAAAAAGCTTGTGCGAGCAAGACAGCCAACAAATCTGACTTAGTTACACCAATTCTGTCAGGAGGAATGGGCCAAAATTCCTGCAAACTATCGTGAGAAGATTGTGGAAGGATACCCAAAACATTTGACCAAAGTTATACAGTTTAAAAGCAAAGCTAAAAAAAATACCAAGGAAACGTATGTAAACTTTTGACTGTCTAGAAATTAATAAAAAATTCTCAAAAAGAAAAAAATTCTCTCATTATTCTGGCATTTAGCATATCATTTAGGTAATCTTAACGGACCTGAAATGGTAAATGTTTAATATGATTTACCATCAGACATTTAAAAACAAAATGGTTATGTTCCTTTTTTTAGGGTGTATGTAAACTTCTGGTTTCATGTGTATAACACAACACTATCAATATATTTTTTTACACTATAGAAGGTGCTTTTATCTAAAACATAACTCTAGGTTGTGATAACACGTACAATTTGGTTTGCCTGATATGATTAGTTCCACATTTAACTTCGCAAAATCTAAGTGTGCATTGATCAGATAGTTCTATATATTCCTAAATCTTTGTTTGTTTAGTAGATTTTGGTGAATGTAATCAAGCTAATAGTAACAGTACCTAATAGCTTATTAGTATAATAAAATCAATTCCAATGATTTTCTATTCAAATCAGTGCAGGAGCCTGCTAATTCCTGTGGCATACCTCGTAAAGAGTAGGGGTGTAAACCCGCTGTCCTGGCCAAATTCCCTCCATCAACCCTTACCCATCATGACCTCCCAATCATCCCCATCCACTGAACTGGCTCTCTCACTGTCTCTCCACTCCACCAATAGCTGGTGTGTAGTGAGCGCATTGGCGCCGTTGTCCTGTGGCTGCCGTCGCATCATCCACCCCTGCACACTGGTGGTGGTGTGGAGAGACCCCCCCCCCCCCACCCCCATGATTGTAAAGCGCTTTGGGTGTATGGCCATACACGATAAATGCACTATATAAATACACATTACATTACATATTTACAAAAGAGAACACTTGGAGTTACATTGTGTTGTTTAAGTGTTCCCTTTATTTTTTTTGAGCTGTATTTATATACATGCTCTTATAATATCTGACCAAAGCAATAATTCATACTTTCAGTCACATCACGTACTTCAACAATATACTTTCACAAGTGATTTTTATTATATCATTTTTGTTGACATGCATACAATAAACCTTTAAGAAATTTTTATATCTCATAAACTCTACTCGAGTTTTTGCCAGTAGCTTATGCCAAGCAGTCCCTCTTTTCACTATGCAAAGTGTGAGCCATTGAGAATAACACTACGCAAGGTAAGTGATTTGACAGTTTACTGCGTTTTAAAACCTGTCACGCATCAAATCTCACCGAGACTACACTTAAAACGCAAAAATAATCTCACTGAAGCTGTGAATCTTCTCCTCTGAAGATCTTTAATGGGATAGCTCAACCAAAAATGTAATTATTTCATAATTTGTTCTCCCTCATGCGATTTTTAAAACTTCATGATTTTCTTTCTCTTGTTGAACACAACAGAAAATATTTTGAAAAATGCTCTCATCGACTTCCATAAGCTCTGTCTCATTTCAGAGGATGCATCCTCCGAAGGATGCATTCGAAGCACGCTGCATCATCGTGGCACGACGAAGGCTGTCTCATTTCAAAAAAAATTTGAAGGCTCCTTTAAACGCAGCCTCAAAATACATCCTTCGTTTCACAAGTAATGAAGGACACAACCGGTGGATCCTCCGCGGGCTCGAACGTCCCAAGATTCATTGCGTGCTGATAACGGCGTTTTTAAAAGAAAACGTTTTTAATGAATGAATTATGAATTAAGTTTATTTTACTTGGATATCTAAACACATGTTAAAAAAAACAAAAAGATTATAACATGTCTTGCTAAAGAGTGATTATATAGATATATAGTTGTATATAGATGTAAATAGTTTACATTTTTATGTGTACATGTATGGATCAAAGGAAATATATTTCCAGCTTCTGTATACCTTGTTTTGCCTTCAGATTGCTTAAAATAAGTTTTAAAATCACTTTGAAAAAAAGTCATTACAATTTTTATCAGTGCTTATGAACAGCAGCTGTTACGATTGCCTGGTGACGAGGATGCAGCCTCTGAAATGAGACACAGCTATAGTAGGAAAAAAATACTATGAAAGTCAATGGGTGCCAGCTATCAGAATTTTTCAAAATATATTCTTTTGTGTTTAACAGAAGAAAGAAACTCAAATATGTTTTGAACAAATGAAAAAAAAAGAGCAAACTATGGATGAATACATTTTTTAGGAAAACTATATATCTTTTTAATGTTATTTCGTCCACTCTCAAGAATGAGACATTTCTTCAGTTATTTCATTCATTTAGGACCTTTTTTCCACCTATTGGACCATTTTTAATGCACTGGTTGTTTAATGAATGTATAGGCAAATTAATTTTGAACTGAGAAACTTTACAGTTCTGCATGAAATATTGGACACCACAGCAGGAATGACTGCTACATATTTGCTTATAAACAATTCCATCTACCAAATTTCTGTTTTGTTCTAATGATGGGCTTTTTCACTGCTGGCAAAGTGGGATTTATATTAAACTTGGATGCCTATGCAGTAGAAAGCAATAAAAAAATGCAACATGACTAGACAAAATGGGCTGTAATATTCCCTTTTCACAAAAAAGGAATGGAAACTTTAACAGCCATAATGATCAGGGCTTGGTCTGACTATATGTGGGTGTAAACACACACAAAAAAAAATGCAATGTGTAATTTTAACAAAAGCTCAAGAGCTGTCTGCAAATTGTCTGCATTTTGAATTTAGCTGACAAACCAGGAGATGTAAGTAAAATAGCTTCATATAAAGAAATCTATATAATTATTAGCCCTCCTGCATTATTAGCTCCCCTATTTTTTCTCCAATTTCTATCTAATCGAAAGAAGATTTTTTTCAGCACATTTCCAAACATAATAGTTTTAATAACTCAATTCTAATAACTGATTTCTGTTATCTTTGTCATGATGAGAGTACAGAATATTTTACTAGATATTTTTCATGAGACTAGTATTTAGCCTAAAGTGACATTTAAAGGCTTAACTAGGTTAATTAGGCAAGTTAGGGTAATTAGGCAAGTTATTGTATAATGATGGTTTGTTCTGTAGAGAATCGGAAAAAATATAGCTTAAGAGGACTAATAATATTGACCTTAAATGGTTTTTAAAAATTTAAACTGCTTTTATTCTAGCCAAAATAAAACAAATAAGACTTTCTCCAGAAGAAAAAAAAATATTATTGGAAATACTGTGGAAAAATTCCTTGCTCTGTTAAACATAGTTTGGGAAATATTTGAAAAAGAAAGAAAAATTACAGGAGGCCTAATAATTTGGACTTCGACTGTATATTCTTGTTCTCTCAGTTCTATATAACCTATCTATATGTATAACTTCTATATAACTTATAGCTTTGTAAAATGGCATTATTGCGCAACAGTGTTTATTGTGTATTGTGCGTGGTGATCATTGTTCAAACATTGAATTTGATGTTTGTTTCTGCGCAGCTGTCCACTCCAGCCCCATCCAGATTTGTGGGCTGCATTCTAAATCTTTTGCACCCTTAGGATATATCTCATAATTGGCTGCTGTTGGATGCAAATGCATCAGATAATTGTGTCATTATTTGAACAACATAAAGCCGTGGCTTTGGGCCCAAACAGAATCAAGTCAAAAAGAGAGTCATAAAACTGACGCAACCAATGTGAAAGTTTTTGGAGAATTCTGTGATCAAAAACATCTACTTAGTTCACAGAATACTAATCATATTTGGTTCTTTAAAAAAGAAAATATCCAGGAATTGGGGCTGAAGCTATGAGATTGAGAGAAACTTCATGATGTTATCATCTGGAAAGTTATCTAACATCAAATAACAAGCATCACTGTAAAAAGATATCTGTACAATTTACGGTAAAAATGGCAGCTGTAGTTGCCAGCATTATACAGTAAAAAATACACTAGAAACTGTGAAAGTAATTTAATTTACAGTTAATTTACAGTAAACTACAGTTTTGACCTACATCTACGCATTGTACCTTTTATTACAAAAATAAAATACAAACAAAAGCAGATGGTGATGAGACAGTCATGTGATTAGACAATGCTCATCACAAAGAGCTTAATTTTTTTACACTGTAAAAAGATTACTGTAAAAATTACAGTAACACTAGCAGTTTTGGTTGGCGGTAAGACTAAATTTACAAGCACACTGTTATGAAATCTAACCTTGCTTGGCTCCACAGCAAGCCAGACCCGTAACAATAAATAATAGTAAGATGAAAATAATTAGAACTCCTCTAAATTAATGAGGAGCCCGGAGTCTCATCTCCCGTTCAGAAAGGGAAAACAATAACAAAGACGACTGACCAAGGAAAATACGTAAAGTCAAATTTATTGACGTTCCAAACTTCAAAAAGAGACAATAAAAAGCTTGCGGAGGTAAATGCCAAATAACAAACAAAACTCAACAACTAACTAAGTTTAACCCTCTTACCTGCACATGAAATGAAACAAATAAAACAACATTCACTTACCTCCCTACTAACCACAAAACATGAGAAAATGTAATGAAACAAAAAGGCGCCCTCCTCAGCACACGTGTCTCTGCAAAGATCTTTAAGTCAACACTCAGCGTTCACTTTCAACAATTTCGCCGAGTAAAATAAAACATAGTTTTTGCTTCACAAAACAAACAACAAGCCGGGAGAGAGGAGACTCTCCGAACGACGTTCCAGTCCGGTTAAATTGTCTTCACTAACAAGCTAGCCGGCCTCCACGTGTTACGTAATTAATAATATGTTAATAATTAGAATTTACTGTAAAATTTACAGTAATTTACTGGTTATTTTGGTTGCCACTAAGACTGTAAATTAATAATTAAAATATGTCGTGTCATTGTCATGTCATTTTCATCCGCTTATCCGGGGCCGGGTTGCGGGGGAAGCAGTCTTAGGAGAGAACTCCAGACCTCCCTCTCCCCGGACACTTCCTCCAGCTCCTCCGGGGGATCCCAAGGCATTCCCAGGCCAACTGAGAGACATAGTCCCTCTAGCGTGTCCTGGGTCTTCCCCGAGGCCTCCTCCCGGTAATAATGAAACTTTTTATGTAAAAAAACAGCACAATTGTAATTATTTATTAACAGTGTGTTTGTAATTTACACTCTTACTGGCAATCAATATTGTCAGTTAGTTTCTGTCATTTTTACAGTAAATTGTAATTATTAATTTATAGTATGCTTGTCTTACTGGCAACCAACAATGTCATTCACACAACTACTAAACACCATCACAGTACTAAAGTACACACGCCACTAAAGTAATGCAATAAACGTCATCAACATAAGATGTAAAATAAAACTCTAATATACATCACTGATGAGGGGAGAAAACATATTGACATATGTCAACACTAAAACTAAAATGAAGTGTCATGCAAAGAATCCTGGAACAGTCCATTATGGTTATCCACCATAAATATTAATTTTACTGTAGAATTTTTGCAGACCTACCTAAAAATGCATAAATCAAAGTTCAGTCGCTTTACACTAAGATCTGTTACAATTTGATATTTTTAAAAGTTTTTTAATATGTGTTTTGAGAGTTACAAAATTCAAACATCACCATGGGAATCAGAACATAATCAGAGCAACACTGACTGGAAATTAATAATAATAATAATAATTCCTTACATTTATATAGGGCTTTTCTGGACACTCAAAGCGCTTTACATATTTTTGTGGGGAATCTCCTCATCCACCACCAGTGTGCAGCATCCACCTGGATGACGCGACAGCAGCCATATTGCACCAGACTGTACACCACACACCCGCTGATTGTTGGAGAGGAGACAGAGTGATGAAGCCAATTATGATATGCGGATGGTTAGGAGGCCATGATGGACAGAGACCAGTGGGTAAATTTGGCCAGGATGCCGGGGTTAAACCCCCACTCTTTTTCGAAGGACATCCTGGGATTTTTAATGACAACAGAGAGTCAGGACCTCGGTTTAATGTCTCATTCGAAAGACGACGCTCACTGAGCAGTATAGAGTCCCCTTCACTATACTGGGGCGTTAGGATTCATACAGACAACAGGTTGAGTGGGCTCCTGCTGGCCTCACTAACACCACTTCCAGCAGCAACCTATTTTCCCCTATGTGGTTTCCCATTTAGGTATACTGACCGGGTGCAGCCCTGCTTAGCTTCAGTGGGCGACCATGTGAGAGTAGCAGAAAGATTCATTACCCAAATTAGGATTGGGTAATGAAACCCCAGTGCCAAAACCTATGGATCAATTTGTACTGAACAGAATCAGAATTTCCGTGCCTCATTTCGATGCCACTTAAATGCCCGCCTGAGAGTATTGAAACAAAGTATTGCATTGAAAATATGCTTCTTTAAATGAAGGAATCCATATGCTTCATTTTAAATGAGTAACTTGTAAGGAATAGGGGCAACACGGTGGCGCAGTGGGTAGCGCTGTCGTGTAGCTTAGTGGGTAGCGCAGTATATGTGTGTGAATGAGTGTGTATGGATGTTTCCCAGCACTGAGTTGCGGCTGGAAGGGCATCACGCTGTGTAAAACATATGCTGGATAAATTCATTCCTCTGTGGTGACCCCTGATGAATAAAGGGACTAAGCCAAAAGAAAATCAATGAATGGCTAAATACATTAGGAAATTACCCATGGCAACTATATTTACCTTCGGTCCACTAGCCTCAATCAAGTTTGGTTTTTGGCCCTTCATAAGAAAAAGTCTGGGCACCCCTGACTTAGACATTCAGTATACTCACTTTTTTAAGTAAAGTCAACTTGTTGCTTTTAAAACAATGCGTTTACTCACTTTTTTAAAAAGGTAAAGTAACTAAATACAAATGAAGAGTTGAGATGCAAAAGCCGTTAAACGCCACTTCCGCCAAAAATGAGATAATGACATTGAGTGAATGCTTTAGGCATGTAGTACACCATCGACAAATAGATTTGCTTCTAATCATCCAAATCCCAGCGTCAGCGCATTCAGAAATACCAGTTTGTTGGCAAAAGTTGGTAAACGCAAGTGGCATTTGACAGCAAAAGCCGCTATATCCCGAGAACCAATCAGAAGGCGAGAAATGAATCACATGTTTTCAATGTAACGGCGAGCTGATACGCCGGCTTTTTTGAGGAGACTCTTTTATTGTGCTTCCGATTTCGATTTTAAAAGACGGAGTTTGATGAACTGCATGAGCCTGTCCGACTGTCAGTGAATGGCAAATGAAAACCTCCCTTACCTCAAAAAGAAAAAGAAAACACACTATACAGTCGGAAGTGTAACATGCATTCATAACGATTTTTTGCGCAGCGATGCTACTTTGAATGAGTTCGATTTACTATACATTAAACGGCAACTGTGTTTCACGAAAGACAGAGTTATCCCACGTGGATGCTATGAGGATAAACAAGAGACCAAGACCTTAAGTTTGGTGAGAATGAATGAATGACAGATCTAAAATTGTCTGAGAGACATCCCCTTTTTGCCCAGTAGGCCTACCTTGTGTTTTATTTGCTAATTTAAAGGTGCTGTATGTAAGTTTTTGACTCTTCTAAAGCATAAAAATACCATAATATGTGTGCAGATATTTAAGAAACATCGCAAGTAAACATACTTGCTTAACTGAAAAACATTGCTGAAGTCAGATATTCTGCTTTGAAAATGGTTTTTCCGTGCCGGATCGCTGTCTTTGTTTAGGTAAATTCAACCTGCACAATGCCAGTTTAGCCAATTACATTTCAGCACTCCGGGTTGCCTTGTTGGAAAACAGCGTATTTCATTCATTCATTCATTCAGAAAGGCTCTGAAAGCATGCGTCCGTGAGCAAAATGGACAGTATCAGACATCGAAATGAGACAGATTCAGTTCCACATGAGGTTATTAATTAGCAAATGATATAAATATTGTGAATGTAAACATTATGTGAGCAGGTTACATTGTAACCCTGTGTCCTAATAACATGCTTTGTGACGAGATACACAGTAATGAGCAGTTTGGCTGTTTGCACCAGACGAAACACGGCAGAAATGTAAATACAGCCATTCAGAAGCACAGAATAAGCACTCACTCATGAAACGATAAGGTTTAGAATCTATTCAAACTCACATTGTTAGCATTTAGCATTGAATAAAGCACACAAAATTTACCTGAGGCGATCACTGTCATAGGTTTCACATGTTGAGCTGTGAGAAATAGAAGCCATTTCATATATATCAATTCGAGGTGTTGGTTAGAACCAAAACTACTTTTAATATGAAAAATATCCCCTCTGTTGCGTGTCGTTGCTTTTATTTAGAACACGGTTTTAAATCACTCGCTCCTGTACTCAATCTGGCATCCCGCGTTTGCGTCTATTTTGATTCAGGACTGCAATACCTAGTTCGACCACTGGGTGTCAAACTTACATACTGCACCTTTAAGCTATTTTTTAAAAGATAAATATATTGTATGAAACTACTGTATACATTAATTATATTACTTCATATACGTCTGATAAGCTTTTTATATTAATGGACAATATTGATGTTTCATAATGTTTTACACTGCATTATTTGAACCTAACAAGCTTAGTTTACAATGTTTGCAATGTTTACATTCCTCTATACTTACATTAAATCGAAATCCCAAATATCAGAAATGACAACAGATTGTTAAGATTTAATTAATGAAAGTTTTAATGTTATTGATTAATGCGCTTATACTTGACAGATTTCATTCATTCATTTTCCTTTAGCTTTTTCCCTGGTTTATCACATCGGAATGAACCACCACTTACTTGACATATTTATATATTTTTAATTTCAGGTGGTTTGTGTAATGTGTTTTATGTTTTGTTAAATAATTTATAATAGCATTTTTAGCGATTTTCCTTATTTTAGCACAAGTGGATTTAGCTGGTTTTGATGCACAAGAAAATCTACCCTGTTAAAAAATAAAGAATTGTCTAAAGTGACATTTATCAAAAAAAGGTATTTTATTTACTAACTAATAACTTCATCATTACATATAAAATGAAACTTCTAAACCTAATTATAGGAGCCTGATAGAAAAGAGGTCTGGTGAATTTAGAGGGTTTTGCATCTGAACTCTTCAAATATCAAATAATATAAATTGCTTTATAGTGAAGCTTCTAGACTGAAGCTTATTTACCAGTTTAGAGTCCAAACCCCTGGTAATGCCTAGATCTCTCTACTTGTAGATTGTTCAGGTCCGCGCGCATGTAAACCTCTGCCTGTTTTCAGTGTTTCGGAATTGTAGAACAGAGAAAATAACAATGTTCAGAAGGAAAAACAGAAACATCTGCCATCATGCATATTTAAACACGCTGCTCTTTCCAAGCACTCAGCTTTATGAGTGTGCACTCTGGGGGGAACGTCTCCGATTACTGTCCTTTATTTCTCCCGCTCACCTACAGGTACACAACTCACACTCCACCATTCAATACCAACTCGTTCGTTCTCCCCGATCGAGCCAAGCGGCATTATTATTTTATCACAAACACTCTTGCGTTAGCCATTCAATTAGCCCTGCAACATCTTCCCGGTGGCATACATTAGTCATACCTCCTCCGAGCCAACTAATGATGGCAGAACGGATAAATACAGGCGAGATCTCTCTTCCTCCTCCTTTTTCTTGACTGACTCGTGGCATCCTTCCTGTGCTTTACTGGATTAAATCTCAATAATGGCATTAAAAGAGGGATGAAACAGAGAGAGGCGAGCGGAAAACCCCAAGAAACCCAAAATAGGGCACCACAACTTCCTCATTAGCCCAGGAGCTCAGACAAGCTCTCCCTGTAGACCTTCCCCTCTCATAATCTTGCTGTTTCTTCCACTCGTTACGCACACGCATACAATCAAAATAGTCTCTAACGTACTGGAGTGTCTAAGGTATGAGGAGTAAAGCGCTGAGGTGCAGGATTAGACTAATCCCTGTGGTCTTTTCACAGTCTGAAGGGGAGAGAAATTTGTAGATGAAAGGCCCACAAAAGTCAGGTGCTCGGCATGAAAGTTACGCAGGTCTACTTTTAGAGCACAAACGCATTCTTCTTCTTTAACGTTCTTTTGTTGTTTTTGTGTAGATATATATAAACATCATTAAAACAAGATACATTTGCATGAGCGGAAGGAATTTCGAAGATAATGAGGCTTGGTTTTTGAGTGGGGTACAAAAGTGCACTGGTTTAAAAAAAGATTGTAAATGAAAAATCTGTCATTAATGACTCAACATGGTTCCAAACCTGCATTATAGTTTTTTTTCTACTTCAGGAGAAAAGAAATGAAACTATGGTGAAATGGGGACTTTTTGTTACCCACATTCTTCAAATAAAAAAAATAATGGAGGTTTGAAATAACTTGAAGGTTCTTTTAAAATGCCTATATTGCAGGGCTATTCACATAGTTTGTCATGGGAGCCAGTTCATGAAAAGCATCCCAAATGAGGGGCCGGAGAGATATGACTTGCAATATAAAGCCTGGTTTATACTCGACGCGTCCGCTAGTTTGCTTAAATGTGCGCTGCGAATGTGATGTCATCGATGTGTTTGCGGAGGTTCGCTTTGGGTGCACGCAACATGATTTCGGCTGGCGGAGCGCATTATTTTTTTTTAAGACTCGAGCAAACAGTGCGGCGCCGCGTTTGATTTGAGTTGAATATGAATCACTTTGAAGAGATTTTGTCTGAAATAGGTAGGCCTGTACAGACATCTTTATGATCCGTGATCATAGAAATAACCAGATGATCAATAATTCTTGGCTAGAAATTGCAACAGCCGTGGGAAAGGAGGTAAGTTTTTGTTAAAAAGTTTGAAAAACCTGAGGGATACGTTTATTAAAGCCAAAAGAGGCCATGGCAAAAGTGGAGACCCGGGTACACAATTACAGAAATATGTTTTTCCACCATTCATAGGTTTTACACTGATGTATATATTACAATTTTATCTTGGAGAAAGTCTTATTTGTTTGATTTCGGCTGGAATAAAAGTAGTTTTTAATTTTTTAAAATCCATTTTAAGGTCAAAATTATTACCCCCTTTAAGCTATATATTTTTTTCGATAGTCTACAGAACAAACCATCATTATACAATAACTTGCTTAATTACCCTAACCTGCCTTGTTAACCTAATTAACCTAGTTAAGCCTTTAAATGTCACTTTAAGCTGTATAGAAGTGTTTTGAAAAATATCTAGTAAAATATTATTTACTGTCATCATGGCAAAGTTAAAATAAGTTATTAGAAATGAGTTATTAAAAGTATTATGTTGTTGAAAAAAATTTGCTCTTCGTTAAACAGAAATTGGGGGAAAAAAGTAACAGGGGGGCTAATAATTCTGACGTCAACTAATGAATTTGAATTTGATTCATCTCCATAAACTCAACAGTTTAGTGAAAACATGCAGATATCCAGAATTATTTGAGAATAATCCCAAGAGATAACTTGATTTAGAAATCCCACATTTTCAGTGTAGACTATCAGACTCTATTTTTATGTCAAATTATTATTTTTTTTCCTTCCCCTTTGGCAAACAGTTTTGTCTTGTTTTAAGGATATCCTTATGTGGTCAGATTTACACCATGCCAATGGGGTAAAAAGCATAATTTAATCTGAAAGCAAGCTTTCTTAATATATTTCCTAATGTATCTTGTTTAAAGCATCCTTTTACTGAAACACAAGACTGAAATATGTTTTATAACTGATTATTATAAAGGCATGATTCTGTGTGAGCCAAAACAAGCCTAACACATTCACTTTATTAGTTCCTCGAGGTTCCTAATATTACACCAGCGGTGTGACCAGCCTAAACTCATGTGCATGACTGTGTAAGGTATGGAATAAAATCACTGTCATAAAGATTTCGTGCGTAAATAAAATTCACGCATCTGTAATTATAAAATCGTAAAGGAAAACGGAACGTACTCGTAATTTTACGAGGGTACAATTCTAAAATCTGCGATTAGAACAGACACAGACACGACATTTTCTTTGTCTGTTTGTATATGACTGATAATTTTACGATGGATGTACTTTACAAACACGAATACAGTTTCAACACGGACACGAAAACCTGTTTACGAGTACGAATCAAAAAAGCGACACTCCACTGTCAATGACGTCACCGCTGTCACAGGCATTAGTAAACAAGCGAGAGTCATCGATCACAACGGCGCACCTGCTGAGCACCCGAGCTCCCACACACCGTCTCAGGTAAGATTTCTGTTATTCCCTCTTTGAGAAATGTCCGTCTTGAGCTGTAATAAAGGTTGAGACTTAATGAGGTCCATTTTCGCTGTGTTTCTTGGACATTTTACAGAATCAAAATTAAGAACGGGCCGAGGATAGTGAGCATACTGTAGGTTAATGTTACAGGCAGCGAGCGCAGTTTCTCAGTTAATCACTTATCAAGTAACCTTTTTAAACCGTTTAAGTAACTCACAAACACCCTATAAGATCACCAGAGAACACAAACTAAATTAGACAGATTTATCCAGTATATGTAGATAAAACAAATACATTTTTTACTCTTATTAATTGATTGCAACTTTAAATAAATCAGAATAAGCTAAATATATGTGGTAATTAAGCAATCACCAATATAGAACACACACACACACACACACACACACACACACACACACACAAGGAAAGAGAGAAACACACAGAATATAAGGCTAAATGGTAATATAAATGTTTATGGTAATAGTTTATTAATTATAATACAATATAATGTAACTAACAGTTTAATCAAGTAATATAACAAACAAATAATAAGTAACATGACAAACATTTATATTATTAGTTACTAACACCTTACTTTGTACAAATGTAAAGATAATATAAAAAATATATCTGAACATATCATCTCCTTTCCTGATGGGTTGCAGCTGGAAGGGTATCCGCTGCGTAAAAACATATGCTGGATAGGTTGGCGGTTCGTTCCGCTGTGGCGACCCCAGAGTAATGGAGGGACTGAGCCGAAAAAAGAAAATGAATGAATATCATCTCCTTTCCATACATCTATGAGGAGCTTAATTATTCAGCTTTCAGATGACATACAAGTCTGTTTCAAATGATTGCCCCTCATGTCTGATATTGTGGTCCAGGGTCACATATTTAACATATTTATTTATTTTTATTCATAGTCTGATAAAAAATGTCTAACGTTACGCACCTCTGGTAAGCACAAACCCTCAAATATTTAACTTGCCTTTTGCTGAAATCGTCATTACATAATAGATCAATGGTCGATCTGGCTTTAAAAAAGGTTACTTAATCAACAGATGTCATGTTATAGTTAAACACACCGTTAAGTGATTTACTGTCATTTTGATAAAACTTATTATTTATTGTATTATTTACAGATTTGATTTGTAGAATTATTATCAATAACCAACACATGAATCAAAAGATATGTGAAGATACATGAGGCATACGTTGTGATGTTCATCTCTTTTGTAAAAAATGAAAAAAAATCAGAAGGTTAGGCATATGTGTTAGATACTAATGTGTTGTTGTTTTTTAACAGCCACAGTTCTCCATACAATAATACAAGACCCTGACTGTGACGATGGCTGAGTAGAGACTGATTGAGATGGTGTATTTCCAGAGTTGGTGGAATGACCAAGCACACCTTCTTGGTCATTTTTGGTGATAATAATGAAGGTATGTTTGATACAGTTCTATATTTGTTTCACAATAAGCTGAAAGGGTATTAGAGCATTAGAGAATAACAAATGACATGAAGGTGATAAGTTTTGTATTGTGGGTGAACTGGTACTTAAATAATGTTCTGCTCTTTGCTTTGCACTTTTCCCCTTCTGCGTATCCTAATATTTTAGATTCTATTTGGACCTGAAACATCTGCTAGACTCCTGGAAAGGTGGCATCAATACTGTACCTGGAAGAGCCTAACAAGTTGAATCTGGTAAAGAAACACACACACACACACACACACACACACACGCACAAACACAGGTTGCAAAAAAAAGCGAATTAACAGTTTCTGTATTTCATAATTCATGTTTTGTTTTTTGTTTATTCACTGTTATTAATTGTGTACAAATTGCAGCATTGATCTCCACTTGGTCAATAATTTATGTTGAAACTTTTATTTGACTTTTTTGACGTTTGTGTAGTTTTAAATATTATATTGTATATGAAATAATATAGAGAGAATTAAGTCCATGAACAGACAGTTTATTGCAAAGTTTTTGTAGCATAATGTACATCACCAACCCAGACAATATACAGTTTCACTTCAAACTATTAAAAATGTCATTAAAAATAACTTTTTAAAGTTAATAATTGTTGGAGAAAAGATCAAGATCACATTATGCAATTTACAGAAATCACAAAATATAGAAAACTGTTAGTTTATGGATATTTTTTACACTGGGCCAGTATTTGGGGGGAGTCAGCATCACTAAATAATATAAAAGGTTTTAAGCTCCTCTAAATTTTGCTCCAAATGTTGTTAAATTGAGGATTCTGGAGAGACAGCTGCCTGTTTTTTTTCTGTTCTAGTCATAGTGGTTAACCTAATGGTTTTGGAGATTCCAACAGTGATATATGTTTTTTTTTATTTATTTTTTCTACTTTTGCATGTCCTGTCACCTCAACCAGCTGGGAGAGTAAAGTTGTGGATCATCATGTCGATTTTCAAAAGGTGGGTTTAGATTTCTTGAATCTGTTATATTTACTTTAAATGTTCTTTTTAATATATCATAGAATTTGATTGCAATTTGTTTTCAAACATTTTTCTCAGTCATGTTGGAGTCTTGAAAAGTTCTGAGATGAGCATCAGCTACCCTATATCCTTGCATCAGGAACCACCAGATGAGCGATCAGCAGCTATACATTGTCATGGATAAAAAGGTCATCCTGTGGCTGGGAAGCATATCATTCACCGGACATGCTTGATGAGATTTCCTAGGTCCAGTTTGTTTTCATACAAGTTTGCAGCATTTATACCTTCATTCAGACTGCTGTCTTTGATATTGATGACCAAGGAAACACCAGAAGTGAAATATTTGCAAGCCAAGTTGTTCTTTTAAGTTTAAAATTTCAGATGACAATGTATAGCTGCTGATCGCTCGTCTGGTGGTTCCTGATGCAAGGATATAGGGTAGCTGATGCTCATCTCAGAACTTTTCAAGACTCCAACATGACTGAGAAAAATGTTTGAAAACAAATTGCAATCAAATTCTATGATATATTAAAAAGAACATTTAAAGTAAATATAACAGATTCAAGAAATCTAAACCCACCTTTTGAAAATCGACATGATGATCCACAACTTTACTCTCCCAGCTGGTTGAGGTGACAGGACATGCAAAAGTAGAAAAAATAAATAAAAAAAAACATATATCACTGTTGGAATCTCCAAAACCATTAGGTTAACCACTATGACTAGAACAGAAAAAAAACAGGCAGCTGTCTCTCCAGAATCCTCAATTTAACAACATTTGGAGCAAAATTTAGAGGAGCTTAAAACCTTTTATATTATTTAGTGATGCTGACTCCCCCCAAATACTGGCCCAGTGTAAAAAATATCCATAAACTAACAGTTTTCTATATTTTGTGATTTCTGTAAATTGCATAATGTGATCTTGATCTTTTCTCCAACAATTATTAACTTTAAAAAGTTATTTTTAATGACATTTTTAATAGTTTGAAGTGAAACTGTATATTGTCTGGGTTGGTGATGTACATTATGCTACAAAAACTTTGCAATAAACTGTCTGTTCATGGACTTAATTCTCTCTATATTATTTCATATACAATATAATATTTAAAACTACACAAACGTCAAAAAAGTCAAATAAAAGTTTCAACATAAATTATTGACCAAGTGGAGATCAATGCTGCAATTTGTACACAATTAATAACAGTGAATAAACAAAAAACAAAACATGAATTATGAAATACAGAAACTGTTAATTCGCTTTTTTTTGCAACCTGTGTTTGTGCGTGTGTGTGTGTGTGTGTGTGTGTGTGTGTTTCTTTACCAGATTCAACTTGTTAGGCTCTTCCAGGTACAGTATTGATGCCACCTTTCCAGGAGTCTAGCAGATGTTTCAGGTCCAAATAGAATCTAAAATATTAGGATACGCAGAAGGGGAAAAGTGCAAAGCAAAGAGCAGAACATTATTTAAGTACCAGTTCACCCACAATACAAAACTTATCACCTTCATGTCATTTGTTATTCTCTAATGCTCTAATACCCTTTCAGCTTATTGTGAAACAAATATAGAACTGTATCAAACATACCTTCATTATTATCACCAAAAATGACCAAGAAGGTGTGCTTGGTCATTCCACCAACTCTGGAAATACACCATCTCAATCAGTCTCTACTCAGCCATCGTCACAGTCAGGGTCTTGTATTATTGTATGGAGAACTGTGGCTGTTAAAAAACAACAACACATTAGTATCTAACACATATGCCTAACCTTCTGATTTTTTTTCATTTTTTACAAAAGAGATGAACATCACAACGTATGCCTCATGTATCTTCACATATCTTTTGATTCATGTGTTGGTTATTGATAATAATTCTACAAATCAAATCTGTAAATAATACAATAAATAATAAGTTTTATCAAAATGACAGTAAATCACTTAACGGTGTGTTTAACTATAACATGACATCTGTTGATTAAGTAACCTTTTTTAAAGCCAGATCGACCATTGATCTATTATGTAATGACGATTTCAGCAAAAGGCAAGTTAAATATTTGAGGGTTTGTGCTTACCAGAGGTGCGTAACGTTAGACATTTTTTATCAGACTATGAATAAAAATAAATAAATATGTTAAATATGTGACCCTGGACCACAATATCAGACATGAGGGGCAATCATTTGAAACAGACTTGTATGTCATCTGAAAGCTGAATAATTAAGCTCCTCATAGATGTATGGAAAGGAGATGATATTCATTCATTTTCTTTTTTCGGCTCAGTCCCTCCATTACTCTGGGGTCGCCACAGCGGAACGAACCGCCAACCTATCCAGCATATGTTTTTACGCAGCGGATACCCTTCCAGCTGCAACCCATCAGGAAAGGAGATGATATGTTCAGATATATTTTTTATATTATCTTTACATTTGTACAAAGTAAGGTGTTAGTAACTAATAATATAAATGTTTGTCATGTTACTTATTATTTGTTTGTTATATTACTTGATTAAACTGTTAGTTACATTATATTGTATTATAATTAATAAACTATTACCATAAACATTTATATTACCATTTAGCCTTATATTCTGTGTGTTTCTCTCTTTCCTTGTGTGTGTGTGTGTGTGTGTGTGTGTGTGTGTGTGTTCTATATTGGTGATTGCTTAATTACCACATATATTTAGCTTATTCTGATTTATTTAAAGTTGCAATCAATTAATAAGAGTAAAAAATGTATTTGTTTTATCTACATATACTGGATAAATCTGTCTAATTTAGTTTGTGTTCTCTGGTGATCTTATAGGGTGTTTGTGAGTTACTTAAACGGTTTTAAAAAGGTTACTTGATAAGTGATTAACTGAGAAACTGCGCTCGCTGCCTGTAACATTAACCTACAGTATGCTCACTATCCTCGGCCCGTTCTTAATTTTGATTCTGTAAAATGTCCAAGAAACACAGCGAAAATGGACCTCATTAAGTCTCAACCTTTATTACAGCTCAAGACGGACATTTCTCAAAGAGGGAATAACAGAAATCTTACCTGAGACGGTGTGTGGGAGCTCGGGTGCTCAGCAGGTGCGCCGTTGTGATCGATGACTCTCGCTTGTTTACTAATGCCTGTGACAGCGGTGACGTCATTGACAGTGGAGTGTCGCTTTTTTGATTCGTACTCGTAAACAGGTTTTCGTGTCCGTGTTGAAACTGTATTCGTGTTTGTAAAGTACATCCATCGTAAAATTATCAGTCATATACAAACAGACAAAGAAAATGTCGTGTCTGTGTCTGTTCTAATCGCAGATTTTAGAATTGTACCCTCGTAAAATTACGAGTACGTTCCGTTTTCCTTTACGATTTTATAATTACAGATGCGTGAATTTTATTTACGCACGAAATCTTTATGACAGTGATTTTATTCCATAGTATGGCTGCCAAAAAGAAAAGAAGCTTACAACAAAAAGCTCTGTAGTGTAATGGACTCTCATAGATCTGTATTGAAAAACAGCCATCTGGCACCTTGTCTATCTGACAGCTTATTTTATCAAGCTCTGCTTTCAACACGTGTGACAGCACTGTAGTGGGGTTACGTGATGGGAAGGAATCGATACGGTGAAGCCCAGCCCAACGAATATATATATATATACAGTACACAATGAGAGAGACGGACATGTCAACAACAAATTAACAGGTCTCCTGCACTTTAATGATACATCCTAATGGTGTGGCTATAAGAGAGTAAACTGCTTTACAAAAACAGATCCTAAATCATCTCACACAGGCCACCATAGGTCTGTGCAACAGATAGATTTCTTGTAGACCATTGCCCCCCTACAGCTATTTAAAGAGAAGATAATTGCACAGCGGGGCCCTTTGTTCCCAAAGTATCTCTGACAAGCGCTCTTTTTCAGTGCCACATTTACTCCACCGATATATAGAGTAAAGCAGCACCAGATGTACAGTACTTGTGTGGGGCCAGATGATTGCCCTCACAGATTTCACATGCGCAAATGCCTATAGTTAAACATTGCGGTTCACATTTTTGCTGGTAACTTAATAGTTGCAGGTGTCCTGAAAATCTGAGCTACGACTCAAGATGACCAGTCTAAAACCATACCTGCACTCCTTTTAAAAAATGATGTTTTCACAAAAATGCCATAAAGAACCACTTTTGGAACCTTTTTGTGAACCGTTTTTTACAGAATTTATTTTTTGTGTGTGAAGACTATTTAGTAAATACAAATAAAATCATATTTATAAACCTTTTTGTACTTTAATGAAACATTTGTGTGGAAAATTCAACACTTTTTATTTTATTTTGCAGTGATGCCATTTTTAGTTCCCCAAAGTACGTTTCATTGAACAGTTCTCAAAAGTAATTTATTATTTATTTTTGTGGCATGTGAAGGTTTTCAGTCACTTTCCTTCACTATATTCCCTTCTTTATCAGGGGTTGCCACAGTGGAATAAATATTTTACCGGCAGATGCCCTTCCTGCCACAAACCAGAATGCACTAACTTGTACAACTTCTGGTTCTGGGAAACATCTATACACTCTCTCATTCACTCACTACTGCCAGTTTACTTTGTCCAATTCACCTACAGTTGCAATCAGAATTATTAAACCCCCAGAATTATTACCCCCCCCCCCCCCCCCTCACCACCCCAGTTTATTTTTTTTCCCCAATTTCTGTTTAACAGAGAGAAGATTTTCCCCCCACATTTCTAATTACAATACTTTTAGTAACTTATTTCTAATAACTGTTTTATTTTATCTTTGCCATGATGACAGTAAATAATATTTTACTCGATATTTTTCAAGACACTTCTATACAGCTTAAAGTGGCATTTAAAGGCTTAACTACGTTAATTAGGCTAACTAGGCAGGTTAGGGTAATTAGGCAAGTTATTTTATAATGATAGTTTGGTCTGTATTGGAAAAATATATAGCTTAAAGTAGCTAATAATTTTAACCTTAAAATGGATTTAAAAAAATTAAAAACTGCTTTTATTCTAGCCGAAATAAAACAAATAAGTTAGAAAAATATTATCAGACATACTGTGAAAATTTGCCTGCTCTGTTCATCATAATTTGGGAAAAAATTAAAAAAGAAAACATTCAAAGGGGGTTTAATAATTCTGATTGCAACTTTACTGTATACTGTAGTCTTTTGATTTTTGGCAGACCCGTAGCCAGCCTAGTAAAAGGGGTGGTTCTTTTTGGACCCTTTTGCAGTTATTCTCTTCATCTTTTATTTAATTATGATATTTAAATACTGAATTTTACGTGACATTTTAAGCACTATTTTTAGCTGGATTAGCTCATCGGATGGTCTTCATAACCACACTTTTGATGTACCAAAAATATTTCCTAAATATTTAGAATAAAGATATATGACAAATATTTATTTTTAAAATACAAATTTATTACATCATACATCATTAGAAAAAAAAGTTTTAAATTAAAAACTGTAGCCTAGTGTAATTTATAAGGCAAATAACAAACTTTTCTCAGTCAGAATTTGGCCATTTGAACAAAAAATAATCAAAACATAATAATATTAATATATTATATAACATATAATAATAATAATAATAATAATAATAATAATAATAATAATAATAATAATGTAGAGCTTCACAATTTTTCTAGCCTATGTTGTAAAAAAGTACGTTTGAAAATTCTTGGATAACAACAATAGCTAAAATCATTCATATTCTTTTCGGTTTAGTCCCTTTATTAATCTGGGGCCACCACAGCGCAATGAATCGCCAACTTATCCACCATATGTTCTACGCAGCAGATGCCCTTCCAGCCACAACCCATCCCTGGGAAACACACACACTCATTCACACTCATACACTACGGTCAATTTTAGCATACCCAATTCACCTGTCCCACCGGAGCACCCAGAGGAAACCCATGCGAACACAGGGAGAACAAACTCCACACAGAAATGCCAACTGACCCAACCGAGGCTCGAACCAGCCACCTTCTTGCTGTGAGGTAAACATGCTACCCACTGCGCCACTGCGTCGCCCACAAATGCTTTTGGTGCTTCACACTTTTTTATTGGTCCTGTTTTCTTTCAAGAATAAGGTCCCAGATTTAGAATATAAGTTACTTGTCAAATGTTTTCTCTATTTAAAAACAATACAGGAGCGAAAGATGACTTCACTTATGTCAGATGTTTTCTTGCACAGCTGGATGTTGGACTCTTGAAAAATAAATGTTTGCATTGGCCAAAACTGATTAGCTGAAGTCACGCCAGGATTACGCTTGGTCTTAAAGCCTTTTTCGATGGGTTATTTTTACTATTCATGATGGCATAGCAGTCAAAAATGGTAAATGAAATAAGCTCAAATAAGCTCATGAATGGGACAAATGAACCACCCGAACCTCCCCTGCCTACGGGCCTGTTTGGAGTAACCAGAACACACAGATGAAACCTACACAAACCTTGAGGAGAACATGCAAAATCCACTCAGAAAGGCACTGACATCCTGTCCAAAGAGAATGCTCAAAAAGACATACTGGCCACTAAACCGTTTATCCAATGTGCCACACAAAGTTTCTATAGATGTTACAATTTCTTAGTAGAACCATTGATGCCAATAAAAAAAAAACTTTATTTTTAAAAGTATGGATGGTGAAGGTTCTTCTTGGAACTCAAATTGAACCTTAATTTTTAAGAGTGCAGGGCTAAAAGTTCTTTATTAAACCATCAATGACAATTATGAACCTTTATTTTCAGAAGTGTGTACCTAGAGGGGCAACATCATCAATGGTACACCTTTGTGCATTACTTATTAACTAGGCATGGGCCGCTATAAGATTCTGACGGTATGATAACCTTGAATAAAAATATCACGGTTTCAGGGTATTGTGATTATGAAAAATATTCTTTTTAAATGTCTGGGTAAAAAACAATAACTGTTTTCCCCCTAAAAAAAAAAAAAATATATATATATATATATATATATATATACACATTCCTTAGGTATAGCAGAAAATTTTGGCAGTTTTAAAACCTTGACTTTCCAAATCGCGGTATACCTTGAAAATGGTTATCGTCTCTAGTATCAAACTATCAAAAGATGCATATTAGCATATTAAAGTACAGTATTCTAAAGTTAGGTTAAGTATAGTGTTCAACAGGTCCAAATGTATACATAAAATACTGACCTACGAACAGGCTATTTTTTATTTCAAGAGATAAAATTTTTGAGGGGCAATTTTTTGACAGGATTGGTCATTTTTCCAGCCGAATATGTGCTCAAATGTAATAGATAATAATAGTAGAACATCTTAACTCAGATTTTCAGGACTTTTAAATCACAAAGTTTCCTACAGAATTCATTTTTTTATCTAAATGTTTTATAATTCTTGATTATTATAACATACAGTTGAAATCAGAATTATTAAACCCCCTTTGAATTTTTTTTCTTTTTTAAATATTTCCCAAATGATGTTTAACAGAGCAAAGAAATTCTCACAGTATGTCTGATAATATTTTTTATTCTGGAGAAATTCTTATTTGTTTTATTTCGGCAAGAATAAAAGAAGTTTTAATTTTTTTAAAAACCATTGTAAGATCAATATTATTGGCCCCTTTAAGCTATATATTTTTTCAATAGTATACAAAGCAAACCATCGTTATACAATAACTTGCCTAATTACCCTAACCTGCCTAGTTAATCTAATTAACAGAATAGAATAGAATAGAAGTGTCTTGAAAAATATCTAGACAAATATTATTTACTGTCATCAAATCAGTTATTAGAGATTAGGCTAGCTATTATGTTTAGAAATGTGTTGAAAAAAAAAATCTTCTCTCCGTTAAACATAAATTGGAGAAAAAAAAAATAAACAGGGGGGCTAATAATTCAGGGGGGCTAATAATTCTGATTTTAACTGTACATTACCATATATACTTTATAACAGAACGTACAAGAACCTCTAGGTAGCCTAGCTATCAACGTTTCAGTCAGTAATGATACTGATTTGCATTTCACGAATCCTAACTAGCTTTCCAAAAGCATTTGAGTGAGTCAAACGTTAATTCAGTACCTGCTCTGCAGAATTTAGTCACTTTACTCGTGCTGAGCCAAATCCTTAACTCGTGATATCGCCGAGTCTGAACGAACCATTCAAATAGTCACTACACTGGTGGCATTACAATGTTTGTTTTTATGTGACGCCTGTGAGGAGAACTCGACTATGTTTTGCGCGCTCTCTTAATTGCGTTCAATACAAACCACAAACTAGAACTAGACCATTTTCTTGGTGACCCAAAACCAAGATGTTTAATAAGTTACTCTGAAACAAGCAGCAGCTCTGTTATTAATTAGTAACACTTTTACAAAAAAAAGACAAACTTGCAAGAATATGAAAGGTGCACGAGCGCTGGAGAGTTAAAGCGCGTCCATGTCTCTTACCGGAGCAGTTCCACCCGGTGGGTGTTTGACAGTCGCTCAGCGAAGATGGAAACGCGCAAAGTTGTTTCAGCGGTGATATACAAAAAAAGCAATAGGTCGTGATTAAAACTACATGTGTCCGATTCTCCTGCCGCGGCGGTCTGCGTGTCTGTCGCAGCACAGCGCAAAGAGCCATCTCAGTTCACCGGGAATGACACGGGGACGTGAACCGAGGGATCCGACCCCACGACGAGCGCCGGCGACACAGATCTCAGCCGCGGAGCAGGGATACACATCTTCCGGGCAATGCTGCGATCATCCCCATCAATGTGTGTGTGCTCTGAAACCGGCGCGGTTGCACAGTCTTGACAAGTGAAAGTGTCCGGGCGCAGTGCTGAAACTCAAAGATGAGATGAAAAGAGATAAAAATCCAAGCAGGGACCTGAAAAGGCTGTCCGGATCCACTAGTTGATCATGTTGGGGACTCCATTCTGAAAGAGAAATAATGCTGAAGCTCTGGCTTAAGTAGGCTAGTGTCTCTCTCTTTCTCATGTGCGGTCTGTCTGAGAGTGTCTTGTTCGGCTGGTGTCTGGCTCTGACTGTGAGGAACTGAGGATGATGATGGTGATGATGAAGGTGAGAGGTGGGCACACGCTTCGGCGGCGCGGATTGGCTATAGCGGGTACCGAGCCGTGTAAATACAGCATCACAGGCAGAGATCAAGAGTGCAAAGTGACACTTTCTTCACCACGGGCGATGGAGGGAAATATAACGTTTAGCATTTACTTTATTAGAGAAATTTTGCTGTTGAGAGTTCTGTATCGTTGGTAGCCTACGTTTATTTATTTATTTATTGTTACTTTTACGATTGAACAACACCTTCAAATGTAAGCTGACAAGGATGCCTGATTCGAGAATTAATTATGTGAATGAATCATTTGAGTCGAATCTTTTGTCACTTTTGTTCTAGCGATTCTGAATGAAATTATAAGAAAAGTCCAATGGAATGCTTGTGTAAGATTGAATATTTATTTATTTATTTATTTAATTTTCCTTTGGCTTAGTCGCTTATTTGTCATTGGTCACCACAGCGGAATGAACCGCCAACTATCCCAGCATGTTTTACGGAGTGCATGCCCTTTTAGCTGCAACTGGGAAATATTTATTTATTTATTTATTCTATTTATTTTATTTATTTATTTAATTTTCCTTCGGCTTAGTCCCTTTTTTAGCAGGGGTCGCCACAGCGGAATGAACTGCCAACTATTCCAGCATATGTTTTAATCCCAGTGCAATGCTTGTGTAAGCTTGAATATTTATTTATTTATTTATTTATTTATTTATTTATTTATTTCATTTTCCTTCAGCTTAGTCCCTTATTTATCAGGGGTCGCCACAGCGGAATGAACTGCCAACTATTCCAGCATATGTTTTATGCCACAAATGCCCTTCCAGCTGCAACCCAGAACTGGGAAATATTTATTTATTTATTTATTTATTTTTGGTTACTTTTGCGATTGAACAACACCTTAAAATGTAAGCTGACGAGGATGTCTGATTCGCGAATGAATTATGTGAATGAATTATTTCAGTTGAATCTTTTGTCACTTTTGTTCGATTCTGAATCAAATCATAAGAAAAGCCCAATGGAATGCTTGTGTAAGATTGAATATTTATTTATTTATTTATTTATTTCATTTTCCTTCAGCTTAGTCTTTTATTTATCAGGGGTCGCCACAGCAGAATGAACCACCAACCATTCCAGCATGTTTTATGCAGCGGATGCCCTTTCAGCTGCAACCCAGGCCTGGGAAATATTTATTTATTTATTTTATTTATTTATATAATTTTCCATTCATTTATTTTCTTCGGCTTAGTCCCTTTTTTATCAGGGGTCTCCACAGCGGAATAAACCACCAACTATTCCAGCATATGTTTTACGCCGCAGATGCCTTTCCAGCCACAACCCAGAACTCGAAAATATTTATTTATGTTTTTTTGTATTTTTTTGTTTACCTATCCTGTTCCTTAAACTCAAGTCACCTTCACAGGAAATAGTGTTATACTTTCTGAAAAAACCTTTCTGAATGATTTATAAGCTTTTTGAGAAAAGGGGACATCAGCAATGTCCTGATAATTCACCATCTCCTTGTAATACCTGTGTAACACCCATGTCATTATGCCACATTACTGTTCTGATATGACACACACACACACACACACACACACACACACACACACACACACACACACAACACACAACACACAATAAGGCTGCTTTAAATGTGAGCAAGAACTGATTTGATTGAATCATTTGAGTCGTTTCTTTTTCTATACATTCATCACATGTTTGCGCAGGTGATTGACTTTTCATAAATGGCTAAGTGGAATTAAATCACAACAGAGGCACATTGGAACATGTGAAATGTTAATGTAAGCTCATGTATACACTCAGTTGTCAGAATTGTCAGGCTTATAAAATGTGAAAACATCATATATTTTAAAAGTGAGATGTACAAAATATGAACACATTTTAAACAATATTTCACAGAATGAACTGATGCCAAGTGTTCTGGGAACGTGTTTCTGTGTGGTTGCTAAGATGTTCACAGTGCTTTTTAACTCATTATGCTGTTTATAGGGAGTTCATCCACCAGGGATAAGCAAAGCTAATAATGATAATTGCTTTAGTGAGCTTTACTAATTATAAAATCAGCAGCTGCATTGCATGCATATATATTTATGACTAATAGCCTATTGCATGTGAGGTGTTATTAATGGAAATCCTACAAGCGTGCATCATCCAAACACAAGAGATATTTGGAGAAAAATCATTATTAAATGTAGATTTTTAAATGTACACTTAACGTATTCAATTCATTCATTCATTTTCTTTTCGGCTTAGTCCCTTTATTAATCCGGGGTCGCCACAGCGGAATGAACCGCCAACTTATCCAGCATATGTTTTACGCAGGGAATGCCCTTCCAGCCGCAAGCCATCTCTGGGAAACATCCACACACACTCATACACTGACAATTTAGCATACCCAATTCACCTGTACTGCATGTCTTTGGACTGTGGGGAAACCGGAGCACCCGGAGGAAACCCATGCGAACACAGGGAGAACATGCAAACTCCACACAGAAACGCCAACTGACCCAGCCGAGGCTCGAACCAGCGACCTTCTTGCTGTGAGGCGACAGCACTACCTACTGCGCCACTGCGTCGCCTAGTTTATTTCAATTATAAAATTAAAAATTAAAATAAGCTTTTTCAAGGTAAATACATAAACACACATTAAAAGACACAAATAAACAAAACAATGTTTAAAATAATCAAACATTTACAGAGTTAATACAGAACTCAATAAATTATGTTGAATTAAAATTACAAAAATGAATGAACGAATGAATAAATAAACAAATAAATACATAAATAAATAGATCAAAATAAATAAATAAATATGTAAATAAACAAATAAAAAAATTATTAGATAAAAATACATACATCAATAAAATAGAAATAAATACATTTGTAAATAAATAGATAAAAATAGAAATAAATAAGTAAATAAATAAATACATAAAAATATAAATAAGTAAACAAATAAATTAATACATAAATAGATAAAAATAGAAATAAATAAGTAAATAAATAAATACATGAATACATGTATAAAAATAGAAATAAGTAAATAAACAAATAATAAAGTAAATAAGTAAATAAACAAATGCATAAATAAATACATAAAATAGAAATAAGTAAATAAACAAATAAATACATAAAAATATAAATAAATAAGTAAATAAGCAAATAATAAAGTAAATACATAAGTAAATAAACAAATGCATAATTAAATAAACGCAAAAATATAAATAAGTAAATAAACAAATAAATTAATAAATGAATAGATAAAAATATAAATAAGAAAATAAATAAATACATAAATAAATGCATAAAAATATAAATAAATAAGTAAACAAATAAATACATACATACATAAATAGAAATAAATAAGTAAATAAATAAATAAAAATAGATTAAATAAATAATTAAATAAACAAACAAACAAACCTCTTTATAAGCTAGGATGTATGTCCACAAGGAATATTTAGGGGTCTACCTAAAAGATTGATAACCCCTTCCTGTATTAATTTCCACTATTTCAGCTCTATTGCACTTAAGTGTTGTTGTTGTTATTGTTGTTTTTGCTTGTTTGTTTGTTTTGTTGTGCATCAGAAGGTCACTGTGCAACATTCACTTACGCACTACCAAACTCTTGATTAAAAGCCAGTGCGCATTCTGTCTCTAAAGGGAATGATGCTTTGGCACTTTTATTCTCTCGCCCCCTGTATCCCATCAGGCACCGAAATGAGTTGCCACGCATGAGCTTGTGTGCTTCTCTGTGTTTCATTTCACGAGCGTGTGTGCTGAGTGAAGCAGCGTGTCATTCATAATTATCTGCCGTCAGCTCGAGTGCAGAAAAAGCAAAGCATACAGTGTTCACACAACTCTCCTCTGCTGTCACACCCAGTTTATGCTTGTTCTCAGAATAAGAGTCTGTCAGACCTTTAAGGTCAGTTAAACTCAATCGATTTCCACTAATTACAAGCCTGTTCACATTTTACATTCTCAACATTTTTCTTCAGTTCTGTTTTCAATAACCCGTTTGACATAGGCTACTCCTGGGTACTTTCAGATGGATATTACAGAAGAGCTGTATGCTCATGAAGAGTGATTCTTAAACCTTTTTTTTTGGCAACCACTAATACCAGCAGTACGTTAAATACTGCTGGTGTTAGTGAACCACTAACTGAAGCAGCATGTTAAATCTCAAATCTGGTCAAACCTGAAATCTTCATTACCAGTAAACAAAAAATAATAATAATTAAGATTTTAAAAATAAGTAAAAGACGAATCATATTCTCGCCTAATGCAATGAAAATAGTAATACTGTGAAAAATTATTAAACTATTCCACTTTAGCATTTTTAAAAATGTAATTTATTACAAGAATATATATTTTTAAACCTTTTCAGCCTTTATTGCAGTCTTCTATGGAAGTCTGTTGCAGCTTTTTATTTCAGAATTGCTGGATATTAACTTGCAATTCTGAGTCTTAAAGTCAGAATTCTGACTTTATATCATACAATTGTGAAATTATTTTTCAGAATTATAAGATATAAAGTCAAAATTCTGACTTTATAACTCAAAATTGTGACTATTATTCAGAACTGTGAGTTTATAAAGTCAGAATTCTGATATATATAGTCAGAATTCTGACATTGTATTTTTCAATTCTGAGAATTAAAGTTGCAATTGGAAGATTTAAAGTCAGAATTAATTTCTTAGAATTCTGACTTTATAACTTGGAATTGCAAAGAAAAACTTTATTTCTCAGTATTCTTTTTTTAATCATTATTTCTCAATATTCTTTTAAAACATATATTACTCATAGGCTGGAACATGCTTCCATAATCCCTTTAATCCTTTTTGTGACTTTATTTTTCAGAATTCTGAATTGCGAATTCATTTCTCAGAGTTTGAACTTTCTAACTGCGGCTTTTTATCTCAGAATTCTTTATATCTCAGAATTCTGACTTTCTAACTGGAGAATTGCAACTTTATTTTTCAGAATTCTGACTTTCTAACTGGAGAATTGCAACTTTATTTTTCAGAATTCTGACTTTCTAACTTGGAACTGCGACTTTCTATCTCAGAATTCTGACATCATAACTTGGAATTGCGACTTTATTTTTCAGAATTCTGACTTCATAACTCGCAATTTTGAATTTACATCTCACAATTCTGATATAAAAAGTCGCAATAAATAAAAGTCATTTAAAAAAAAAAAAATTAATAGGTTGTAACGTGCTTCCATATCCTTTTAATCATTTTTACGACTTTATTTTTCAGAGTTGCGGACCTTTGGAACTGTGACTTTTTATCTCAGAATTCTTTATATCTCAGAATTCTGACTTTCTAACTTGGAATTGTGAATTTTTATCTCAGAATTCTGACTTTCTAACTCGAGAATTGCAACTTTATTTTTCAGAATTCTGACTTTCTAACTTGGACCTGCGACTTTCTATCTCAGAATACTGACTTCATAACTCGCAATTTTGAATTTACATCTCACAATTCTGATATAAAAAGTCACAATAAATAAAAGTCACTTTTTAAAAATTATTATTCATAGGCTGTAACGTGCTTCCATAATCCTTTTAATCCTTTTTGCGACTTTATTTTTCACAATTCTGACTTCATAAGTCAAGAATTGCAACATTATTTTTCAGAATTCTGACTTCATCACTTGTAATTGCAACTTTATTTTTCATAATTCTGACTTTATTTCTCAAATTTCTGACTGTATAACTCGGAATTGCGAATTTATTTTTTAGAATTCTGACTTTCTAACTTGGAAGTGCGACTTTTTATCTCGGAATTCAGACTTAATAACTCGTAATTTTGAGTTTACATCTCACAATTCTGAGATAAAAAGTCGCAATAACCTTTTTTTCTTTCTTTTTTTTATTCAGAGGCAGGAACGGGCTTCCATAGTCTTCTATGTCACATGGCCTTTTGTAAATCATTCTAATATGCTGATAATTTTAGTGCTGAATTATTATTGGTCCTCATTTTTTGCTGTTTTTATTTTTGGAAATGTAATGGCTATTTAAAGAATAGAAAATGCAAAGGAACAGAATATATTTCAAATAAAAATTGTAACATAAAATTGGGTTGTACTATCAATAGGTTTAATAAAATGTATTTTTTTTTTCATCTTATTTTTTTTTTACTTATACTCCAAACGTTTGAATGTACATTATCACACATATCAAAATATTAAGAACCATTTGCAACATTAATAATGATAACGTGGTAACACTTGACCATAAGTTTGCATTAGTCAATGAAGTATACATTTTTTACAGTATTTCTTCATGTTTGTTAATATTAGTTAATAATATGATTAAAATTATGTCCATCACAAAACCTTATTGTAAAGTATGACCAATAATGTTTTTTTGAGCAACAAATCATTATATGCATAAATGTACAGTAAATGTGAAATTGAGGACTTAAGTTAGCCTTCACTCAATTTTGGGGATTTACACCTACCTAATTTTAAATGGTAACAGTTCCTGACTCCAGTAAGCTACAAACACAAACTGGGTATCATTGGAAAGAAGACACTTTGAGCTTTACTGTGGTAAAAGGGGGAGTTATATGTTAAAAAATATAAAAAGTTATACATTATGAAGTTATGAGAAAAAAAATTTGTATTGTGTTCAATATTTGTTTTTCCATATACAAACACAGGAAAACATTAATGTAATGTCCTAGTAAAAATATGACTTGAAAGCCAAGTGTCTCATGAGTTTATATTTCAAATTTTATGAAGATAGCATGCAAAATGAGATTTCTGTGAAAAGTTCTCTGAAACTATATCGGTGTCCTCCTTACCCTCACCGTCAGAGGCACTTTCTCAAAAACAATTTGATATATATATTATATTTTTATATGATAATTATGTAAAATACATGGTGTGTGTAAGTTATATGAATTGCAAAATATGTGCATGTGCATCATAAAACCGCAAAATCAATCTGGAATGTCTAAAATTCATTCAAGACATTTTTATATGACTGACTTAAAGGAGTAGATTGCTCAAAACTGAAGGTTCTGTCATCGTTTACTCCTTTACTTGCTCTCAGACATGTTTCTGTCTTTTGTTGAACACTAAAAAAGATATTTTAAAGAAAGCTGGAAACCTGTAACCAATTACCCCCATCATATTTGTTTTTCCTCCTATGAAAGTCAATAGTTCCAGATTTTCCGCGTTCTTTAAAATATCTTAAAAAGGTTTGTAAACACTTGAGGGTGAGTAAATGGGTTGAACTATCCCTTTACCCTGACTAAATTTCAGAGATCCTGGATTGTAAAAGTTTCCTTTTAAAAACAGACAGTACCGTTGGCATTACTTTATTAGATTACAGCTGCACTTTCAGCTTCTGTTTGACTTTTTCTCATTAATTTAACAGCAGTCAATAGTGACATATAATCCTTCATCAGTATTAATCCCCAGACTCATCTGTTTCCTCATTCACTCTCTCTTCTTTTTGTAGATGTTTCAACAGGCTCGTAGCTCAGACCAGGTCAATTGCACGTCCTGTTACAGCCCTGTTCTCTGTCCAGCTGTGCAGTAATTCATTTCAGAGCTTGAGGGATCGGAACGGCGCTCAGAACAACAGCAGCGGGATTTTTGAGATTTTAGGAGGATCATCGGTGAGGAGTGGAATCTGCTGTATCTTCAGACAGCTCAAAGGTAAAGACAAAGAATGGACAAGGGGTTAAACTAATCAGTGTTTACACAGATGAGCGAATGTATGTAAGTAGAGCTGTGCAATATGACGATATACAGTATGTCGTATGTATGAAAAAAAGCCTATTGATTTCTATTATACTTTATTTATGGAGCAGGATCAGTCTCAACAATAATACATTTACAAAAATAAAATTAATACATGCACAGCACAAATCACATTTACAAAAACAATTCGGAAAAACACAATTTACACATGTGCTAATCCGATTCGGAAATTTAAAACACAATTTATAAATGTACAAAACCAATTTGAAAATTCAAAACACAATTTATAAATGTGCAAAACTAATTCGTAAATTCAAAACACAATTCATAAATGTGCAAAACTAATTAGTAAATTCCAAACACAATTCATAAATGTGCAAAACCAATTTGAAAATTCAAAACACAATTCGTAAATGTGCAAAACTAATACATAAATTCAAAACATAATTCATAAATGTGCAAAACCAATTTGAAAATTCAAAACACAAATCATGAATTTGCAAGTAAATAGCATAAAAACTTCCCCAAATGATCACACAAATGGATCTTACCTAAATACATTTAAAATGTTTATACAAATATTTATATCAAGTTCTTAAATTGACCTCTGTCTTGTATTATAACAGCATGGCGAGAAACCTGCAAGCTTCACAGTAAAAAATGTTTCCGTATTTTGTGTTTTCCGTTTATTTACAGTTGTTGGGAGAAAGATCAAGGTCCTATAATTCTAGTTTACTGATTTTTTTTTACAGTGTTGAAATAAAAATACAATGTGTACATCTTGCATTGTATTTAGCAGTATTTTATGCCGAGCCTGCAGTCATTCATTTTTAAAAAGTGTTTAATATATAGTTACAGTTTTTCCCAATTGTTTACACACATTTTCTGAAAGCATGTCTCATATTGTCAGAACTCTACACACAAATCACAAATCACACACACATTGGGCAAAACCCTTCAATTCTCGTGCAAAATGAAACTTTACATTCAAAACAATGTACTTTCTTCTCAAAATGGTGTTTTGTTTTCAAATGACACACACAAACCATCACATGAATAGACATTTATAAGAACCATTTGAACACTGATGTGCTTAATGTAAAACACTATGACTACTTCTTCTCCATTCATCATAATGACTTACTTTTTTTGTTCAGTGTTACACTTACTACAGACAGTACACAGGCCTACATAAGTGCATTGTAAAATATTTCATAATATTTTTGGTCCCACTTTATATTGTGTCGCTTATACCTGTGAACTTACATGTTAATTAGATGTGTAAGTAGTATGTAACTACAGTGTATGTACACACTGGTACAGAGTATTTACTTGTGTATACTGGTGTAACTACACTCATGTAACAACCAACTGAATAGTATGTGTAAGTACAAATGTGTAACAGGACATTGGTAACAACAGTAGGAAAGTACACATCTGTAACAAGAATTATGTAAGTGCATTGTGTAACAACAATATGTACTTGCAGATGTTTTCCCACTTCCACACCTGTTTGCAGATCATGCACTTGTGAACACTGTATGGCAGAACTAATGCTGCATAAGAAGGTTTCACCTTGTGATACAAGTGTACTTGCATGGTAACTCCACAGGATCCACTCAATATAAAATGTAAAATGGTCACAAATTACTGTTCATACATTCATTCATTTTCTTTTCGGCTTAGATGGGTTGCAGCTGGAAGGGCTTTCACTGTGTAAAACGAATGCTGGATAAGTGTGGCGACCCCAGATTAATAAAGGGACTAGGCCGAAACGAAAAGGAATTTTATTTTAAACTTTATATTGTGGACCGTTCCTGTGGAGTTACCATGTAACTACACGGTTATTAAAGTGTTGCATAGAAGATATTTCTACAAGTTACACAGTAATTTGTGACCATATTACACTTTATATTAAGTGGACAGTTCCTATGGAGTTACCATGTAAGTACACTGGTGCAGCATTAGTTCTGCCATACAGTGTTCACAAGTGCATGACCTGCAAACAGGTGTGGAAGTGGGAAAACATCTGCAAGTACATATTGTTGTTACACAATGCACTTACATAATTCTTGTTACAGATGTGTACTTTCCTACTGTTGTTACCAATGTCCTGTTACACATTTGTACTTACACATACTATTCAGTGGGTTGTTACATGAGTGTAGTTACACCAGTAACACAAAAGTAAATACTATGTAAACGTGTGCACATACACTGTAGTTACATACTACTTACACATCTAATTACCATGTAAGTTCACAGGTATAAGCGACACAATATAAAGTGGGACCATATTTTTTTATACAAAACACACAAATACACGGTACCAAATATATTTTACTGTATTTTTCCCCACAAAAACAGTGTACACAGTGTTTATCCTAACTAACACATTGTTGCACATAACGTGGTCTATAAATGCCATCAACAGAAGTATTTACAGAATACAGTTACAGTAAAAATAAATAAATAAATAAATAAAAAGTGTGGATTTCGGTCATACACTTTCCATCCCCAGGCAGAAAAAAAAATCCTCAATAGGATTGAGAAATGTAGAATATGAGATGAGCTCTGATTTCTAAATTGCAATTATGTGTGACAGGTGTTTACCTGTGTGATGAGTTAGTATGCAAAGTAGGACAACTGACTTTACAATTTTGAATGACAGTGTGTTCCTTGTGAAAACAAGAGATTTTCTGCATGAAAATTGTGTCAAATGCAGAAAATTGTGTGTAGTGTTTTGAAAAAAGTTTGTTTTAAATCTGCAATTTGAGTGTAAAGCAGGAATTGTGCTTGTAGTTTAGCAGAATTGGTTCAGGGGGTTGGTGCATCAGTTACATGTTGTAGTCATTGTGTCTGAAGTACAAGTAATTGTGTGTAAACAAGTGGAAAAAACTGTGTTAAAAAATGTTCTTAATCAAACATTTGCCCTGAAGTTCTACAAAAAGTGAGAGAAATTATCACATTACAAATTGAGTATCTGCTTTAAACTATAAATGGGTTGGATTAAAGTAATGGTAATATATTGTGATATATGTTATTATATGGACATGAGATACTTACATATATCTTGCCCAGCCCAAACGCTGAAAAAAATGACACTTTGAACCAACTTTAAAAAACAAATGCTGTAATTTTTCCTCAAAGTATCATTTATTTTGGTTCAAACTATAAAATGTAATTTACAGTTTTTCCCAATTATTTACACACAATTACTTGTACTTCAGACACAATGACTACAACATGTAACTGATGCACCAACCCCCTGATCCAATTCTGCTAAACTACAAGCACAATTCCTGCTTTACACTCAAATTGCAGATTTAAAACACACTTTTTTCAAAACGCTACACATAATTCTTTGCATTTGGCACAATTTTCATGCAGAAAATCTCTTGTTTTTACAAGTAACACACTGTCATTCAAAATTGTAAAGTCAGTTGTCCTACTTTGCATACTAACTCATCACATGGGTGAACACCTGTCACACATAATTGCAATTTAGAAATCAGAGCTCATCTCATATTCTCCATTTCTCAATCCTATTGAGGATTTTTTCTGCCTGGGGATGGAAAGTGCGTGACTGAAATCCACACTTTTTTAAAATTTATTTATTTTTCACTGTAACTGTATTCTGTAAATACTTCTGTTGATGGCATATGTAGACCACGTTAATTGCAATTTTATGTTGGTTGGGATGTACACTGTTTTTGTGGGAAAAATACAGTAAAATATATTTGGTACCGTGTATTTGTGTGTTTTGTATAAAAACAATATTCTGAAATATTTTACAATGCACTTATGTAGGCCTATGTACTGTCTGTAGTAAGTGTAACACTGAACAAAAAAAGGCTCACAGTAAGTCATTATGATAAATGGAGAAGAAGTGGTCATAGTGTTTTACATTAAGCACATCAGTGTTCAAATGGTTCTTATAAATGTCTACTCATGTGATGGTTTGTGTGTGTCATTTGAAAACAAAACACCATTTTGAGAAGAAAGTACATTGTTTTGAATGTAAAGTTTCATTTTGCACGAGAACTGAAGGGTTTTGCCCAATGTGTGTGTGTTTTGTGATTTGTGTGTAGAGTTCTGACAATATAAGACATGCTTTCAGAAAATGTGTGTAAACAATTGGGAAAAACTGTAATATAGAGACACTAAATAGATATTTTTTTACTTCAATACAAAGTAGAACACTTCTGCTTTACAGTTTTTTATGATTGCTTAAGCACAATTTTGAAATCTTAAACACTCGTATCATTTCTAACTGACTAGCACTGATATAATCTGGGTTTGATTTGTTTCAGAGATATTGCTATAAAGTACAGTACATGAACATACTGAATTCACCAAACAGTTATAGACTGATAGCTAAATATTGCCCTATATCCTAACAAACCACACAACAATGTAAAGCTTATTTATAATGATGTATACATTTCAATAGCAAAAAAAGAAAAATCTCCCCCATCCTGTTTACCAATCTTTTTCCTTTTCGTGCTTCCTCTTCGTCTTACTGCGTGATTGCCTTCCATATTTATTGAAGACTAATATTTATAGCTATACTACTGTAAACATATTTATTGAAGACTAATATTTATAGCTATACTACTGTAAACATATTTATTGAAGACTAATATTTATAGCTATACTACTGTAAACATATTTATTGAAGACTAGTTAGTGTTATACCTATTGATTTTTATTGTGGTTCCAACTGATTGGTGTATCTAGTTTTGCAGCAGTGTGTGTGCACACCTGATGGTTGTTTAACCCATGGTTCATGTGTGTGTTGATTTGAAAGCCTTTGCTTTGAAATTGCAAGGAAATTTCATCATGAAAATATCTGTGTCAAAAGCATCCAAGTGTGTTTAGTGATTTGCAAGTCACTGTGTGTAATGTTTTGCAAAAAGTGTGAAGCTGACTATGTGCTTACAGTTGTGCAGATCTAGCCTTGTGTTTTGCTCCTTGAGTGTAAGGTTTTGCTAGTTGTAGGAAAAGTTTAATTTTAGTGTGTAAGCAATCGTAAAAAACTGTAAAATAAAAATATTACTTTGAGAAAAACAAATGTTTTTAGGTTTACCTAAAAAGTTTTCAGGTTGTTTTTTGCTTTAAGGCAGGGGTCTCAAACTCAATTTACCTGGGGGCTGCTGGAAGTCGAGTATGGGTGAGGCTGGGTCAGGCTTCCACAAGAAATTAATTATATTATTAATTTCTAATTTTTTCATTTTTTCATCTTATTTTGTGTTTAAAAAAATTAAAATAAAGAGATTTGAGAAGATTGGAATTTTTAACACAAAATAAGATGAAAAAACAAACCAATTAAAAATGAATAAGAAAATAAATCAATCAGTAATAAAAAAAAAAAATAATAATAGTCATAATAATAATTAGATTTACTGTTATCCGCCGTGCTGTTGTTACAGAAAAAGAAGCAACACTGTGTTGTTGACATTTGTTTTGACGACTTTTACATTATATAGAAATATATGTAATGTTTATTGTGTGAGGCAATGCAAATACAATGTAAATGACCCACAAATAACTGTGCAACTCTATAATTGGTCCGGGTTATTGCCTAATTGACATTAGGCGGCACGGAGTTTCTTACTTTTCTGTTATCTCGTCGTGTACAAATCACTTTGATTTCATTTGTCAGAGAGAGAGAGAGAGAGAGACCTCACATTAACTCTCTAAGTGCCATTTCAGTTCACTTCCAAGAGAAAAATATTAATTAAATCACTCACTCTGTCTAATCTTCAAGAAGAGGCCACAGTAGCTCTTCTGTCATGTTCTGTGGCTGACTTGACTCGCGTTGCTTCTGTCTCCGCTATCCTGATGCAGGGACACATTCTCGAGATCTCGTTTGATCAGGCTCATTATCAGATTTACTCGTGGTTTTAAAGAAATTAAAATAAGCTTGATTGCCTCTTTGCCATTTTGAAAATACAAATATTTAGGTAGGCCCTATGCCATTATTTATTTTCACTGCTCACTGCGCGCGAAACAGCAACCACCAACCACTGAGAGTGATTGTAAGAATAAGAAAGATGATTGACTGAAAATATTGTTAACTTGCGCATGGTGATGACTACCGTCATGCGTGCACAAACACACAGTTCACGCAACCTTCACATGTACACTCTCTCTCTCACACACACACAAATGAAGGTATTCACCGCGCACAAGTTAATGCAGAATCAATTAAAATAAATACTGGAAAGCAAAACATGAATATCTGACATTTTCCAAAACAGGATCTGGCAAGATCCTGCTCAAATTAAGCACTGATTTACATACATTTATCTACGTATAATGTCTCGCTGGGCAGCAACTTCAAAAACTAGTTTTGAAGTGTTGTGAATGAAGCGTGCTGGGATGGATGTCAGTGTGTGCCCAATAAAAACAAGGCAGCCAGCAGGCACTGGAGAAAACACCCCATGACAACGCTGCTGTAATCTTCACAAATGTTTCTCTGCCTGCGTCAAGGCAAGCGGCAACCTCCCGCTCTCCCTCGGGAAGCCAATACGGAAGTAACTGAAACTGCAATTCATCGAAATTCCGCTAGTCCTGGCTCCATAATAGAGCAAATTTCTATTGAGCCCACTGTTAGAATGGCCAACTTTACAGCATAAAAAAGGTGTTTACAGCCTGGTACAAAGAACGATTTGGGTTCATATAGCTACTATTACCCTTCGTTACAACTGTGAGGGGGGTGAATTTTTTTATAACTCATCCGTTTCCTTTATATTAGGTTATATTAAGTTTGCATAATTAAGGGCGTGGCCACTTGAGTGACAGCTAGGTCTCGCTGGTCGCCGTCACTTCACCTCAGCTGATTACGGCTGATTAGCCGCTGATCTCGGCATGTTCATCGTATTTTTGTGTTGTTATATGTGGCTTTACACAGTCAGTTGCATTTTGGAATTATTTCCTACAACTATCAGATAATATGGCATGCTGTGTGCACTTAATTGTGCTCACAAGCCATTCACGTGGCCTCCATTTCCTAGGTGAGTGAAATATATAGTTATATACCTTCTTTATGAATGTATTTGTTTTATTAAAGATCATTTATCATTTATGATGTTCTTTAGAGCTGTAATGCACTCCAGAATCTGACAGATTAATTAGCTGTAGGCTCTAGAACAGTCATCTGAAGCGTTGTCATACATCTGAAGTTTTTGGAAGTAATTCGCACTTTCCTCCTGTTGAAAAACGTCATAAGGGCAATGCTTAGTGGCTCAATGTGTAATGCATTGAGCCACTAAGCATTACGCTTATGACGTTGCTTATGAAACAGTGTTTTTAAAAGTCTAAACACTTTATTGATAAAGTGTACAACCAACCACATGTGGTCAGAACACAAACGAGTCGCAGGTGATGAAGTATTAAGCGTTTCTCCCTTAGGAAAGCCCGTCTAAGCAGAATGCCAGCATGTGTCTGTAGCTTCGCTCACGCTCCGCCTCTTTGCCCTTGTATGGTATGCCCGGGGTTGGTGAGATGACGCGCGAACAAAATGGCGACGGTCGGCCACGCCTTCTGGTAGCTTCTTTTGGGTTCTTCATAAACCTATGGGTGACGTCACGGATACTACGTCCATATCTTTTACAGTCTATGTGTCAAGGCCAGCCGATGTCCCGCCCCCGAGAACCATATACCCTACCGTGATTGGTAGGTTCGTTCAGCTCCGCACACAACAATGTAAAATTTCATACAAATCAAACTCGCGGGCCGCACTGACATTAAACTTTCAAATTAAGGTGGGGACTACAAACTATCGTCCCACGGGCCGCATTTGACCCGCCGGCCATGAGTTTGAGACACCTGCTTTAAGGCAAATTAAATGAAACAATTATAAAACATAATCAGAATTCATAATTTTTCACTTAATCCAGTATAAAAATGTACTTTGAATGAAAATTTGCCAGTAGTTTTGCTTTTTTCTGTGTAGGTAAGCACAAATGTGTGTTCTGAGAGCGAAAGAAGGCGTTTTTATTGTGTGTTCTTTTGTTGTGTAATCTGTAGTGTCAACTCACATGCCTGTTAGTGTCCAATGCTGCCAGTTGCTATTTCAGGGCCATTTCAGAGCAACAATTCCCACACAATTCAATTAGCGGACTGAAAATAGGGCTCCCAAGACTGTCTTTGTTACAGCACTAATATGACTGCCAGCAGGAGAGTGTAGTCAGTTAAAAGATTCTCCTCTACTAATTCTCTAAGATGGCCACATTCTAAGCCTGGCTAAAAAGGCCTTTGTCTTTCGCATGCAGAGCCCCGGTGTCCTCATCTCACACTGCCGACACTCCTATTGTGCTTTTCAGATGAGCTCTTTTAATTGAGCTTTCCTCTAGATCTGTTTCATTTCACTGGGAAGATATTTTCTTTCATTACTGGAATGAGTTTGGTTGGATGAACTTGACCTTTTGAAGTGCTTATTTAGAGCCGTGTGGTTAATTGAAAACTTTTGGAAAAGTGCAGGAAGATGCACATGCACAAAGGCTTTCTGGGAAGCATGCTCGTATGAGCTGTTGAACAAAGCGATTAATGTTATCTGCTGGAATTGAAAGGAATATTTACAGGGCCGCTTCTATTATGCGGTACTTTCTGAACTGTAATTTTTACAAAATGAATGCGCTCGGCTGCACTGACACAGTCACACAGTGATTAGGATTGACTGTGTTTACTTACTGTAAGTGTGAGGTGTGAACGAAAGTTATGAAGGGCCAAAAGTTAATGCAAATCCAGCCAGATATCATGAGGAAATGTAACTATTTTACATTTTGTCAGTTTTGGCTAATGGAGTATATGCATACTGTTTTTCAGCCAACGATAAACTTTTTGTGAAAGGTTTATGTGACTATTTTCAGTTTAATACGATTCCTTTTAGTCCATTTCAAGAGTTCACACTTAGCTGATGATTGATTATAAAGCCTGTTTGGCATGCTGTCCCGGGAGAGAGCACTGGGCTCCCTCCCTTATGCAGGGCGAGAGGGGAGTTTGAGCTCTGGCAGGTCTCGAATTAGCCAAAGTGAGACCAGCCGTGGTCAATCATAAGCACATGATCTTCTCGAAATTAGTTAACAAATAAACTTCACTTAGTTGTTTAAGCATAAATGCAAATGAGCAAATGAGATGAAAGGCCATGTAAACACAAGCAGCATCAGTAGCAGTAGGCTAGCGTGGAAACTCCATTGAAAATACTGTGGTAAAATAAATTTCCAAATTTTAAAGACATGGTGCGGAAAAATGGAATTTAAAGCGCTTTATCAAAGGTCATTTTTTGGTTTGGACGGTCTCCAACAACATGCTGATATGCATGCAAGGTTAAAAAACACTTTCATTGTCTTATAATATGCATTTATTTTTACCTAATTATCCCAGCGACTCCCATATGATTTGTTCAGCGATTCATTTGTTCCCAAATCTCTTCTTAGCGCAATGCTAATCTGCTGTGATTGGTCCGATGACCCAGTCTGTTGTGAATGGTCGACTGAGTTTAGCGCAAGACAGAGAGAAACGCCTACCATGGTTATGAAGTAGCAGAGAGTATGTGAGAGACCAATGCAGGAATGCATTAAAGCAATGCAGTAAAACGTCAGCATATTACTCTACTCCTAACCCTAACTCCAAGTAATAACAACGACACACATTCAGTATTAATCCACACAGTGGCAAAAGTTGAACTATTTTGAAAATTGACCACGCCACTGGTGTGTCGGAACAGCTGATGGTGGCCATAGTAATGAAAAACGGCAGAGGATTGCGAGTTCAGAAATGCATTTAAATCGGTAAAGGAAGAAGCACGAGTCGCAATTTCAACGTAGTTTTAGACGCGATATGTGAATAGGCCATCAGGATTTAACCTGAGAGATACAGTACAAGCACTGATCTAGATAAGTTGTTACAAGCTGCGTGGAGTGATTACAAGTTAAAACACACAATTAAATACATATTTTGCAAACTACAGAAAATAAGGCAACAATTTTACCTACACTTACTTGTTATGAACCGGAAGAAGAAGAAACTGGTCCGTATGAATTGTAACAGTTACTGACAAAGTGTCAGGGTTCTGCCACTCTGGTCTTGCAGATTCTTGTTTGGTGGCAGAGTCCGGACACTAGCTCTGTCTTGTCCATGCCCTGTTGTGCTCGGCTCGAGTTTTCTCGGGTAGGGCACTCGTTTACTGTCATTGTGTGTGTGTGTGTGTGTGTGTGTGTGTCTCTGGGCGCGTGCTGTCATGAGTGCGTGCGGGCCGTACGCGCTCCCGCTTGATGCGAGCGTGTACAGTCTGCGTGCGCGCTTGTGACGCGCACGCTCTCGTGTTTGTTTTGTTCTGTCGGCATCGCGCTGTTTCATTCTCAGCGTCCCAGTCTGGTTGGTTTTGGTTTTGGTTGGCGCTGAGATGAAGCATGCGCGGTGCTTATGTGTGAGCGCACGGTAAGATGTTTACATCTATCGTGTGCTCGTGTCTCGCGTTCAGTCTTCTGTTGGTGTTGTGTTTAGCATGTGACTCATGTTTACATGCGCCGCGTGCTTGTGTGTCTGAGTCATGTGTTCGCCAGTCTATTGTCTAGCCCCACCCTTCTTGTTAACCCATTATTAGTTTATCATGTTCACCTGTTTGTGTGTTAATTTATGCTTGTTTATAATCTCCTCATGTCTGCTGTCCTGTGCCAGTTCATCATCGTTCATCGCCTTGTCCAGTCCGTCTATTCTCCCCCGTGTTCCTGCTCCTGTCTTGCCAGCTCAGCCCAGCCAAGTTTGAGTGTGTGTGTGTATTTGTTTTGTTAATGTTTTCCCCCTCGGGGTTGTTTATTTTGCCTTTTTATTTTATTTTATTATAAATAAATACCCATTATTTCTGCACCTGAGTCCTCGCTCCTTTTCCCCACCACAAACCCTGACACAAAGTCCTTGTCAAAGTCTGACAAAGTTCCATACATAATAGTCTCTGCTGCTTCTTCCTTTAACAGCAAATGGCTGACGAATCCCGCATTGCAGCGTAGGTTATTGTATCAAAAATCTGAAAAATGACAGGAACAAACACAGCAATAGGTTGGCTATACCTGTGGTATTGCTGTGAAGATGAACTTTGACCCTTTATCTCCATCTGTCAGTGATCGTCATCCTTGTGTCATGCTCAGTCCTGTGCTCCGCTGTGTCTGAAGGGAAAGGCACGTTCACGTTTTACCAGATCCGGCACTTTATAATTGGTAATGTACCATATCGACGTCGATGTGTTTAGGCAAAAGATCCGAACCCAACATGATTCATTTATTTGACTCAGAGTCGACTATTTCGTTAAAGAATCAATCGTTTTAAACACCGTGCACTTTCAGATTTAAACCTCAGCTGGATGTTTTCATTCAATTAGTGCTGTGTTACACATTGCATGGAAGGTAATTTTCAAATACCCATAATAGTGGCTCTTTAATGCAGTGCATCTTGTCTGCTCTGATACCCTCTATTTATCATATATAAATCAGGCAGTGAAGATCAAAGATTTTTTTAAGAAGTCAGATCTTAAAAAGAAGGTGTGGCACCAAACCACACCCCAAAACCCAACTGTCATTGGGGAATGACGTTGTACAAATTCATAAGAACTAGCCACTAAAAAAAAAAGTAATGAATTGCTGCGAGATAGCATTGGCAAATCAGACGTTAATGTCTGCCATGAGGTATTACAAGAGTTATCCTAGGCATATTTGGTGCACAAATCCCATCATTGAATATTAGTATTTTGAAATCAGATTTTAAATCATTTGGCATTCTGGCCAGATTAATAGATGTCAATGCAATACACATTCAAAAGTGTAACACTAAAACTCTTTATGATTTTTGAAGATAAGCATTCTGCCATAAAAGTGATCGGGCAGACCAAAATAAAGCAAAACACTCAATATGCAATGTCACCAAGGCTCGGCCCGATCAACCTGATAATAGTGCTTCAGCAATTAAAGTTCTGAAATTAAATCTCTCAAAACTTGAATGCAAATTAGAATAGACTCAAGATGTTTTATGTGACTGGAATAATTGGTTCAAGATGAGATTAATCCTAATTTATAGAATACAACATAGGTCATATTTTCTAACTTTTTGACATACTTTTGCATATCAATAATTCATAATGTCAGTAATTAAGTGCATGGGGCCAAGTTGGCTAAAATTGCTTTAACTCTTGAACCGACTGAGATATTTTCAACAAATTTGGTAGACGTGAATAAGGTCAATCTAAATTTGGCCACTAGATGATGCTATAATAGGAAAAAAAAACATGAAAATGATTGGAACTATGCAATCTTTTGTCTGATTGACTTGAAAATTGGCATGTAGAGTCTTTGTCCAAGGTGCCTTCAATATGTATGAGTTTGAGCAGAAGTCAAGGTTATCAGAGGCTGAATGGAACAAAATTTGCAGTAATATTTGATTCATGGCCCTGGTGATCTTTCGCCAAAGATAAAAGGTATTTTTTTATGTTAAAACTAGATTTTTTTTTCTAATCATCTTTAAAAGTGACGCAAGAAATTTTTTATTAAAAAGAGTTTCTGGCCAGACATCATGGCAAACTAAGAGAAAAAACTATAGATCACCTCAAGTACAGATTATGCTCTTTATTCAGTGATAAATGCTACCAATATGAGTTTGAACCAAGGGGCAACCTCCCGCTCTCCCTCGGGAAGCCAATACGGAAGTAACTAAAACTGCAATTCATCGACTCGCCTGGGGGGCTGGCTCCAGGAAGTCCAAGTGCTTTCTCTCTGCATTGGTAAATTGGCCATTTTTACAGCTGATAAAAACATGTTTACAGCCTGGTACAAACGATGGCTTTGGTGCATATAGCTATGATTACCCTTCATGACAACTCTGAGGGGGGTGAATTTTTTTATAACTCATCCGTTTCGTTTTATTAGGTTATATTAAGTTTGCATAATTAAGGGCGTGGCCACTTGAGTGACAGCTAGGTCTCGCTGGTCGCTGTCTCGTCACCTCAGCTGATTCTGGCTAATTAGCCGATAAGCTAGGCATATACATCGTATTTTTGTTTTGTTTAATGTTTCTTTACACCGTCATTTGCCTTTTGGAATTATTTCCTGCAATTATCAGATGATATGGCATGCTGTGTGGACTTAATTGTGCTTACAAATTGTTCAAGTTGCCTCCATTTCACAGGTGAGGGAATTTATATGCTTATATACCATCTCTATAAATGTATTTGTTTTATTTAAGATCATTTATCATTTAAATGTTCTTTAGACCAGTATTGCACTCCAGAATCTGACAGATTGATTAGTTGTAGGCTATAAAACAGTCATCTGAAGCGTTGTCATACACTGTGTTAGTGCTGGATTTTATAAACAGCCTTGCATTTACTAACACAGACTATATCTGAAGTGTTTGATAGTAATTCACGTTTTCCTCCTGTAGAAAAACGTCATAAGAACAATGTTCAGTGGCTCAATGTATTACAACAGTGTTTTTAAAAGTCTAAACACTTTATTGATATAGTGTACAACCAAGCACGTGTGGTCAGAACACAAACGAGTCACAGGTAATGAAGTATTAAGCGTTCTCCCAAAGTAATAAGTCTGTTTTAAGCCAGGTCTAAGGAAAATGCTGAGAATCCAGCATGCGTCAGTAGCTCCGCTCACTCTCCGCCTCTTTGCCCTTATTTGGTATCCCGCGTTTGGTGCGATGACGCGCAGACAAAATGGCGACGGTTGGCCGCGCCTACTTGTAGCTTCTTTTGCAGTGTTCAGAAACCTATGGGTGACGTCACGGATACTACGTCCATATCTTTTACAGTCTATAGTTTGAACACTATATTACGGGACATGTCTTGCCATACTGAAAGTTGCAGCAGATAGATCACCTCAAATATATAATAACTAGCAAACTGTTTGAAAATGACTCACCAACAACAACAGTCACTCAGCCATTTAATCACGTACATAGGTTTAATAGCCTCTGTATTTTTAACATTTCATTGGTAGTGGTTCTGTTGTGTTGTGTTTGGTGCAGAAAGCCAAATTGATTGTTGCTGGTATCATTTCGCATCGCGTTTTTCCCATAGCTTGTGATGTTTCATGAATACACACAATAGTCATATTCGGTGTTGGGAGTAACATGTTAGTAAAGTAGTGCATTACAGGAAATGATTTTATGCTGTAAACCAGTTGTAGTCTTTACATCTGAAAGGGCTCAGACAGAAATCATGTTGCTGTGTTTTTGTTGATGCACAACTTTGATTTTGAAACATGTGTGTGAAGGCTGTTGCCGATTCTGTCAGATGCAGTTTATCTGCATGATGAAAACATGTTCTCCTAAAGATCATTTCAGGATGCGGCAGTTACATCTAGTTCATTTTCAAAGGGAAGTCGCAAAATGTGTTATGACTCTCAAAATAAAATAAACAAACTCAGAGGTATGACATTATAAAGAGCAAAAGAAATTATGGTGTAACTTTATCAGCTGTAGTGGCTCAAACCACTTTATTATTATTTTATTGTGTCAACAAAAACTAGATTGCCTCTTGTTTTTAATGCTTATTCATTGGTATCTGTAATATTCTTTCAGTCATAAGTAGGCTTCAAAGGTCCCATGACATTAAAATAAAGTTTTTTAGATGTTAGTATCAGTATTGTTAGTTTTTAGGATATTTATAAGCTAGTGTGCTACAAAACAGTGACACAATTTGCATAAAGAAGACATAAAAGTGATATAAACATGTAAAGCTTAGCTTGTAGTTTGTCACTTCAGTCTAAATGGATCAACGTTTCTCATTAAATCTTGACCAATCAAATGCTCTCTAGTATCTGACATGCCCCGCCCCCTTCAAGACGCTTCACATTTGATGTGCTTGAGCTCAACCACTCTCACTGGCAGAGCTGTCATAAAACAAAATGCCTTCGGGGAGGGGCTAGACCAGGGCTATTCAATTGGCGGCCCGCGGGCCGAACCCGGCCCCCGAGGCAATTTGTTCCGGCCCTCCAAATAGTGTGACCAAGACATCAAAAATAAATTTAGTTCAGTCGAAAACGGCCGCTATAGTTATGAAGTGAGGTGCACCTGTTCAATACAGCATGAGCTGCAAGCTGCGCAGAGCGTGAGTCACCTGACATTCAGGGAGTAGCGCAGGCAGCCAAAAATATTTGGATATGTTTGTAGAAAAGGCCTTTTGTACTATGCACTGATATCGTCAATAGGGATGCAACGATTAGCCGATTTCACTATTAACTGCCCTTTAATACGTCACAATTAATCGTAAAGGCTTCTCTAAGCCGCATTTCTGTTGCACGGAACAAAACGAAACTGCTGCATTTAAACAAAGTTATGCCAAGTTGCCAACTGTGCCCTAGTTTAAAGTTCCAAGTATGTACACTGAGGCTAATACGCCCGCACACCGGATTAACTATAGCAGCGGCCGCTCCCATATCACGTCTTTTCCGCTTGCAAGTTTGTTGTTTCTAATGTAAGAATATATGACAATATGCGCGCACAAGCAGAGCAACGCGCTTGCGTCTTTGCGGGCGCAAGGCAGTAGAAAACATCTCACGGTGAGAGTTGTGCGTGCCTTTCGGTGCAGTGTAAACAAAAGATATGGAAGACGAATTGATATTAAGATGATTATGTATGCATGAACGCAAATGGCAACAACAGGTCATCTAAATAACTACTTACCTAATATAAAGCTTGAATTTACATTAGACGTGATAACCGTCAAACCATGATTATTCTTCAGACTATATAATCGTACAACCAAAATCTATAATTGTTGCATTCCTATTTGTTATGCAGTTCAACACATAGGCTAACATATGAATGTGTCTGAATGTAGAAGAAGCCTACTTCAGCAATGCACTGCTTTTGTTGTGCTCTGAAATACAACATTTGAATGTTTGTAAAAAAAAAAAAGTCTATTGTACAATGTAGTGATGTTATGTAGTTTCAAAATACAATATATTAACATTTTAATGTAAAAAAAGCCAACGTGGGTGTCTAAAGGAGCAAAAATACAACATATATGGGCTCTTATATTGCTGTTGTGTTATCACTCATATAGCAAGTCATATCTCTCCGGCCCTTCGTTTGGGATGCTTTTCATGAACCGGCCCCCATGACAAACTAATTGAATAGCCCTGGGCTAGACTATGTCACCCTCTCTTCATGTTTTGGTTGAGATTACATCAAACATCAAATAAAAATGCATATTTCAAAGCACTTCACTGGATCTTTACTCAAAGTAATACTGAAGAAATGCAATGTATTACAATTCGGTAATATTGTAAGGTAAGAGATTACTTTTGAATACCAGTTAAAACAAGTAATCTGTTAATATGTTACATTACTGTATGTTATATTGTGTTATATTACTGTTGTTATGTAATCTACAGTATATAACATTTTGGAAGTAACTTGCGCAACACTGGGCATATTTAGATCTCTACATTCTAGACATCTTTGCCATAAGAACCACTGCTGTCGATTTGTTAAATAACTCACATAAGTAAAAACCTACTTTTGCAAAATGGCCCAAGGTTTTTCACTTAACCTCAACTAAATCTTTGCAAGGCCTAGACAGTAATTAGTTTTATACTGTTTTATACAAAAAAATACATTAAAATATGTTGTTCGTACACTCGCCAGCCACTTTGTTAGGTACACCTGCAGCCATAGTTTGGCAGAAACTCAATGCATTTAGACATGTGGACATGGTCAAGACGATATGCTGTAGTTCAATTCAAACCGAGCATCAGAATGAGGAAGAAAGGTGATTTAAGTGACTTTAAATGTGGCATGGTAGTCAAATGTGGCTAGTGCCAGGCCGGCTGGTCTGAGTATTTCAGTAACTGCTGATCTACTGGGACTTTCACACACAACCATCTCTAGGGTTTCCAGAGACTGGTCAGAAAAAAAGAAAATATCCAGTGAGCGGCAGTTCTGTGGGCGCAAATGCCTTGTTGATGCCAGAGGTCAGAGGAGAATGGCCAGACTGGTTCGGGCTGATAGAAAAGCAACAGTAACTCAAATAACCACTCGTTACAACCGAGGTATGCAGAAGAGCATCTCTGAATGCACAACAAGTCCAACTTTGAGGCGGATAGACTACAGCAGCAGAAAGCCACACCGGGTGCCACTCCTGTCAGCTAAGAACAGGAAACTGAGGCTACAATTCGCACAGGCTGACCAAAATTGGACAATAGAAGATTGGAAAAACGTTGCCTGGTGTGATGAGTCTCAATTTCTGCTGCGACGTTCGGATGGTAGAGTCAGAATTTGGTGCCAATAACATGAAAGCATGGATTCATCCTGCCTTGTATCAATGGTTCAAGCCGTTGGTGGTGGTGTAATGATGTCGGGGGATATTTTCTTGGCACACTTTGGGCCCATTAGTACCAATTGAACATTGTGTCAACACCACAGCCTACCTGAGTATTGTTGCTGACCATGTCCATCCCTTTATGACCACAGTGTACCCATCCTATGATGCCTACTTTCAGCAGGATAACGCACCAGGTCATAAAGTGCGAATCATCTCAGACTGGTTTCTTGAACATGAGAATGAGTTCACTGAACTCAAATGGCCTCCACAGTCCCCAGAACGTAATCCAATAGAGCACCTTTGGGATGAGGTGGAACGGGAGATTCGCATTGTGGATGTGCAGCTGACAAATCTGCAACAACTACGTGATGCTATCATGTCAATATGGACCAAAATCTCTAAGGAATATTTTCAAAACCTTGTTGAATCTATGCTACGAAGGATTAAGGCAGTTCTGAAGGCAAATAGGGATAAAGGGGCCGGTGAGTGTATTTTTTTGTTCATAAAAACCATCCTGCAAAAAAAAAAAAAGGAAAATGGAATTAAAACTTTTCAGCATTAATTAATATTAAGAATTGTACCATATCAGCCTAGAATTATTTCTGAAAGATAATGTGGTGAATTATCATTATTACACAAGTATATACTGAATAGTATAAATAACCCCGCAAATATAAAACATCATTTTGACACATTGTCTTGGAGCAGATACATTACTTCTAAAAGTAAACATGTCATAAATACAGTTAAAAAGCCATAAATCAAAGTGCCCTTTCCCAAGATAGCTTTATATGAATACGTTGAATGTACCCTTCCAGGAAAAATTTGGAGTCCGCCCTTGAGACGAGAGCAGTAGATTGTATTGCAGTTGTACAGACGGGCCATGCACCTCCAAACCACAAGAGTGCATCTGTGGTTTGTCCCAGCTCTGCCTGCGTTCAGGACAGCAATAACAGACAAACCCATCTGATGACTCCCTCAAGGTACATCTAACCTGATTCTGCGTGTCTGTGTTCTCATCTGTCAACTTGACCCTGCTGTGACTATTGAGTTTTATATAGCTCGTGTTTAACTATAAATCTTGACTTCATCGTGCCTGTAGACCTCAGGGTTTGTCTTTATCCGTCCATCACCCTTTTCTTTTCCTCTTCAGGACAAAATATGAATGATTAAGGGTAGGAACAGATCCAGGCAAGGGCAAATCAGACATCAGAGAGTGGGTCTACTCAAATATTCACCTGCTAACCGTACGGTATGGATGATCTGCAAAGATAACTGGATTGGCAGGTACAGCATATATATTTATATTAAATGCACGTATGAATGTACAGTTGAAGACAAAATTATTGGCCTTCCTCATTTATTAGCTCCCCTGTATATTAATTAATATATTAAATACAATGGCTAAACTAGGTTAATTACGCTAACTAGACAAGTTAGGGTAACTCACGATTACCAGCGATCTAGCATTTGCAGATCACTGGATAACTCCAAATCTGCCACTTTAATGAACTACAGATCCCATCATGCACTTCACTCACACACCTGGCCCAGATTCCCCTTGCAAACACACACAGCTGAAGCTGTTCAGGATTAATCAGATGGACTTTAATCACAGCACACAGAGATCATTGCTGAGTCTTGTTTATCTGTAATGCTGCGTTTACACCAGATGCAGATGAAGCGTCAAGCGCAAATGATTTACATGTTAAGTCAATGCAAAGACGTGAATAGACATCCTGCGGCGCGATACGCATGAATGAGGCGGCGCGAGTTGAGCGTTAACCAATCAGGAGCTTTCTTTAGCGCATAATGCTGTGTTCACGCCAGACACGGCACACGCGGATAAATCATGCTATTCGCCTGCAATTAGATGCAGGAACATTTTGAGTTTACTCGCTTCATTCGCGTGTCAAATTCATTTCACAGTAGACACAGATTTGCGTCATGGGTGGGGCTTCAGTCTGCCCGGTGACTCTAGCTTTGATGCTAAATGGCTAACACGGATTTTATTGAGATAGTAGCTGTGCTTTATGAAGGCTGAAAAACAGTGTATATTCGTTCGGGGCCATGTCCGAGTCTACTAGATCCTTTCAGAGGTGCACCCAGTTCTGTGAGTTCATCAGCTCCTCCAGAAACTATACCTGGATGATGGTGGTTTTCAACGGTACTTCGTACTGAGCCGAGCCCAGTTTGATGAACTGTTGTCCGTTGTCAGCAAAAGGGTTTCCCCTCGGGACACCAACAACAGGTGCTACGCCATAATCACGCCCTTACAAGAGCAAGCTCCTGATTAGTTAACGCGGCACCAATGTCCGCTGAAGTTCAGATTTTTCAACTCGCGCAAAATGTGTGTCAAACACGCAAAATGCTCAACTCACGCTGCTTCATTCGCACGAATCGTGTCATTCGCGCCACCTCATACGCGTGTATCGCACCGCAGGATGTCTATTCGCGTCTTTGCTTTGACTTGTAAATATAACATGTAAATCACTCATGCTTGATACTTCATCCGCGTCTGGTGGGAACACAGAGATAATTTCAAAGCATTTCCGTGTCCTGCCTACCGTGTTTTTGACCTTTGCTTTGTTTATTGTTTTATGTTGTTTTGTGACCTGTCCCGACAATTCGCCTGTACTCTGACTATGTTTTTGGATTACCTGCATGCTCCTCTCTGTCCCTGTTTTGACAATTGCCTGCCTGACGATTCTTAATAAACTGCACTTGGGTCCTCAGCTCCGTTGTATCCTAACTCTTTACAATAACAGTGGTTTGTTCTGTAGACATTCATTCATTTATTTTCTTTTCGGCTTAGTTCCTTTATTAATCTGGTCGCCACAGTGGAATGAACCGACAACTTATCCAGCATATGTTTTATGCAGCAGATGCCCTTCCAGCTGCAACCCATCACTGGAAAATGTTCTGTAGACAATCAAAAAAAAAATAATAATAATAATATTGACCTTAAAATGGCTTTAAAGAAATTAAAAACTGCTTTCATTCTAGCCCAAATAAAACAAATGAGACTTTCTCCAGAAGAAAAAAATATAGGAAATACTGTGGAAAAATTCATTGATGTATTACACATCCTTTGGGAAATATTTGAAAAAGAACAACAACAAAAAATCAAAGGAGAGCTAACAATTTTGACTTCAACTGTACAGTATGAATATATGTACAGTATATATGTATGTATCTTTCTATACAGTGCCCAGCATAAATGAGTACACCCATTATAGATCTCTAATTTAATACATTACAATAAGATATTTGTATGTGCACAATAGATTAGTTAGTACCAAAGCCAAAATTGGAAATAAAACCACATTCTGGTTTTAATGAATTATTGACAGTTTATAAAACACCAAAATATAGTGTCTATATTCACTGAGAAATTAAAAAAAAATAATTCTCAAAGGGAGTGTACTCATTTATATTGTGCTCTTTCTGTGTGTGAATAACTTTTAAAATGAAGTGTTATTTGATGTGTTCTAGTGATGCAACAATTCTCAATAATAATATTGAACCGTTCGGTACGACATCCACGGTTCAATACGCGCTTGTGAATTGCGGTTTTCTCGGTTTTACGTTTAAATAATTTATGTGCGTTTTATTTCTCTCCGAATTGACTGTTTGTGTGTGCCTGTAAGTCCACGAGCTGAGTTGAGGAAACTTCTCCCCACGAGTATATATTCAATAACTATGCTCTAAAGTTAGGGGGCGCTTAACCATCATTCCACAGCCATGGTGAGTGGCGGTGAAGAGGGAACACTACGAGGAAGCACCGGTGTCTTTCAAATCTCTGGTGTGGGGACATTTCGGATTTGCCGTTGAGTATAATGCCGAGGAAGAAAAAACAGTAAGCTAAAAAATGACTGTGTGCACTGCAAGCTTTGTTTTACACGTATAGCCAGGGCTTAATTTGTGCCGGAACACGCCGAATCCGGCGCCTCATTTTACCGATCCCCCTTCTCAACCTCCCTCCTCCTCGTCTGCTGTTCACTTTCATTTTCTTCCGTGATTCCCCAACCCTCTTCACGTTCGTCCGCAACACCCCCATGCGACACCTCTCCATCCACGGGTAACATGCCGGATCTGTTACCCCGATCTGTTTCGGGACCTCACAATTCACAAATTAAGCACTGCGTATAGCCTACTCAAACGAAAACACTTCCAACATGACTACACATCTGCGGCGCCATCACCCGGCAATATCACTCTCTGAAGGCAGAATAGCAGAGAAGGTAATAAAGTCCTCCAATCCCTCGCTGAATCTTCCCAGCAAACATACTGTTTCCGAGAGACACATACAAATGTTTATTTGAAATGGTCAATTTATGTTTATTAACTTCACATTCATGTTTATTTTCAAAATGCAAAAATTTATGTGTTGCCCAGTTTGTACATGGGCTACCAGCAGCTGTGAGATATTAGTGTTCATTTTTTTATTATACAATACATTAGGAACTAGTGTACCTTTCTTGGCTTTGAAGTAAAATAAAGGAGTATTGCAATAAATCGTTTTTATGTTTTTCTCCTATTACATTAAGTATAAAATAATTAAAAAAAAAAAAACACTAATGTTTCAAGCCATCAGAACCGAACCGAACCGAAAACAGTGTTAAAAAACCGAGGTATGTATTGAACCGTAGGCTAACTGTATTGTTGCATCCCTAATGTGTTCACTTACTGTCCTTAATTAAACTACTTTAAGTTCAGACAAATGCATTTTTCAGAGTATAGAGTTGTAAAAGTGCAAAGACATCAGTGGTATCTATTGTGGACGGATCAGAAGAAGCCTTTTGCAGTCAAAAGCACAACACAGTCCTTTATTTATCCACATTCATCTTTTGAAACTCATGTGTGAGGTTGAAGCACATAAAAAGATGAGATTTTGAAGGCCATAGTAGATTTCACGGGTACTTGTCAAAGCTGAATGCAAATCCAGATCTCTGGTGTTCTTGCACAAAAGCAGGTCAGGCATAAAATGGAGATATAAGAGAGAAGGAAAAAAAAAACATCAAATAGCAGGTGGAAGAATAAGCCACGCATTTATGCTGAGATCATGACTGCCGCTGATTTCGCCCATGAATAAAACAAAGAGAAAAACAAGAGAAGATGCGGAGGGAGGTGAAGGAACACAAAATAATACTGAAGTGTTCAAAATGGCTCAGCTTGATACACATCTGAATAAATCAATTCCGGGAGGCAAGGCAGATTAGAGCATGCAGGACACAGACCCGGAGAAAATAATATCACTGTCATTCATAGACAAAAGCATGCTTTTTTTTTGGGAGCTTATAAATGAGAGTCTCATCCATCTGGGGAATGGAGTAACAGAAAGTGCGTGAGGGGAGAAAAGAGAGAGAGAGACCAAGTTGTCACTTAGTTTTGTATTAATGTCTGGAATCAGGGAGTAATGTCGTGGTTTATCTTTTGTTACGGATAAAAAACATTTTTCATTGTGGTTCATAATATAGAGCGTGCATTTATTGATTGGCTCGGGGAGAAGGAAATAAAATAATAGGCTGTAATATCCGTTACGGCAGTATGAGAACTCAGAAGAAGTTGGAGTCTTGATAATTTAAGTGTTTTTTTTTTTTATTTTTTTATTTGAACTTATGGAAGTCATGACAATTTAAAGCCTTTCTTGTCAACACTTAACACCTGCTTGGTGGAGATTAAAGCCTTGATGCAACAAAACTATCTCAAATTAAATAGCTCCAAGATTGAGATTTTACTTATTGGCACGCCCTCTACTGTTAATAGATGTAGTAATCTCACGTTAACAGTTGATGATTCCCCTTTAACTTCTTCTATGCAGGTGCGAAATCTTAATGGACTTTTTGATGCTCAGCTTACCTTGAAACCTCATTTTAAACAGTTAACAATAACTGCATTTTATCACTTACGCAACATTGCCCGCATCCGTCCTTTTCTCTCTACACCAGATGCTGAAAGGCTTGTCCATGCTTTTATTATGTCTCGTTTAGATTTTTGTAACTCTTTATTTGGGGTTCTGCCAGCCAATTCACTTAAGATCTTACAACATGTTCAAAACTCAGCTGCACGCTTGTTAACTCACACATCATCTCGCTCTCACATTACCCCTGTGCTCCAACAGTTACACTGGTTGCCTGTTAAGTCACGCATCGATTTTAAAATCTTGATTTTAACTTATAAAGCTGTTCACGGATCTGCTCCTGATTATATATGTGATTTGATATCTACCTCCTCTTCCTCTTGTAATCTATGTTCCACTTCGGGGCTCACCTTGTTTCAGCCTCGTTGTAAACTTAGCACCATGGGAGGGCGTTCTCTTATCAAGCACCTAAATTGTGGAATGCTCTCCCCACAAATATCAGGAATGCCAGTTCCCTGGACTGTTTTAAGAAACTTTTCAAAACTCATCTTTTTATTATTGCTTATAAATTATGAGGCTTTCTTTTAATCTGTATTTTCAAAAAAAAAATTGTTTGTGTATTTCATGCTCTTGTTAGTGCTTTGAGTCTAAGAAAAGCGCAATATAAATAAAATGTATTATTATTATTATTATTATTATTATTATTATTATTATTATTATTATTATTATCTTCTAAAACCATCCGGATGACTTGGAGTGTATTTATCAATGTTCATGAGATTTTCAACAAATTGAGAAAAAAGCTACTTGGACTTATAAATAACCTGAGTTATTCTTTTTGGTTCTCCACAGCATTCTAGCAAACCACCTACCGATCGCAGGCTCCGTTTACACTAGTACGTTTTAGTTTTAAAACGGCGTTTTAGAATGAAAACGATCCGTGTCCACACTAGCGTTTCACCTAGCGTTTCTGAACAGCTCTCCGTCTACATTAAAACGGTGAAAACGCACATCACGTGACCCCACACACACTCTCTGGCATGCACTGCAGCGTGCTTTGAGCACATACCCATATGAGAGCTGTGCATGTCGGACTGTTCATTAAGGATCTCCCGCTGGATCTAATCTCATTATATTTGTTAAACGTGATATTTAATTCATCTTGTTGTTTACATCTAACTGCATATTCTCCGACTTTGGTCTTTTGAATCTATTACTTGTTCTCAGGTAATGTGCTTTGGCTGAGCGCAAAGATAAGTTAGGTTAATATCTTAATTAATGTAACACCGATTCTGCACATCTGACTGACTGCTTGCCTTTATTTTCTCTATTGTATAAACTTATTGTGCATTATACTTTTAGAATGGTCATTAATAATTATTAAAACTGATATTCAATGAAAGAGACAGGGTATGTTTTGTATTTTCAATGAAAATGAAAGGAGGCAGTTATGGTATAGGCTCCGTTTTGTTATAAATATGCATGAAGATGATGCTCATATTATGCAGCTACACGACGCCTCAATATTTTTGATGTCTATTAAGTTGCTAATATCAAAATAAAAATAGGCAGTTCCTCACTTCATGTTTTCATTTTATTGTTAAGATAGTGAAACAGCATAGCCAGGGTGATGTGAATGACTTTATAAAGTACACACTCGGGAGTTTGTTTTCCATATCAAACTTGCGAAGTCTGAACTTACAAGGAGAGGATGAAGACTGAACTGTGTGTAGGCTACCTAATATTGAGGAAAAGCCCCAATCAGATAGGCGAATGTCTGCAGCCCCACCTCCGTTTCAGATGTCTCCGTTTTCCCCCATCCACACTGACACGAAGCAGCAGCGTTTTAGAATGAAAACGGCCTCTTCAGCGTTTCCAAAACGCTCCGATTTTGGGGCTCGAAAACTCTGGCATAGTGTGGACAGATGGCGTAACCATAGCAAAACTTATGTGTTTTTAAACTAAAACGTATTAGTGTAAACGGGGCCTCAGTGTATTAAACTGTTACCTCACCTCTGAAGTTAAAAACCTTGGGTTTCTACTAGACAGTAGTCTAAAACTTGACAAACAAATAAGTAAAAGGGTAAGTTCAAGTTTTTATCATCTACGACGACTAGCCAAAGTGAAACCCTTCATAAGCAGGAGGGGCTTTGAAACGACTATTCATGCTTTTATTTCCACGTGATTCGATTATTGTCATTCTTTTTATATTGGTCCACCTTCATCTTCTATTTCAAGACTTTAATAGGTCCAAAATGCGGCTGCCCGTTTGCTCACGAGTAGCCACAAATATGACCATATCACACCAATATTGAGATCACTACATTGGTTGCCGGTTCATTTCCGAACAGACTATAAAATTTTACTCTTTGTTTATAAAACCTTGCAAAACCTAGCGCCACCGCATCTTTCTGATCTGATCACTACTAAGGCCCAAACCTGATCGCTTAGATCAAATTCCGACTGCCTTCTATTGCAAATACCTCAATCTCGTCTCAAATACAGAGGCGATAGAGTCTTTGCAGTTGTGGGTCCGAAACTATGCAATAAGTTACCATTAAAAATCAGAATAGCACCCACTCTATCTATTTTTAAATCTATGTTAAAGACTCTCTTTTTTTGTTTAATATTCCACTTAATATTCCCTAATGGCGGTTCCAGGTTATACTAAATTGCTTCTTTCTTGGAAACTTTTACTGTTGTTACTATTGTTTTACAGTATATTGTTGTTTTTATAGTAGTGTCGCTGTTTTTTTTTTTACCTGCTACTGCTATTGTACAGCACCTTGGTCGACTAAAGGTTGTAATTAAGTGTGCTCTAGAAAGAAACTTTGATTTGATTTGACTTTGATTTGATAAATGAAGAAGTCCCCCTCCACCCAACCGCGCCCCGACCCCCTTTAGGATAACGCCCTGGTTACTAAAGTAACCCTCGTTCCCCGAGGGGGGGAACGGAAATGCTATGTGGAAACTTCCACTATGGGGATTTCATTCAGAAAGCCAATCATCTGAAAGAGTATGTAAACGGGCCAATGAAATGCCAATGAGTTGGCAGCTTCAGCTTGCGCACCTGATGCTCGTTGCAATTAACTTGCTATAAGAGTACATGTGCGAGCAAAGCCAAAGCATCATTTTTTTAGCGGAAGAGACTTTCACCTCAACAGCTAAGGGGCAATCATTATGGCGAAGGAACATAGCATTTCCGTTCCCCCCCTCGGGGAACGAGGGTTACTTTAGTAACCAGAGCGTTCCCCTTCGGAAGGGGAACTTCAATGCTATGTGGAAACTTCCACTATGGGAAAATGTTTGGAAAACGCCATAATGATTGAACCTTACCTTCGCCCCCGATGAGAGGTTTGCCAGGCAAAGAGCGTGAGCGCACCTGCGTCACCAGAGGCGCGGTCTTCCAACGTGTTCCCTGGCCCTTACTTATCCCACTTCAACAGAAGATTTACGGATTTAGATATATTTTTCGGGAGCCGCAAATGCGTCTAGAATAATTTCTAGGAATTTAATACGACAGTACGTTGGGAATGCGTGCAGTCCCGATAGGGAGGACGCTGCGGAGGCCACCTGCTACCCAAGTGGGGAGACTGGGGCAAATAGCACATGAACTAACCCTGAGAAGGGGGAGTAAGCATATGAAATTAGATGGTTAGCGGTGAGGGAAGACACGGGTCCGCCTGTGAGGGGGGACTGCACCGTGGCAGTATAAGCATATGGGATCGCCTAGTGGGGATCGCACATAGCAGGCACCTATACCCAGAACGTGGGCTGACCATCGGGCAGACCAGCAACGTAACGGGCCAGTGCCTGACTCCTCCGCTGAGTCAGGTGCTGGGGGCCTCGGAGGAATATCTGCAGGGTTCGCCAGCGGGGAACTTTTCTGACAGAGCGAAAAAGCGCACGTATCTCTGGGTTAGAGAGAATGGCGCAGCAAGCGTTTTACAACACCTAACCGAATTTCTCATTCACCGCGTGAGAAAATCGGCTCCCCTCAAAATTAATAAATCTTCTAATAGGTGTCGCCCAGCCCGCAGCTCTACAGTGTCTGTTAGAGAGGCGCCGCGTGCTAATGCCCAAAAGGATGCACGCTTCGAGGAGCGCGCTCTCACTCTTGGGGGACGCGGCTCGCCCTGGCTCAGATGAGCGAGGGAGATGGCATTCAGAGTTCAGTGGGTATGTTCCAACCTCTGTTTGGATACGGCACTTCCCGTCTGCCGATCACCATAACAGATAAAGAGCTGAGTACGGTCCGTGTAATAGCAAAGTGCGTAGGACCAAATAAAGGGGCTGGGTCTGCCTCCTCCGTGGGCAGCGCTTGCAGGGGGCAGTGGGCCGACCCAAAACGTTGGCACATTTCGCTGACCGAAAATGCCTCCAGATACCCACCCATTTGGCCGATGCAAACGCGACCAGCAGAGCTGTCTACCTGGACAGAAATCTTAAAGATACTGAGTCGAGTGATCGAGCAGACCTCTCCTAAGAGAGATCTCCAAGTGGGTATGAGAGGGAAACAGGAAAATTAATATTCATGTCTCGCGCCTCTGGGAACTGGATGATGAGACGATACTTCCCAGCGCGCCGCCATCGCCGCATCCTCAGAGCGGGGATGATCGTAACGCCAACCCCTCAGAGCGGAGCGGACGGCCTAGCTCCAGTCAACTGAAGGAGGATAGCATCACTCTGATCTGGCATGTTCAGGGTTCCTTCTCGGGGAAAAAGGTAACCACACAGCGAATAGACTCCACTTCAGGCGTGGGCATGCCTCGTAGAGGGTGCTCAGCCTGAGTGACAGTGTTAACCACCTAATCGGTAAGTCACCTAAGTCCTCCGCGCTCCATCTATGAACCGTACGTGAAGCATAGATCTGGGCGCGGGTGCCAAACGGTGCCTGTCCCCTGTTCCCAGGGGATGTGCCAGGGAGGGGCCATCACGAGGAGAGAGTTGAAAGCAGGTCCGATTGGGCCAGAGAGGCGCAATACGAGAGCTGTTCCTCGACCTCCCTGACTTTACACAGTATCTGTGCGAGTAGGCTCACTGGAGAAATGCGTATTACGCACGCCCCGAGGCCAGCTGTGTAGCCAGTGGACTTTGCAGGGTTCGCCAAGTGGGGAACTCAAGCGAGAGCGCACGAATCTCTGAGTTAGAGAGAGAAAGGCGCAGCACCGAACAGCTGGACAGTCGGGGGTGGAGTCTCCATTTTCCCAGGCGAAACTGCCGTGAGAGCGAATGGGCTGCACGGTTGAGCTCGGTGGGGAAAAAAATGGAATGCAGCGATTGCGCCGCGTATGACTCCGGGGGAGCAGACGGCGAGCGAGCTGAGACATGCTGCGAGAGCGGATACCCCCACACGGTTGATATACGCCCCCGCTGCCGTACTGTTCGTCCTGACCAGTACGTGTTGTCGCTCCAGCACCGGTAAAAAACGGCGGAGAGCGAGAAACACTGCCAACAGCTCTAGGCGATTGATATGCCAATGCAACTGGGTTTTTTTCAGCTGCATGCCCGCAACACACGGCGCCCCAGCCAGTGCTGGAAGCATCTGTCAAAACGACAATATGTCTGGACGCCTGTCCTAGAGGCACTCAGGCCTGTAGGAACGAGGGGTCGTTCCAGGGGCTGAGGGCGCGGCGACACAGCGCAGTGACAGTCACTCGGTGTGTGTCCGCGTGCCATGCGCGTCTGGGGACTCGATCGTGAAGCCAGTGCCGAAGTGGTCTCATATGGAGTTATCCGAGCGCGTACAGCGGCTGCGGATGTCATATGCTCCAGGAGCCTCTGAAAGATTTCAGTGGAACCACTATTTTGCTGTTGAACTCTCACAGACAGTTCAGCATTAGCCGAGCGCGCTCTCCGGAGAGGCGCGCTGTCATGGTGACCGAGTCCAGCTCCAACCCGAGAAAAGAGATCCTCTGCACGGGAGCAAGTTTGCTCTTTTCTCGGTTGACCTGAAACCCCAATAGGTGGAGGTGCTGGAGCACCTTGTCTCTGTACATAGTCAATTACTCCCGCGAGAGGGCTAAAACAGCCAGTCGCCGAGATAATTGAGTATGCGGATGCCCGCGAGCCGAAGGGGCGCTAGGGCACCCTCCGCGAGCTTGGTGAAGACCCGCGGATACAGAGAGAGCCCGAAGGGGAGGACTTGTACTGTCAGGCTCGCTCGACGCAGACCGCAGAAAAGTGACGGTGGCGTGGAGTATGGAGACTTGAAGTACGCGTCCTTCAGGTCTATGCTACAGACCAATCCCGAGGACGAACGCACAGGAGGATGCGCTTCTGCATAAGCATTTTGAATGGCAGCTTGTGCAGACAGCGGTTCAAAACGCGCAGATCTAGGATTGGCCGTAACCCACCGCTCTTTTGGGTACGATGAAGTACAGGCTGTAAACCCGCTCTCCTTCTCGGCTGGAGGGATCGGTTAGATTGCATCCTTCGCCAGGAGGACAGTAACCTTCTCTCACAAGACAGGGGCGGGCACAGGGCTGACCCTGGTGACGTACACCCCGTGAACTTGGGAGGCCGTTTCGCGAATCGAATCGCGTAGCCGAGTCTGATCGTGCGTATGAGCCACCGCAAAGGGCTGGGCTGCGCTAACCAGGCAGGCAGAGCCCTCGCTAATGACTGCATCGCTACAATCGCTGACGTACCAGCAGTGGGGCAGCGCGGAGTGGGAGTGCTGATCCGGGGAGCCCTGGGGTCCCGCGGAAGAGCTGGAGGTGAGAGATTTACTCACCTTGCACTCAGACTCCGGAGGAGAGGGCTGGAGGTGTGAGAGAAAGGAGACCGTCCTCCCAGACCCCGTGAGCCACTGGCGAAGTGCGCCGATCCTGCGAGCTGGAAGGCTTTTCATCGCGTCCCAGACTGGCAGTATTCGGGCTGTCACATCCAGGGAAGGGAAAGATGCTCTCTCTCTGAGGAGCCCGGCCCCCCACCGGGGAGAGAGCAAGTTCCCTCTTCTCCAGATGGCCGTCTCAAGAGCGCTTCGCGGTCCGTTATCCGGACTTAACGGCGCCCTGGGACGGGGAGCGCTGGTTGCCTGCGAGATGCTCGGCGCTGCCGCTGGCCGGAGGCGCAGGCGGGGGCGGAGCAGCACTCGAAGACGGGCGCTCTCGGCGACAAGCAGTGGATGTGGATGGTTCGGCGGGAGGGAGCGGTCTTACATCCCCGCCGAAGGATGGCCCATCGTATCCGACTGCACCGCCGTGAATTCCTGGGTGAATTCACCAACGGTGTCGCCGAACGGGCCAGACTGGTATATGGGGGAGTCAAGAAAGTGAACTTTGTCGACTCCGCACATATTTTTGCCAGGTTTAGCCCGAGGTGGCGCTCCTGGACCACTAACGTGGCCATCGTCTTTCCCGGGGCACACGCAGCGGACTTGAGATCCGTGGAGCTCAGTCGGGTGCGGTGCGGGGCTTGTAACAAGCCTGGGTCAGAACCACCCTCGTGCAGCTGGGCCAGCGCGCGCGCATGGACCCTGGCGTGCAGGGTGGAAGCAGTCTGGCCTGCAGCTGTGTGGGCTCTGGCTCGGGAGGCAGAAAACCAACACGCCTTGGACGGGAGATGAGGCTAATTCCAGCAGAAGGAGGCACCACGCGGGACCGTGATGGCACTCTCAATCTGGGGAATCGACTCGTACTCCCTGGCTGCTCCACCATCAAGAGTGGTGAGGTGGAGGCGCACGCAGATCAGGCAGAGAAAGGTGCCCTCAAGACTGCGTTAGCCCACTGTGCGCTTCCGGGAAGAGAGGGATGGGAGGCTAGAAGGTATTGCCTTTTAATCCTCCACATACACCCATCTAGTCGGTCCGGCCGCGGGGCTGGGGGATAAACCATCTCCAGACCCACGACCGAAACAGCCCGGGAAAGCACGGTTATCATGTCTGTTTCAAGATCGGCCGCCGCCGCGCTCGCTCCCGATGGGAGGGAACGGAGGGGGGGATCCTTCATCAGACCATGACAGCCCAACCTCCGATGCAGCGGTGGACATCTGAGCCTCGGTGTTATCAAGTGAGAGGGCGGCCATCCGAGGGCGGCAGATTTACTCCCACTGTAACCCTCAGATCTGCCCGAGTGCCCACCGCGGAGCGGGGGACAACTGGGGTGGGTGGCTCTTTTGCAAGAGCGAGCCGCGATCTTTACTGCGCAACAGACATGCCACCGCAGTGATGGCATGCACTGCCCACGAGCACCGCATTAACATGCTGGACCCCCAGACATGAAACGCAGTGCTCGTGCCCATCATCCGAGGACAGGAAACCACCGCATCCAGAAACGCACAGTCGGAGCGACGTCTTGAAAAAGACGCGCTGCACGACCGTGTTGCTCTTTTAGGAAATTCGCAACAATACATACCGCTCTGGAGGACCGGACCCAAAGGACGCCAGGCAAGGGAGAAACCCAGCTCGACCATCTGCCGCTGCGTGTCACACACTCTGGACCGGGAGATCGCTCTCGTTCACTCTCTGTCTGAAACTCAGCTGGAGGAACCCTCATCGACTCTCTCAGAAGGCTGTTGAAGTCTCTGAAGTGAAAATGATGCTTTGGCTTTGCTCGCACATGTACTCTTATAGCAAGTTAATTGCAACGAGCATCAGGTGCGCAAGCTGAAGCTGCCAACTCATTGGCATTTCATTGGCCCGTTTACATACTCTTTCAGATGATTGGCTTTCTGAATGAAATCCCCATAGTGGAAGTTTCCACATAGCATTAAAGTTCCCCTTCCGAAGGGGAACAATGGATAGCTAATATAAAGGATTGCCTAATGTCTAATATGCTGCTTTTTAAAATGAACTCAATCCCAACATACTGTCATCACATACTGTTAGTGGACTGTGAAGGTCATACAGTACCGGTCAATCCCCCCCCCCCCCCCCCCCCCCCCCCCCACCCCACCCCACCCCACCCCCCGCCACAGATTACTAAATGTGTTCATCAGTTGAAACCGTTATTATTTCTATTATTATTATTATTATTATTATTTACAAAGGATATAAAAATGTCAAACATTTGAAAAAGCTGCAAATAAATTAAACCGTTTAGCCTATTGAAATGAATGGCTTTTCAAGAGTTCACACTTAGCTGATGATTGATTATAAAACTAGTTTGGCATGCTGTCCCGGGAGAGAGCCCTGAGCCCAAAAGATCCTTGAGCCCTGGGCTCCCTCCCGTTTGCAGGGCGAGAGGGGAGCTTTGAGCTCAGGTAGATCTTGAGAACTCCCCCCTTTTTGATGACAGAATTTAATTGCTATAAAGAGATATGCTGATGGATAAAGTTTGACTAGTGCTAAATTTTGATTGATCAATTAACTTGTGGTGCATGTTTTTGGAATGTGGGAGGAAACCGGAGAACCCGGGGGAAACCCACACGCGCACGGGAAGAACATGCTAACTTCGCACAGAAACGACAGCCAGTCTGTTATAGGACTAGAACCAGTGACGTTCTTGCTGTGAGGCAACAGTGTTAATTACTGGGCCACCGTGCCGCCCTATGAAAGGAAAGGTGGAGGAGACGGGGTGGAAGGGGGGGATTCTTCAAAACGAAGATGACTGTAGTAAGAAACCTTGGCTCTTTATAGTGGGTTAGGGATCGTCTGATTGGTTGGTCATGCATGGTTAATGCGTAACCAGCCGTGTTCAATCATAATCACGTGATCCTCTCGAAATTAGTTTATAAATAAACTTCACTTATAAAGAAATTGAATTGAGCAGCACAGTGGCGCAGTGGGTAGCAGACTCCGAAATGAGACGCGGATTCAGAGTTCCATGAGGTGGTTATTAATTAGCAAATAATAGAAATATTACAAACGTAAACATTAGGGGAGCAGGTTACATTGTAACACTGGGTCCTAACAAAATGCAACGTGACAAGATTTGCAGTGATAAGCAATTTGGCTGTTTGCACTAAATGCAACACGACAGAAACATTTAAAAACAGCCATTCAGAAACACATATATTCAGAGTAGTCACTGCACTCCAACAAAATAGTAAGAATTATAATCTAATTAATACATATTAAACCTCTTTAACATTATTAAATGTACATGCTGAGGACTACTCTTTCACTGGTGGAGAACTGGGGACCATCTCAAAAGAATTACTTATCTCACTGCTGGCCTCTTGGCTGGCTGTGTCTTCACAGCTAACCATCTTTACTATGGTGCTTAACTGTAGTGCTTTCTGTCAGGGCTAGTCCACAGTATGTCACCACTGGCATCCGCAGGGTCCTTCTCCTTTGAGACTGGAACTCTTTCCCAACATACTGTCATATAAAAAAATCCCTAGCCTCAGCTTAGCTAGGTAAAACTCATTAAGACCCCCTTAATTCTGAAAATTAATGCCTGCATATTGGATGGTGAGGTCTTTGGAGTTGCTTGTGCACTTACAGTACAGTTGTGGCTTGGAAAATAAATGGAAAAACCCAAACATATTACATGGTTCAGCAGTTAGGATGCTTTCTATAGGATACCCATCGTCAGTTTTGACATAACTCGAAGAGACTGACTGATACGGAACGTCTCGGTTAAGTCTGTAACCCTCGTCCCCTGAAGAAGGGAACAGAGACATTATGTTTGTATACCAGAGCTCTGAATGGGCAGTTGAATGATACAGTATAACAGTAGTTTGGAGTAAAAATATACTCCCATGAATTGTTGTACTTTGCTTAAAACTAGGGTTAGTAGTCAATTCCAAAAATAATAAAGTCCTAATTTCTTAAGTGTTGACAATCAAGACTCAATTCTAAAATCAATTACATCAGGGGAATTGGCTTCTATTATTAAAGACTTTTTTCAGGTTAAAAGAACCAGTTTTAATTAGATCATAGCTTGCAAATGATGCTCAGAAGCCAGATGCTTGATTCGCTTTAAAGAACAAATAACCAAAAATTCTGATAACCATTTCAGCTGTCCTTTTATGTTATTGTGTAATCTCTAACATATCATATAATCCCATGGCATACGTTATGAAATGCCATGATGAAACATTAAAATAAAGACATACAGTTGAAGCCAGAATTATTAGCTCCCTTTGAATTTTTTTTCTTTTTTAAATATTTTTTAAATTATGTTTAAAAAAGCAAGGACATTTTCACAGTATGTCTGATACTATTTTTTCTTCTGGAGAAAGTCTTATTTGTTTTATTTTGGCAAGAATAAAAGCAGTTTAAAAAAATTTAAAAACCATTTTAGGGACAAAATTATTAGCCCTTTTAAGCTATATATTTTTTCGATAGTCTACAGAACAAACCACTGTTATACAATAACTTGCCTAATTAGCCTAACCTGCCTAGTTAACCTAATTAACCTAGTTAAGCCTTTAAATGTCACTGTAGGCTGTATAGAAGTGTCTTGAAAAATATCTAGTCAAATATTATTTACTGTCATCATGGCAAAGATAAAATAAATCAGTTATTAGAGAGGAGTTATTAAAACTATTATGTTTGGAAATGTGTTGTAAAAAATCTTCTCTCTGTTAAACGGAAATTGGGGGAAAAAATAAACAGGGTAGCTAATAATTCTGACTTCAACTGTATGTAAACACATATTTATTATTTTATTACCTTTCTTTCAAACCTGTTTGCCTGTTTTCAGTTTCATTCTGTGATTCTGCAAGTCGAATAATACTGATATCTTTGCTACACACAATTTATAAATATTAAAATTCTGTATTACATGGTGAAACTGAATTATGTTGTCCACATCTGAAGGTTTTTTAGCTTCACTCTAAATACATAAAAAGATAATTATACATGACAAAATATTCTACTTTAATATTTGTTTTTTTGAGCCAAAATAGCACCAAAGGCCAGACATATATAACACAACAAATCCATACACATCTGATTGACAGATAAACTGCACACTCTTATTTCAAGGTTGTAATCTTATGGTTATTTCCAGCCTGATCTCACCAGGAAATGTAACTATTTTATGTTTTGTCAGTTTAGTGCAGTGGTGGGCAAACTTTTTAGACCCGAGGGCCACATCAAGTTTTGCAAACCAAGTGAAGGGCCACATGTCAAATCCTTCAAAAAATAACTTTTATTTATAGTGGCAGTATGCATGGAATAATATGTAATATCGGACAGAATCATGTCACATTAATACAAAACAGATTATGTTAATAATAGTTATAATTGAGTCATATTTACAAGTCATATTAATTTGCACTGCTATTCATATTTACTTATTAATCGTCATAAAACAATAAAGTATAATAATACTATCAATAATAATAATAATAATGTAATAATTTTTACAGTGGAGAATAGAAAAGATATTGTCTGATAGAAAAAATCTTGTATTAACACATTAAAAATAATTCTTAAAGTTTACTATTCAGTCAAAAGTACATTAATCTACTTTGCACTGCTTTTAGAATATACAGATCAATCATCATAAAACTTGATGAAACCACAAATCTTTGATAAAATAACTTTAAAGTGGATGTATGCATGGAAAATATATTCTATGACAAAAATTAACACATTTAACCAGCAATTATTATACAATTTGAGTCAAATTCACAACAATCTCATTTGAGCTTGTATTAATATGCTCATATCAATCATAAAACTATGAGACAAAACGAAAGAAGAATCTGAGGGCTTACTCACACTATGTACAGTTGCATTATACCGGGTCGAAGCTTGCTTGTCCCCCCTCCCGTCTCCCCCGTCATCAATGATGCGCTGTTCAGTTTAAGAATCGCTCTCGCAAAAAAAAAAAAGAGAAGCGCAATTTACGTGAAAGTGCATTTTAATATCGAGAGTGTGTTCTAATTCTACTGGTTGCGCTAACTGTACCGCGTGCAATACTGCCACCAAATGGCGTTCACTTGTATTGCATCATTAATTTACTAGTTCTGAAACCAAACCACTCAGAAGCAGCTTTTTAAAAACTCACTCGCGGGCCGGATGAAAGTGTTCAGAGGGCCGCATCTGGCCCGCGGGCCGTAGTTTGCCCACCTCTGGTTTAGTGGATTATTCGTACTAGTGCAGTTGTACTAAAATTTACGATTTTAAAAAGGAGGCGTAGCACCCAACCTACCATATTGTATGAATGAGATGGTATAAATTCATACGAATTAGCCACTAATTCAAAAAGTTACAAATTGTCGTGAAATTGTGTTATTTCAGCATACAGTGTGCTGTTTAAATTCTATTCAACAATTGTCCAAATGTAATTATTACATCATATGTTCTTGAGCCATGCATGTACAAATGATGTCCTTGACCAAGAGAACACTGAGGAGCTGATTCAATAATAATAATAATAATAATTCTTTACATTTATATAGCGCTTTTCTGGGCACTCAAAGCGCTTTACACATGGGGGGGTCTCCTCATCCACCACCAGTGTGCAGCATCCACCTGGATGACATGACGGCAGCCATTTTGCGCCAGACCGCACACCACAGGAGAGGAGACAGAGTGATTAAGCCAATTACGATATGGGGATGGTTAGGAGGCCATGATGGACAGAGGCCAGTGGGCAGATTTGGCCAGGATGCCGGGGACCACAGAGAGTCAGGACCTCGGTTTAACGTCTCATCCGAAAGACAGCGCTCACTGAGAAGTATAGAGTCCCCGTCACTATACTGGGGCATTAGGTCCCACACAGACCGCAGGTTGGGCGCCCCCTGCTGGCCTCACTAGCACCACATCCGGCAGCAACCTAGCTTTCCCATGTGGTCTACCATCCAGGTACTGACTGAGCGCAGCCCTGCTTAGCTTCAGTGGGCAACCATGTGAGAGTTGCAGAGAGCTAGCTGCCGGCTGCCGATTCAGAACCAGGAATTGGAATTGATTGCAAACAATATTTAAAAATTGATAATTGAATGTAAACATTCTATTATGGCTGAGCAGTAATTGCATTTTTAGGGTTATCTGCGACCTTAAGGGTTTACAATCTACAATTAGCACTGACAAAGGATACATTCCAGTCTGCAATTATAAACAATGATTTTCACGTAGACATTAAATTGACAGTATTTTATTAAATGTGCCATATACTGCATTGGTTTAATACGTTAATTGTTCTCTGACATCTACATAGTAGGTTTATGGCTTCTGTAAGTTCAAAAAATCTCCAGAAATGGTTTAATAAGCTTATTTATTACTCCATAAAATACCCCTAGAATCAGAAGATCCATGATTGACCATATATGGTTTGTGTCATAAATATGAATAAGCTCCGCTCTGACGTGTCACTCTTACAGACAAACACACATGCACAAACAGAGCATGATGTACGCTGAACATGGACAAATATAAACGCAAAGCATTTTGTGTCCTGAGACGAATTTAAACATATTTCGTGCTGTCATTGCCCAGTAACACACAGTAAATGCGTTTTCAAAATAAAAGTCCCACATTCATAGTGAGTGAAATATACACTTAAAATAATTAAGGGAGAAAAATGATCACTGATACATCACTAGAAAACATTTGGCTTATCAGATGCAACCTGAGACGTGCATATTAATGATTTCACAGGTTTTTTTTTATGATCTCAGAGCTGCATATGAGTCGTGTTCTCTTGATGCTCGTCAGGTCCGGATGAATGACCTAAAGTAGGCATACATGCAAATGATGAAGACATAGCTATTGAGTCTCATGACAGTTAGTTTTGTCTTCTGATTGGCCCAAAAACAAGGAGACAGGGGTGTCTGAAGCTCACAATATGCCCATTTCCAGATACTGATCTTTATTATTCTACTATGCCTTGTTATACTCAGATTTTTATTATAGGGCACCTTTAAATATTGTATGTTGTTGATCAGGCGACAGTCTATTGTGACTTTTGAATGATGGAACAGTCTGGAATCCCATGAGTGACATTAGTAAACTGGAAAAGTCTATTCAGTCCCTTGTGTTAATGCTAACAAACAACTGAAAAACAATGATAGAAAACACATCTTTTGTTTTTGGTCCTCATGAGATGGTGAAACTGTAATTATTCTCCAGAAAGACAATAAATAAGGACAATACTAAGGAAACTAAGCAGCCTAACTCTCTGGTTCACCGATTGTTCCAGATGGTTAATGTATTATTATTTATTTTTATTGTGTTGCCTTTTCGTTTCTGATGGGTTTGACATTTCCCTGTGCCTCCTGAGATGAGTGCCTGATCACTGTAAAATAAATTGCCTCTCTTGAGGATTCTGTATTATTTTCAAAGCTAGTAATACTGTTATATTTATGGGTGTTTTTGTGATTAGCGTTTTATTTATTTGATTCATCTTTTTGGAATGCTTGTCTTTAATTTGCAGGAAAGCAACAAACAGTAAGCTAACTAGAGCATGAGAAAACAGAAGGTCAGTTTTAAAGATGCATCATGAACACAATGTCCCTTTACATGTCTTGATCAAACACAGCTCCAACGTATAATGTGCATTTGTATTGTACGTTTTTCATAACTGTGAAATTTGCGAGAGCATTCTAATGAGATCTATCATGCTTTCAATGATTTTTTTTAATGTAATGTGACTATTAGTGACTGTAAAAGATCAAAGAGCACAATAAATGGAGCCATTGTTTCCGAAAATAATTGATTCTTGAACGGCCGGAAAGGAATCACTAGCAATTTCAGCTTCGCTCAAATCTGTTGCTTGAATAATTCTAGTCTAAATGTCTTTATTAGCTGCCAACAAACAACATTTACTTGGAACCACAAGCAGTGTAGTTGTAACTAAGGCTTGAGTTCAGTTGGTGTTGTCGACTTGTTGAGAAGATGTTGTTTTCAATACAGGTTTCTCACTCTAGTCCAAATGTCAAATTCCCTGACTTTTCCCTGACTTTCAATGACTAAAAAGCTGAATTTCCATGATCACTGAGCAGACAAAAAGAAAAATATATATTTAATTACATGTTGTCACGTCTTATGACATAAAGTTGGACTGGCATTGCCTTATTTAAATCAAGGGGCTTGTTAAACGTTTTGTAAAGATTATAACTTTAATACAACATTGATTAATACCTAATAAATAAGGATTGTTTTACACCAAGCAATCACCAATCTAAGACTTTAAATACATGACTAAGTACTGCATTTTGCATAAACAAAAACTATAAAAAATTAAAAAAAAAAAAAAACTTTTTGTATGTATATGTAAAGCCAAAAACTTTGTACTAAAAACTTTGTACCGTAGTCAGTAGGAAAATTGTTTTTATTTAATTATTTACTTATGTTGCTAACACAGTTTAACATTAATAAATGTAAATTTAGAAGAAACCAAATGTTAAGGTATTGGTGACTGAATTTTGCTTATATATAAGTAGCATCAGAAACTCTCAAAATTAGAAAGCCCTACGCACTTTAAAAATGTGTGAATTCTACAATGTATTTATTTGATTATTACATATGTACATTCTGTATATTTGTATTTGATTTATACTTACCTCCTGGCATGTATATTTTTTGTACTGTTAAAATGTTATAATAAAAAACTAACTAACTAACTAACTAACTAACTAACTAACTAACCACCAGTGAAGAAATCATTTAATAACAGAGATGGAAATAGGCGTGAGCTCTGGAATTTGATACTTCAAGTCACCTTTATTTATAGTCCAGCACAGTATAGGCTAAATTGCTTTAAAGCCACAATTATCAGAACATAATATTGATCAGAACATCACACCGTTCCACTTTGCTCACATATTTTGCTGTAAAACCCACTTTACATGCACTTCCAAAGCATGAGGACACAGCCTTGAATTGATGCAGTGAAACATTCATTCATCATTACTGTTCTTATCACTTTGTTTACAAGAGCCGAGGAAGCCTCCAGGCTTATATATATAGTAATAGACCCTTTTCACATTTCCGGGTTTCTCAGCAGCAGAAGTCGTCATAGTTGGGTAAACTTAGAGCGCAGTAAATGGGAAAGTACAACAAATACATTTTTTTTTTCATTACTATTTGCTCAAATAATAAAAGAACTCAGCAATTGGGTTATCACGACTTTCAGAAAAAGGAAAAAGAAATTGTGTGAGACTAATAACGACAGCCAGAAGAAAGAAAAATGTCAAATTTACATAGACGCTTAAAAAGTAACTAATTTTTTTTATTTATTTTTTTTATTTTTTTTTAACATAAACCAACAAACAAAACAAAAGGCTTCTCAGTATTTTACATCAAAATAAAATATCACCTCTTTTCCTAATCATCTAGTAAAACATTTCCAAATCCACCACCTTTTAAAAATAACATAAAAGCTCCCCAAACTCTGTCAAAATGTGTGTAATTATTTCTTAATATATAAGTTATTTTTTCCATTGACATGTTTGTTACCATCTCTGTCAGCCAACATCCTATATTTGGTGCACATATACTTTTCCAATTTAAAGAGATAAGTCGTTTCGCTTGCAGAATACATATATTCATAAATATATGCTCCGTCTTTTTCATTTTGATCTCCTTGGGATATAAATGAAATAAAAAAATTAAAGGAGACATTGGTATATTAACCTCAAGAATCTTTTCTATAATTTCTTTCACACCTTTCCAAAATTTCTGTATACCTTTACATTCCCATATACAGTGATACAACGTTCCTTTAAGGTCCCTGCATCTCAAGCAAGTATCTGGGATATTTTCATTATATTTATGCAATAAAACTGGAGTTATATAAATCCTCATCAACCACTTGTATTGTAACAGTTTCAGACGTGTGTTCAATGTTAGTGATTGAGCTTCCTCGCATGTCTTCATCCAGTCCTCTGTAGAAATATCCTCCTTAAGATCTAATCTCCAAGCTTCCAATTTACAATTTGAAGATTCCTTTGATCCTGACACCAGCATCTTGTATAATGCAGAAATTAAACCTTCACTAAAACAATCTTTTGTTATTACAGTAACTCATTTTTTGATGCAAAAAAAAAAATGAAACACATGATTACACAAAGTTTACTGGATAACACAAAGTTTAGCTTTATAAATTGTGCATATACTTTTTTTTTTAAATCAAAATATTCAAAACTTTCAAGTATTTAAGGTGCTGATGTCCATTAAATGCATCATAGCCATCTTTTGAAAAGTGTCCATAGGTGAATATGCACTGAAATATGTCGGCTAATCACAACACAATGGGCCATCTGACCAATCAGAGCAGAGCTAGGACTTGGAAAGGAATGACTTGGGGAGACTTGATCCTTTAACTTTTTAGACACTGTGAGAAAAGAATTGATGCTACAATGAATATTATGAGAATATTGTGTAACCCACTGGTCCTACTGCACCCAATCTGCTCTGAGCTGGGATTGAACCAGTGATTTATTATATGGGAGTCGGTTGTTCTAACAAGGAGGCTTAAGGCCATGCCCTCTAGCACTTGTCGCTAGAGCACCTTTAGAGGTCAGAGGAGTGAGGTGTACCTGCATAGCACTTTGGTAGCTGGCCTCCTTTACACTCACCCCCCTAAACCTCACTCCCATCCCGGACGAGCCCCCATGTAACCCACCGATCCTACTTCACCCAACCCACTCTGAGCTAGGATTGAACCAGCGATTCTTTGCATGGGAGTGGGTTGCTCCAACAAGGTGGCAAAAGATCATGGCCTCTAGCATCTGTAGCTAGAGCACTTTTAGAGGTTAGAGGAGTGAGGTTTACCTACACAGCACTTCGCTAGCTGACCTCCATTACAATCACCCCCCTAAACCTTACTCCCATCCCAGATGAGCCCCCACGTTTAACCCAGCGGTCCTACTGCACCCAACCCACTCTGAGCTGTGATCGAACTGGCTATTGTTTGTATGGTAGTCGGTTGCTCTAACAAGGAGCCTAAAGACCATGGCCTCTAGCATCTGTCGCTAGAGCACTTTAGAGGTCAGAGGAGTGAAGTTTACCTACATAGCACTTCGCAAGCTGACCTCCGTTACACTCACCCCCCTAAACCTTACTCCCATCCCGGACAAGCCCCCACGTTTAACGCACTGGTCCTACTGCACCCAACCCACTCTGAGCTGGGATCGAACTGGCGATTCTTTGTATGGGAGTCGGTTGCTCTAACAAGGAGCCTAAAGACCATGGCCTCTAGCATCTGTCGCTAGAGCACCTTTAGAGGTCAGAGGAGTGAGGTTTACATGCACAGCACTTCACTAGTCTGCCTCTGTTACAATTGTAATGTAGCGGTCCAGGACAACGTAGTTGAGGATCCAAATGCAGTTTATTAAGAGTCCTCAGGCAGACAAAAGGTCAAAACAGGGTGTTATGAACTCGGAGTTCATAAGTGTGAGATGTGTTTGTGATATGTGTGTATTTTGATGTGTGTGCTCCTTTAAGAGTGTACGTGTTGGGGTGTGGCCTTAGATCAGCTCCCTCAGGATTCAGGCATTGAAAAAGACACCCCAAACATAAGTTCAGGCTGCTTAAGCCTCGTGGCAATTCGACCTTGTTGTTTTTGCTTCGTTGCCTTCGTCTTCGCTGTTTGAATCACCGTTTCGTCTGAAAGTTAAGTACGTTTGATTGTCGTTTTGGTTGTATGTGAAGTGTTGTGTCAGAAAGTGAATGCTGTTCGTTTGATAAGAGATCGTTCGTCAGTGCGTTTGTTTTGTATGCTTAGAGATCGTCTGTCAGTGCGTTTGTTTTGTATGCTTAGAGATCGTTCGTCAGTGCGTTTGTTTTGTATGATAAGAGATCGTTTAGTTAGTGTGTTTGATTTGTGTTATTTTCTGTGGACTGATTTTCTGTGTACCAAACCTTTGCCTGATTATTGATTACAATTTTGTATTACCCTTTTTGGTTGCTCCGTCTGATTGTAAATACTGTTCTTAGTTCTTTTGATAATTATTCATTTTGTTTCTTAGCCGTTTATTTATATTTCACTCCGTTTGTTTGTAAATACACTTGTTTATTGTTTTACATTCAAAATATTGTAAATAAATCACTTTGAAATACAGTTAACTCTCTGGTATATCACTTATACCTCATCCAAATACCAAAAACTTTTTATGTTACGGCTTAAACCCCTAGATAGGTCGTAACACAGGGACAGACAGGAGCATGCAGAGAATCCAAAAGTGTAGTCAGAGTACAGGTGAATGGTCGGGACAGGCGGCAAAACAATGTAAACTGTAAAACAAAGCAAGGGTCAAAACAAGACAAGGCAAGACAAGAAAACACTTTAAAATTCTCACAGTTTACCAGACTCCGAGTGTGTAATCGGGGAATCAGGAACTGGTGTGTGAGTGCAAAGTCTTTTGGGAGTTGTATTTCATAAAGTGGCAGATAGTTCTCTAGCAATCTGGACTGGCTAGAATGCTGGTTATCGTGACAAATATTCAAGTTTATAATTTAAAAAAAAATCTTGGATGGATGTAAACCTATTCTAGGAGATTAACTAGCATAATATAGCCAAACGTGTGGCAATGTCATCTGCCAGCTGGGGATAATGAGGTCATGCTAACCAGCCAAACATTGGTGACTCTAGGCTTTTCAGTGTTTTCAGTGCTCTGAATTCCATATTGCAGTCTCCAAGTGGTGAAGTTTAGTCCCGTGACAGCTTTTTTGCGCTAGCGTAGAGGCATTTGTGCATTTTCCTGTGCGTAAGTGAGCATGTGCATCTTCTGTGCCTTCTCTGAAAGGTCTGAATTGTATTAAGCCAAACTGCTATTTCTGTGCCCACAAACATAGTCGTTGTGATAGATGTGGCCAATCATGTGATTCGCTCCAAGGGAGAGGTGTCTGATGGGAGATTTCCGGAGGCTATAGAGTAACCTATTTGTTCCAGTCTGTAAAAGCACTGGGGGTCTCGTTCATTTTGAGGAAATGGGTATGAAGATTTGCTCTGTGTTTCTCCCTTCGCCGATCTCTATTCTTAGATCTTTGGGAGTTTGAGGGGAAACTGTTGTGTTTGATGTGGTTTAATTCTCACGTCTCCTAAATTGCAGTATTTCAAGCAAGGCCTTGGATTGATGATGTGAGGACGGATAAACAAAAGCAGTAGCTGTCTGCTAGCTGAGCGCTTCATCAAAGCGTCCTATTGCATTTGTCACATCTGCTTTGTTTTCTAGATGTAGATATGAAGGGGAGTCTAAAAAATCTTTTTCAAACTTTTCTCTCCAGCTGTTTTAGTTGTGTTTGATATAAGATGTCACATAAAGACAGCTTAATTACATGAAAAAAAAAATATTGACTGTAAAAGCCTGTTGGTTGGTTAACTGCATGGTCTATTACTTAACAAACGCTATAAAAACTATAACGGTAGTTTAGCAATATATAGTCAAAATTATTAGCTCTCCTGTGAATATTTTTTTTTTCAAATATTTCCTAAAGGATTTTTAACAAAGCAAGGAATTTTTTTTTTTTTAAGTTTTCCAATAATATTTTTTTCTTCTGGATAAAGTCTGATTTGTTTTATTTCAGTTAGAATAAAAGCAGTTTTTATTTTTTTAAAAAAACATTTTAAGGTCAATATTATTAGCTCCCTTAACCTATATATATATATATATATAGTTTTTTTCAATTGTCTACAGAACAAACCACTGTTGTACAATGACTTGCCTTATTATCCTAAATTACCTTATTAACCTAGTTACGCCTTTAAAGTGCACTCTAAGCTAAATACTAGTATTTTGAAATTTATCTAGTAAAATATGATGTACTGTCATCATGACAATGATAAAAGAAATCAGTTATTAGAAATAAGTTATGAAAAATATTATGATTAGAAATGTGTTGAAAAAATTATACAGGGGGCTAATAATTCAGGAGGGATAATAATTCTGACTTCAACTGTGTGTGTGTGTGTGTGTGTGTGTGTGTTTATATATATACATATACATACAGTTGAAGTTAGAGTTATTAGCCCCCCTGAATTATTAGACCCCCTGTTTATTTTTTCCCCAATTTCTGTTTAACAGAGAGAAGATTTTCTCAACACATTTTTAAACATAATAGTTTTAATAACAAATTTCTAATAACTGATTTATTTTATCTTTGTCATGATTACAGTAAATAATATTTTACTAGATATTTTTCAAGACACTTCTATACAGCTTAAAGTGACATTTAAAAGCTTAACCAGGTTAATTAGGTTAACTAGGCAGGTTAGGGTAATTAGGCAAGTTATTGTATAACGATGGTTTGTTCTGTAGACTATCGGAAAAAAAAAGAGCTTAAAGGGGCTAATAATTTTGACCTTAAAATGGCTTTTAAAAAATTTAAAAAAGCTTCTATTCTAGCCGAAATAAAACAAATAAGACTTCTTTTCTTCCATACAGTGAAGGAAATATGTATTGAACACCACACAATTTTTCTAAGAAAACATCTTTCTAAAGGTGCTGTTGACTTGAAATTTTCGCCAGATGTTGGTAATAAACAAAGGAATCCATATATGCAAAGAAAACAATATTAATTAGTTTACAAAGTTGTGTAATAAAATGAATTGACACGGGAAAAAAGTATTAAACACATGAAGAAAGGCAGGTTTTGAAAGCCAGTGAAAGCCCAGACAGCAGCTGAAATCTCTCAGTAGTGGTTCTGCAACCCTCTGCCTTCTGTCAGTGTAAATTAATATTTACTGCTTCAGTCCAACATCTACATTATCAGGATGAAGATGAAACCAGAGTGGACATTTCAGCAAGACAATGATGCAAAACACAGCCAAGGAAACTCTCAAATGCTTTCAGAGAAGGAAAATCAAGCTGTAGAATGGCCCAGGCAATCACCTGACCTGAATCCAATATAAAATACAAATTAAAGAAAGATTTTTACACTCTGTTGAAGTCTGTGAAAAACTCACACCTGAGCAAATTCATGTGACTTCATTCTCCATATGAGAGGCGTCTTTAAGCTGCCATCACCTAAAAAGCCTTTTATATAAAGTATTAAATACATTTCAGTAGTTCAGTGCTTTCTCCTTGTGTCATTTTATTGCTATTACACACACTTTGTGGTCTTGTTATATTTTTATGTTTGTATTGTTTGGGTTTTTACCAAAATCTGGTTAAATTCCATGTCAACAGCTCCTTTAGAATATTTTTTCCAACAAAAACAGTACTTTTTAAGTACTTTTTCTCCGACTATACTGTATATATGCTATATTGTTAACTGCATTGTATATATTACTTAGAAAATCGTTTAGTTTATTTCCCCAAGGTGGTTAGTTCTGCTTTAACATTACAATAAATTTAAACATACTCAAAGATCAACATTTTTGCATAAGATTGCACACGAAAATACAAGAAGAATTGAAAACAAAATTCATTCATTCATTTACCTTCGGCTTAGTCCCTTTATTTATCAGGGGTCGCCACAGTGGAATGAACCAACAACTTATCCAATATGTTTTACACAGCAGACACCCTTCTAGCCGCAACCCAGTACTGGGAAACACCCACACACACTCACATTCACACACCAACATGGAAAGAATATGCAAACTCCACACAGAAATGCCAACTGGACCAGCCAGGACTCAAACCAGCGACCTTCTTGCTGTGAGGCAGAAGTGCTAACCACTAAGCCACGATGCCGCCCTGAAAGCAAAACCATTCATTCATTCATTTTCTTTTTGGCTTAGTTCCTTTATTAATCTGGGGTTGCCACAGCGGAATGAACCACCAACTTATCTAGCACATGTTTTACGCAACGGATGCCCTTCCAGCTGCAACCAATCACTGGGAAACACCCATACACTCTCACTCACACACATACACCACACAATTTAGCTTACCCAATTTACCTATAGCGCATGTTTTTGGACTGTGGGGGAAACTGGAGCACCCAGAGGAAACCCACACAATCACGAAGAGAACATGCAAACTCCACACAGAAATGCAGAGGCTTGAACCAGTGACCTTCTTGCTGTGAGGCAATTGTGCTACCCACTACTCCACCGTGACGCCATTGAAAGCAAAGTGATTAGTGAAATAATTATTTTTAAAGTGATTTTTAACAGAGCAAGGACATTATTACAGCATTTTCCTATATACTTTTTCTTCTGGAGAAAGTCTTATATCTTTTAGTTTGACTGCAACTAGCTTTTAAATTAAAAATAAATAAATAAATAAATAAAAATGGTCAGTATTAACCAAACTTTAACCTAACTTAGTTAAGCCTTTAAATTGCACTTTAAGCTCAGTAGTATCTTAAAAAATATCTAGAAAAATGTTATGTACTGTCATCATGGCAAAGACAAAAGAAACAAGTTATTAGAAATTATATTATTATATTATAAATAATATTTAAAAAAGAATTACAGTTTCAAAGGAAGGCTAATAATGTTGACTGTATCTGTATATACTGTACATTGTATATAGAAAATAACACCCCTTGTCAATTCACTTTTTCAGTGTACTGGCCTCAACTATCAGACACTTCAGTCAGGGATTAGGAATGGAAACTCTATTACAGAGACTTAATTGAGTTCATAATTGCATTAGCTTGCTTCACTACCAGCTGAGCTCGCTAGACAAAGATGGAGGTTGCCTTTGGCTCTAGCTCAACAGCTTAAGTAATATACAGTAGTGACAAAATGGCCAAGTACATTAAATGGACGCTATCTTAGTTTGTACCTGCTAGGATAACTTAATGGCTTCAAACACTTCAAAAGTGTTTCCACTGTTTTCTTTATTACAATACACATCAGACACTTGAATAAACACACACTTAATTTAATTCTGGTCTGCTAAACAATTTCATTTTCAATCAGGCTTATAAAAGATTGAAGCCCCAGTGCAGGTGGGCTGTGGTAATAATCTGAAATTTACATGACATGGGCGTCAAATATTGTATTCACACACACATTCATTCAGAGGTTTGTGGTTGGATTATTTTTAGGAAGCTTAATTTCCAGCAGACGTTTTTGAGTATCACAATGTTTGTGTTGAAACAAATTTTCTCTGTATTGTAATTAATAAATATTATTTTTAAAGTAAAAAAAAAATTATACATTAAAAAACTAACAAACTATAAATATTTTAACCCTCAATCATACCTCATACTGCATATACACTCACTGACCACTATATTAGGTACACCTTACTAGTACCGGGTTTGGCCCACTGTTGCCTTCAGAACAGCGTTAATCCTTCGTGGCATAGATTCAACAAGGTACTGGAAATATTCCTCAGAGATTTTGGTCCATATTGCCTTGATAGCATCACGCAGTTGCTGCAGATTTGTAGGCTGCACATCCATGATGCGAATCTCCCGTTCCTCCACATCCCAAAGGTGCTCTATTGGATTGAGATCTGGTGTCTATGGAGGCCATTTGAGTACTGTAAACTCATTGTCATGTTTAAGAAACCAGTCTGAGATGATTCACGTTTTATGAAATCGTGCGTTATCCTGCTGGAAGTAGCCATCAGAAGATGGGTACACTGTGGACATAAAGAGATGGACATGGTCAGCAACAATATCAAGTAGGCTGTGGCGTTGACACGATGCTTAATTGGTACAAATGGGCCTCAAGTGTGCCAAGAAAATACCCCCAGCCCCACCCCCCACCCCCTACACAAACACACACACACACAATTACACCACCATCACCAGCCTGAACCGATTCATGCTTTCATGTTGTTGACACCAAATTCTAACCCTACCATCTGAACGTTACAGCAGAAATCGAGACTCATCAGACCAGGCAACGTTTTTCCAATCTTCTATTGTCCAATTTTTGGTGAGCCTGTCCGAATTATAGCCTCAGTTTCCTGCTCTTGGCAGACATGAGTGGCATCAGGTGTGGTCTTCTGCTGCTGTAGCCCATCCACCTCAAGGTTGGACGTGTTGTGCGTTCAGAGATGCTCTTCTGCAGACCTCGGTTGTAACGAGTGGTTATTTGAGTTACTGTTGCCTTTCTATCAGCTCGAACCAGTCTGGCCATTCTCCTCTGATCTCTGGCATCAACAAGGCATTTGTGCCCACAAAACTGCCGCTCACTGGATATTTTCTCTTTTTTGGACCATTTTCTGTAAACCCTAGAGGTGGTTGTGCATGAAAATCCCAGTAGATCAGCAGTTTCTGAAATACTCAGACCAGCCCGTCTGGCACCAACAACCATGCCTCGTTCAAAGTCACTTAAATCACCTTTCTTCCTCATTCTGATGCTCGGTTTTATATTATATAGCACATTTCATACACAATGGTAATTCAAAGTGCTTTACATAAACAAGAATTCAAGAAACAAGAAAATAAAAAAAGAATAAAAAATGATTAACACAGATTAAATTGTGTTAAAACTGGTTATAAAAGAATGAAAAAGAAAAGAAAGACATAACAGTGCGATCTGTGGGACATAGCACAGTGCTCATTCAGTAAAGGCACAGCTAAACAGTTGTGTATTCAGTCTTGATTTGAATGTGCCTAATGTTGGAGCACATCTGATCATTTCTGGAAGCTGATTCCAGTAGTGGGGAGTGTAGTAGGCGGATTCACCCTGCTTTGACTGAGCTCTTGGAATTTCTAATCTATTAAACATGAAGCTTGTTTTAAGATGTATTATTATTGCTCACTTAGAATTAATAAGCAGAGCATACAACTATTTAGAATTTGATGACAGAACTTTGTATTATGGTGCATTCAATTATAAAATCTGGTGCAGGAGCAGAGCGCCATTATACAAAATTCAACATGATTTTTTACTGTAACTCAATATCAAAATGATCAATAAGCAATGTATATACAGTAGGTGAGTTTTTTTCTTTCTATTTGTATGCAGTTTATGTCTATTTGTGTCCTCAATGTGGGAAAAAATCACTTTATTTCAGCAATACCATCAATACAGATGGTTCATCAATTATAGCTTTATTACATTACCCATTAAATAGTGTAAATTCTACCTGACAGTTAAAATTATGTCGAATGAGAATTGTAAATGTTTAAGTTGTGCATTATTATAGTGCATAACTAATGCCCACATAATGTGTTTTTTTCAGGCTATTTGAGAAAATATTTCACACAAAACCTTGTCGTTAATTCTTGGATAGCCGCCCACACCTCGCTTAATCAAATACACAGTTGAAGACAAAATTATTAGTCCTCCTGTGAAACTGCGAGTCTTTTTTAAGCATTTCCCAAGTGGTGTTTAAAAGAAAGAAGACAAATTATTCAGAACATTATTAAACATAATTGTTTTAATAACTGATTTCTAATAACTAATTTATTTTGCCTTTGCCATGATGACAGTACATAATATTTTAGTATGTTAATATTTAATATTCAGCTTAAAATTAAATGTAAAGTGTTAACTAGTTTAAAGTTAGGATAATTAGGCAACCCAGCAGGCACAGGACGTAAACATGACGTCAGATTGACGTTGTACCTCAACATTGTTTTGTTTGGAAATAAAAATCGTGTTGACGTCAGAACCCAATGTCAGGCCGACATCAATGTCCAACGTCCAACCTAAAATCAACCAAATATCAACGTCTAATGATGTTACAGCTTGACGTTATGTGGACGTTACCACTATAACATCTGTCAGAGGTTGGATTTTGGTTGCCATACCTGACAAATAGATGTCAGTATATGACGTCACGTTGGTTTAAGATGTCGGCTCAATGTTGGATTTTGGTCACTTTCCAACACAAACTAAAATCAACCAAATATCAACGTCATTTGACGTCGTTATTGGATGTCAAGATAATGTTGTCCTTAGACGTTGGCTAGACATTAAATTTTGGTCACCTGATGTCACAACCTAAATTTAATTTAATTTTAACATCTTATGGTGTTGTGTGCCTGCTGGAAAGTGATTGGACAGCACTGACTTGTAGGCAATTAAAGAAAAAAATTATTTTTAGAAGGCTTATAATATGAACTGTCTCGATCAGGTTTTTTTGACCTCGAGTCTGATTCATTTGATTTGGAGTATCTACCGATACCAAAACCCGATCCGATACTTCTATAATACATAAAAAAAATAAAGAAGAGCAAAACAGATCCAGGATGTTCCTTATGTTTTATTTAATTCACCTTATGTTAACATTTAACAACCCTGTTAACAAACAGAGCACTCCTGTAAGGTAGCTTGAACAATCAAGTAATAAATAACAGAAATTCTTCACTTTTGGACCATACCTGCCAACACTCCCGTATTGTTCTGTCTCCCGGTAAACTCCCGGAATTCCCCCGCCCCCCCGCTCCTCAGCATTTTGGTACAGTCCGGGCTGAAACTTGGTGCTTGTGCTCTTTCGGTCGCGCGCTACAGTTCGCTCGCCCCCATCTCCCTAAACCTCTCACCCCTCCCGCTCCCCGCTCTTCAGTTTGCGCCAGTGTTGCCAACTTAGCGACAAATTTTCAAAAAAGCGACTAGCGACAAATCTAGCGACTTTTTTGTGTGTTACTGGCGATTTTTATAGACTGTCGTTTGTCCATTACTGTACCGTCCCTACTCTTCTCAACGAGCCTCCCCTGCAGCCTGAGAGCAGAGCACCTCTCTGCGTACCGAAGGCAAGTGATTTAGAACAGGTGGCAGTTTGAAGGTATTTCCCTTGTACAGTCAACCCGATCTGCTTCTCCTTTATTTTAACAATTTAATTTAACCGTTTATTCTTGTTGCACAATCAGAGATGTTTTAAGTGAGAGTTTCAGAACTTGTCTGAGTATATTACGTCTGAGCTCGGGAGGATTGGACATTTTAAAAGTGGGGGGGACAGCTGTATGAAATCCAAAAGTTTACATTCTTAATCACCTTTTTCTAAATGGTCTATCTCTAAAAGTGAGGGGAACATATCCCCCCCGGTTGCTACGTCCCTGCGTCTGAGAGATTACGGCAAATTCCCTAGTCATCTATAATGATATACTGTATTCAAACAGCAATAAATTTAGTTAAATTGACAAGCTTACATAAAGCGTAGTGTGAATATCAAATACCCCATTTATTTACCATAGGCTGTTAAACAAACAGAAATGGTAGAACGCGATGACGTCAATAATATGCAAATTAGCGTATGACGTAATTTGGGGTCTCCCGGAATTTACGAACCAAATGTTGGCAGTTATGTTTTGGACTTTAGTGCAACAGTAAATATAAAAAAAAAATCTCATATAAAACAAATAGCAACTCAACTTAAAAAACCCTGCAGACAATCCCAAGTTTACATATCTCACAGTCTCCTATGGCAATGTTGTCGTCATCAGCTTTATAAAGTCTCCAGACCGCAGACATACTTGTGCTTTCCGCTTCAAGCTGTTTCCATGTTCTACTTTGCTGGCTTTTAACCAAGAGCATCTCTGCAATAAAGTAATGTCCTGCCGCACACGTTGCTGTTTCTGTGTGAAGTCAAGAAAGAGGTCTAACTAGGTCTAACTTCTTCTTTCAGAAGAAAAAATATTATCAGACATACTGCGAAAATTTCCTGAATCTGTTAAACATAATTTGGGAAATATTTTAAAAAGAAAAAAAAAATCAAAGGGGGTCTAATAATTCTGACTTCAACCGTATATATTCGAGTCCTGATCAGGAGGTAACTTCCAATTCTGATTGAGTCTGAAACCGTGTGATCGGGCCCGATTTCTGGTCTAGTGATCGGATCTGGACATCCTTAATATTAACCTAAGCAGTTTTTTTACATTAAACAAATATTCCAGTCAAACTAAAATAAGGGTGGCTTGGTGGCTCAGTGGTTAACACTGTTGCCTCACAGCAAGAAGGTCGCTGGTTCGAGCTCTGGCTGGGCCAGTTGGCCGTAGTGTATGTGTGTGAATGTGAGAGTGTATGGGTGTTTCCCAGTACTGTGTTGCAGCTAGAAGGGCATCCACTGCGTAAAACTTATGCTGGATAAGTTGGTGGTTCATTCCACTGTGGCAACCCTAAATAAAGGGACTAAGCTGAAGGAAAATGAATGAATGAAACTAAAATAAATACCAAAAGGTATTTTACTTTTAACTTTACCAGAAGAACAATATAATAGGAAATGCTGTGAAAATGTTTCTTTCTCTGTTAATTATGACTTGGGAAATATTTGAAAAATAATTAAAAGTACACTGGATGGCTAATACTTTTACTAATAACTGTTACCAACTTCTTGTGGGTAACAGTTGGCAGGGCATGACAAAAAATGTGGGTAGTAGGCAGGGCTTGACATTAACTTTTTTGATTACCAGCCACTGTGGCTAGTAGATTTCCAACATTACTAGCCACTCGCCATTTTCACTAGCCACACTTTTCTTGATGGGAAAATATATTTTATATGCATAAATTTGACTTTGACATGCTAAAATGACTTGATTTAGATGATGTGTTATGTCCACATGCCTTCTCATTCATTTAACTTCTTGTGTTTATTGTGTATTAGCTTGCTCAGTGTGCATGAGCAAATGGGTTGTGTCGCAAAGCAATCAGTTTTTATTTCACATGACTTTTCAGGGCTCAAAATTAAGGATTTACCAAAATTATCTCTGACCACACCAAATAAGTATTTCTTAGCCATAATTTTTTAATGTCAAAACAAGGAAAATATAGCTGTGTAGGTGCACTTTTTAATTCAACAAAACTTTCCTTTAAAAAAACATTACATTTAAAAAAAGAATTATTGTCATGTATCTAAAATATGCACAGTAATCTGTCCTGGCTAAAAGTCCCAATTCACCAGTTAACTACACATAAACGGGGAGTAATCTCCCACTAAAGCAATGTTGTTGTAAAAAAATATAATTAAACCATATCAACAAAAATAACTGTAAGCAAAAGAAAGCAGTTAAAACATACCATGTTTGATAATGAAAGGATGATCGCGCACACTGTTAATATAGGCCTGTTAATAATCTGTTCAAAGAATATTTAAAATGAAAGCAGTGACCGCTGCTGCTTACAAAAGAATATGTGTATTTCTTTTTAAATCTTGAGCTCTTAAAAGCAGCAGGACTGTGGGTGCACGATAAGGGAACCGATCGCACCAGTTGCGCTTCCTCTAGGCACGGTTGCTTCGCGCAAGTAAAGGGGAGCACACATGCTTTTGAACAGTGATCATCCTCTCATTCGGTATTTACCTGCTTTCGAACACAGTTATTTTTGTCAGTCGTGCTGCTTCTCGATTCTAAGATCACATTTGCACAAATATTGGGCCATGCTTATTGTCGAACCCTGCTTTTAAGGAAACTACAATTTAAAAATTATTTCCAACAAGCCAAAGTGGCTAGTGGAGGTGTCTGTCTAACCCGCCAGAGCTGAAATCTACCCGCATTTGGCGGGTGTTAATGTAAAGCCCTGGTAGTAGGTAACTACATGACATTGGCTAATGGAAACGCTGTGGTTTTAGCATAGTTTTGATCAGCATTTAGAAAATATTGCAGAAGTTTTGTACTAATCTGTAATGAAAACCAGGCTTGTGATCTACAGTTATCAAAATGACATTGTGTGATTTGTCTGCCTACTGTACATAATGCTGGGTTCTACACAATTCCTTCGTGTTGTTCCAACATAAATCAATTAAGGTAACTTAATCGTTTTTACGAATTCAAGTTTAAAAAAGTTAAATTGTCCCTCAAAAAATGGAAGAATTGTGTTGTTTCAACTCATTTTAAATAAGCAGTTTGAACAAGCAGCAAAAGTCATCATACAAACGTTTTTTTATTTTCCAAATATGCCGTTTTTTGCAGAAGATGCAGAAGTTACACTTAAAGTCCACTTGCCTCTAATTACGCACAAAGCCGCTAGTTTGAATGAGCATCACACTTTTTGCCTGTAACCTTCTTTTGTTACACAAACTAGCATCTGCATCATTAGCGACAGCAGGTGATAGCTTCTTCCTGGGGTCTTTCTCGGTCAGAGACTGGAACATTTCCATTAGCTCTGAATCACAAATGCCAACTTGATGATATTGAGCTCAGAGCTGAGATCACCATTAGGGCTACGATCCATTGACGAGTTCCCTGAAAGTGATGCTCGGCGATTGGCGAATTAGACGGCTCCTGTCTTTTGTTGTCGACGCTAATGGAACGATAGCGCTGGCCGATGATTGTCAGGCCGATATTGGGAGTTCAATAATACGTCTTTATTTAGACCCACGCAGGAGCAAGCAGGATAAGGGGCTTGAGTGAAGAGAAGTGCATTAGCGGGCATTAGCGAGCATGCTAATCATCACTCAAGGGAGGAAAGAGGAGGCCAGGAGAGAATAAAAACGGACTGAAGCAATGCAATCACTCGCCTCTCAAACATGAGAGAGCACATTTACTCCAAACACAGGGATGCGGATCATCGAGTGTTTATGGACTTTTCATAGAATCAATATCAGATTCAAAAGAGCCTCATGCTTTTCTCATCTGCTCTTTATTTTCACTATATGCAAGGACTCTTTGGTTCCCTGGGTATTTGTGTCAGGGTATTGTGCATACGAAACATGTTGTGATGAACTTGCACATGCGGTCACAAGTGCACAATTATAAGTGCTGATGTAAACAGAGTACAGGACATTTTGCCCGGTCACTCAACCCACAGTAAACTAAGGTTATTATAGTTAATGAAAACGAATGAAAAAAACAAAAACTAGAATTGAAAAAACATTTTCGTTAACTGAAATAGAAATAAAAATAAAAACGAGTTTTTAAAAAAAACTAGTCACATCGCAGAATCTGCAATGTTGAATCTGAATTGTAATTGACCAGGAGCTACAGAACACAGGGCTCGAAATTGCGACCATTTTGGTCGCATATGCGCCCAAAATTTTATCTATGCGACCTCATAATATATTTGGGAGCATTTGTGCGACTGCATATAATGGTTGTAGTGCAACTTGTTTCGATTGTTTCTAAAAACGTGCTGAATCGGCCTTCCCTGCCGCTATATTGGTCACTCAAGGCTTTCCGCTGTCAGATAACAGGGAGCTTATAAGGGCGCCAGCTGAGATCAATCGAGGGTTTTCGGAGAAGGTGCCCGAATCTCGATGCGTTGCATTCACTGCGTGTTCAGCGCAAATGTCCGCTAAATGTAAAGTCTAACACTGTACACATCATCGCCAAAGAAGCTCGCCTTTACTAAGTTTAAAATGAATCTGCGGCTCATAACAAAGAACGGTATTTGCGCCGGTGGTCATCACGAGAATCCTGCTCTGCCCCCTCATATATTGGGTCAGCTAACTCACCTGCTTTAATCCACAAACACAGAAAAATGAAAATCAGCTCATAACGAGACCAAGCATTTAAAATGACACAAACCGAAACCAAAACTTTTAAAGAGTGGTAGAAGTGAGACTTTTCTTAGATTCTTTGGTCCATTCTTTCTTGAGATATATATTATTTTTCTATTTACTGATGACTGCTTTGCAGCTTTCAGCATTGGATTGAATGATTTATTATAATCTTACGTTTGTTTTGTAGCAGAAATATTATTTATTAAATTGACATGCATATAAAAACAGTAGTGCAAAATAAATATTTCTTCCTGCAATGCTTCATTTTTGTTTGATGCAAACCTTAAATTTATTTTTTAAAGTAACAGCAGGACCTTTTACAGTAAATAACTCACATTCAAGCACATTCAGGGCAGCATGATAATGAGAAATGTTATTTATTGTTAGTATTATTAGTCATCATTGTCATCATTCATATTTTATAATTATTAGACATTCATTTTGGAATTATTGCACAGATATCAAGAAGTCATCACAGCATTAGTTAGTTGTTTCTGTTTTTTGTTAGTCCTGACTGATGTTGTTTTCAAATACAATAAATCCCTTAATATACAATTTGCAGTAATGCGCATTCATTTTTGGTGGGTGCTCCTAAATTTTTTCTGGTGCTCCTAAATTTGGGAGCATCGGTGCTACCAAGTAAAAAAGTTAATTTTGAGCCCTGAGAACACATAATTTATAGAGTTATTGCTAAGTTTAACCATAAAAGAGTGAAAGTTTATTATTTGTATGTCTTTAAAGCCTGTGACTGAGCATTTCAAGAGAATTTACACGTTTGGGCACAAAAAAATATAATGTTTAGCGGTGTAACACATATTAATATTAAATTATGTATATGGAATTTTTTTTTTCTTACTTTTCTTACTTAATTTTTGTCTTGGTTCTAGTCCGAATATCTACATTTCAAGGCAAAAACAAAATTATTTTACTTACCCAATTTGCAGGTAGTTTAGCTTGTTTTAAAGAAAAACTCTTAATTTGGACTTATTTCATCTTAAGGGGGATTGTTAGAGCTAAAAATGTAAGATATTTTGACTAGAAATTAGAGAAAGCAAAGTAAGAAAAGTACTTTTTCGCTTTGGGATTATTAATTGGTAACACTTTATTTTGATGGTCCATTTGAGTATTAGTAGACTCTCAGCTTAATATCTGTTGATACTGACATTTAACAATCCTTCAACAGACATTTAACTGACTATAAGAAACTTTGCAAGTACACGTCAACTTACACTAACCCTAACCCTAACCCCAACTCTAACCCCAACCTAACAACCTACTTATAATCTACTGAGAATCAGTTGCAATGTATCTTAAATTCAACTAACGGACCATCAAAATAAAGTGTGACCTATTAATTTTTTTTGTGCCTGAATACTGTTAGACTCCTAGTAAATAAGACTGTCAAACAGAGTTATCTGACCCATCATGTGAAACTATTCTTATCGCAATATCTATCGTAGAATATATCACATATCTCATTTTTTTCAAGCCTTACTCCACAAAATTAACAGATAGTGTCTGGCCCTAGTTATCAGTTATCTGTATCAGCCAAAACCTTCATATTGGTCTATCCCTAGTGTCTCTTTCAAAAAAAACCTGCCCTTTGATACCTGTTGCAAAAATCCATGCAAACTTTTTCATTTTAAGTTAAACTTAATGTATAAATGTATACCCTAAATTAAAATGTAGAACTGGATGGGCAAATATTGATTCAAACACATGCGTTTTTCTGCCTGTGAATTCCCAGATTGCATTATTTTGTGCTAAAGAAAGCAAGAGGGATCAGAGCACAAGAACAATAAATAATTCATAAGTTTTAAGGCAGCATTGATGAGGGCAAACACCTGTGTTTGTCAGCAGTCCAGATGCGAGTGATGTGTTATCAGATTGAGTCAGCGTCTCACTAAAACACAGCACTTCTTTGTGCTCTAAGAGGCTTGAATCTGGTGCTCGTCACATGTGAATCACTCAGCTTTCAGTCTCTCTCACTAGACACACACTTCAAGGAGTTAAAGGACAATCTGTCAAACACTTTATTTCTGATTATAGAAGAAAAAGTGCCTAGTCACTGTCTTTGAGTTGTCATATAGACTAGCACTAAAATTAATTTAGCCTTTTATAAAGCTTTTTTTTTTAGTTGATGAATAGAAAATGGGTGGCTCAGTGGTTAGCACTGTCGTCTCACAGCAAGAAGCTCATTGGTTCAAGAACTGCTGGGCCAGTTGGCATTTCTGTGTAGAGTTCTCCCCGTATGTTCTCCCCGTGTTCATGTGGGTTTCCTTCTTGTGCTCCGGTTTCCCCCACAGTCCAAACACATGCGCTATAGGTGAATTGAATAAACTAAATTGTCCGTAGTGTACAGTGTGTGTGTGTGTGTGTGTGTGAATGAGTTTGTATAGGTGTTTCCCAGTACTGGGTTGCGGCTGGAAAGGCATTCGCTGTGTAAAACATATGCTGAAATAGTTAGCGGTTTGTTCCACTGTGGCGACCTCTGAAATAGAGACTAAGCCGAAGAAAAATGAATGAATGAATGAATAGAAAATGTTCAAGTGACTTCATCCCCAAATAAAAAGTCTGTCATCAATTACTCATCCTTCACATTTTTTTTAAACCTTTTTGACTTTCTTTATTATGTTAAACACAAAGTAAGATATTTTAAAGAAAATGCTAATCTGTAACTATTGACTTCCAAAGTATTTGATTATGGCGGTTCATTCCGCTGTGGCGACCCCTGATTAATAAAGGGACCAAGCCAAAAAGAAGTGAAGTTTATTTATAAACTAATTTCGAGAGGATCACGTGCTTATGATTGCTAGCAGGCTGGACCCACATTATCCAAATCACCTCGCACCAATCAGATGATCCCCGAGCTACTATAAATACCCCGGGTTTCATATCACCACTATCTTCGCTTTGAAGAATCCCCCCTTCCACCCCTACTCCTCCTCTCTCCTAGATGGGAGACACAGTGGCCCAGCGCTTAGCGCTGTTGCCTCACAGCAATGGTTCTAGGCTTTACCAAACCAGCGGGCATTTTCTGTGCGGAGTTTGCATGTTCTCCCCGTGCTCACGTGGGTTTTCCCCGGGTCCTCCGGTTTCCTCCCACCGATTAAAAACATGCAACCTAAGTTATTTATTAATCAACACTATAGACTTGCTCACTATCTAGTACCTATCTCTTTAAAGAGAACTACTATCTGCACTTCAATCACTACGATGGGGAGTTCTCGAGATCTACCTGAGCTCGATCTCCCCTCTCGCCTTGCAACGGGAGGGAGCCCCGGGCTCGAGGATCTCATGAGCTCAGGGCTCTCTCCCGGGACAGCATGCCAAACAAGCTTTATAATTAATCATCAGCTAAGTGTGAACTCTTGAAAATGAGTATTTGATTATGGGAGTCAATGCTTACAGGTTTTCAGCTTTTTTCAGAATATCTTTTGTGTTCAACAAAATAACGAAACACATAAAGGTTTGAAACCACTCGGGGTGAGTAAATCTTGAGCAATTGTTCATTTTAAATGAACTATCCCTTTTAAAAATAATTTATTTAAAATGGAAATTAAAAGTCTTTACTGACACTTTGTTTACATGAACACCAATACTCCGATTTTAATATGATTAAGACAATACTCTGATTAAGAGTCTTCCATGTAAACAGCGATTTTTGATTAATTTAATCCGATTAAGGTCATAATCGAACTAAACAGAAATCGAATTAAGACATGTGGAGTTATGCTGATTTTAGTCACATTATTGAAGTGCAGTTCAGACATGTAAACACCTTAATCAAACTATTACCGTCATGTAGGATTTCATCGCATTTTGCGACAGGATATTTCATACACACACGGCTGTTTGACACTATTTTCTGCACTATCGATCGAGTCAGTAAAGGACCACAGGGACACACACATATAAATCTGTAGGTTTTCTCCCATTCTGCGTGTGGTATCAAATTCCATTAAAACAACACTCTTCCACCAGTTCTTATTTCATACTCGCATCCAATACCGCAGTTTGACACGGAGGCATGAATGAAATGTTCCTGAATGAAAGGAAAACTGCCGGACTGCAGTTAAAGCCTAAAAATAAAAAAATGAAACACCCTGAATTGCTTGAAACACCGGAGGAAGCATGGATAGCGTGATGACGCAATGCCGTTTATCGATCTATGTGCTGTAGCATGTAAAACAGGATCATGACAGGAACATTTAAAAAGCAACTCATGTAAACACCTTAATCATATTATTGTCTATATCAGATTAAGGCAAACAATTGGATTACTGCATGTCCATGTAAACGTAGTCACTGTTTGTCTATGTTCGCTGAATCTATTACTTCTGTACATATACAAAACATGTACAAAATATAGTAATATTTGGCAACATGGGTAAACACTGTAAATGATGACTAGTTACTTTACTTTAAAAAACAAAAGAGTAAATCTGTTGCCTTAAAAGCAGTCAGTTGACTTTATTTAACTTTATTTAGTTAAAATTAGTAGTTAATTTACTTAATATTTTTAAGGTATTAGCTATAACTTACTTTTAAAAAAATAAAGTCAACTAATCGTTTTAAAAAGCAATGGGTTTACTCAATTTTTTAAGTGACGTCAACTTTTTACAGTGTCAATATTTACCTGCAAGATTATTTACTTTCTCTGTGTCACATTGTATTTTCGCTGATAAAAATCCACTCCAAAGGATGCATAAATAATGTCCATGAAGCTATGAGAAATTGATTAAACAGTTGATGGAAAATATATATGGTATAATTCCCTAAATATTACCAGGAAAAAAAATGATTCTCATGTTGGATTTACTATTTAGGATGGATCTCTATCATCAGACAAGCTTTTAGCAGTGATAGTTGACCAGGGCTTGGTGAAATGTTGCAGAGGCCCTTGTAAAACGTGTTTAGCAACAGTCCTTTCATGTGGTTTTTATCTAAATGCAAAATGTGTTCCACACTATATTGCTTTTGAAAGTGACACTGTAGTAACTGCTGCAATATAAGGTTCAAGGCCTAAACTGCAATTCAAGAGAATCGAGTTATGCATGATTCATATGTTATTATGTAAGCCATAAAAAAATGAATAAATTCAATGGAGCTGTTTACTTTGTAGTCCTAACACTGAAAGCGAATTAGCATTTTCAAGCCACAAGTTCTCTCTGAAATGTCCTATGGGCTTTTTTGTGGTATTCAGAATAGGTTTTAAAGTTTATAAATAAAATAAGGTTTGTGGTAACAAAAAAAATAGCATGAAGAGACTTTTCAGGTTTTGCTCTACAACATAAAGTACGTGGTCACACTTTACAATAAAGTTTAGTTAATGTTAATTAGTTATTGTCAGTTATTGTATTTACTAACATGAACTACTACTGTAAGTATGAACAATTCTTGTACAGCATTTTTAATCATAGTTATTACCAGTGTTGGGGGTAACGCATTACAAGTCACAAAAGTTATGAAATAATATTACTTTCCTAAGTAATAAGTAAAGTAACGCATTATTAAGTAGTAATTCATTCATTCATTCATTTTCTTTTCAGCTTAGTCCCCTTATTAATCCGGGGTCGCCACAGCGGAATGAACCGCCAACTCATCCAGCATATGTTTTATGCAACCTATCATCTCTGGAAAACATCCATTCACACATGTTCACACTCATACACTACGGGCTATTTTTTAGCTTACCCAATTCACCTGTACCGCATGTCTTTGGACTGTGGGGGAAACCGGAGCACCCGGAGGAAACCCACGCGAACGCAGGGAGAACATGCCGACTCCACACAGAAACACTAACTGACCCAGCCGAGGCTCGAACCAGCGACCTTCTTGCTGTGAGGCGACAGCACTACCTACTGCGCCACTGTGTCGCCCATTAAGTAATAATATTGGAGTTATTTAAAAAAAAATGTAACTTGAGTTACTTTTTTATTTAATTAAAGAGCCCCTATTATGGGTTTTTGCAAATGACCTTCTATGCAGTGTGTAACACAGCTCTGAGTGAATAAAAACATCTAGCTGAGGTTTAAAGCTAAAAGTGCATTTGTTTAAAACTATTGATTCTTTAACAAAATAGTCGACTCAGAGAGTCGAATAAATGAATCTTGTTGGGTTTGAATCTTTTGCCAGAACACATCGACGTCGATACGGTACATCACCAAATATATAGTACCGGTTCCGGTAAAATGTGAACGTGCTTTCCTTTCAGACACTAGTGGAACGGGGTATCACGAGACTGATTATGACGCAAAGATGACGATCACTCACAGATGGAGATAAGGCTGCGAGGAATAAAGGGTTAAAGTTAATTTTCACAGCAATACCACAGTATAGCCAACCATGTGTTGTGTTTGTTCGTGATTTTTCAGATTTTTGATACAATAACCTATACGCTGCAACATGGGATTCGCCAGCCGTTTGTTATTGAAAGAGCAGAGACTATTACTGTATGTATGGGACTTTGTCAGACTTGCCAGGGACTTTATCAGTAACTGTTACAGTTCATATGGACCAGTTTCTTCTTCCTCTGGATCATAACATGTAAGTGTCATTAAAATAGTTGCATCTTTTTGTGTAGTTTGCAAATTATTCAAAAAATTCAAATTTATTTAATTGTGTGTTGTAACTTGTAATCGCTCCACGCTTTATTATCCAATCAGCTCAAGACCAAACCCCTATAAATAGTCAAACACGTCATACCTCCGTTTTCTCTTGACTTCAGCATCCCTCCACCACTCCAACTCCACACTATTAAACCTGAAACCTATTTGAATCTGAAGGGGGAGCATTCTGGAGCCGGGCTAGACGTTGCGCTCGGACCCTATCACTCTATCCTGATAAGGGGAATAACACGAGTTAGGGTGTCTTCCCGAGCTCAGAGCCCTTTCCCCGGACAGCATGCCAAATACGCATATTCTATTCAGTCAAATATCTGTGAGTGTGAACTTGTGAAATGCGCCCAAAACCAGGTTGAAAATCTGATGCGTGCTTCTTCCTTTACTGATTTAAATGCATTTGAGCTTGCGATGCTCTGCTGTTTGTCTTTGCTATGGCCACCATTAGCTGTTCCTCACATGCACGGTGCGGTCAATTTTGAAAATAGTTCAACTTTTGCCACTGTGTGGATTAATACTGAATGTGTGACGTTGTTATTACTTGGGGTTAGGGTTAAGAGTACAATACTATGCTGGTGTCTAACTGCATTGCTTTATTGCATTCCTGCATTGGACTCTCACATACTATATGCTACTTCAAAGCCGCAGTGGGCGTTTCTCTCTGTCTTGCGCCGAATGCAGTCGACATTCGCAACAGACTCAGTCATCGGACCAATCAACGCAGATTAGCCTCATGCTAAGGAGGGGTTTGAGAACAAATGAATCGCTGAACAAATCATATGGGAGTTGTTTGGATAATTAGATAAAAAATAAATTCATATTATAAGACAATGAAAGTGTTTTTTGACCTCGCATGCAGACCAGACTGTTAATAATGACAAAATATAACCCTTTTATATTAAAATTTGTGTAATTACGTTGAATCACACTCAATAAGAAAATAAGGACGTGGCAGGAACAAACAATAAACAAGATGGCAAAGCCTTACATTTCTGGAAGTATTCTCATTATTTTGAACACATGGAAGAAAAGGGGACAGTCTCAATGGACAGTGATTTTGCTGAAGTAATAAGACAAAATTATAAAAGTAGCAAACACATTGTTGTAAACTTTCACTAATCTGTATATGGCATGTATAGCATCAGGAAGTTCTTAGAAGGTAACATTATTCTAATGGTATGAAAAAGTAACTCAGAAGTAACTTAAAAGTAGTGTAACACATTACTTTCCATATAAAGTAACTAAATAACGAAACTAGTTACTTTTTGGAAAGTAACTCAATATTGTAATGCATTACTTTCAGAAGTAACTTTCCCATACACTGGTTATTATATACAGTTGAAGTCAGAATTATGACTATGAATTATGCCTCCCCCCCCCCCCCCACACACACACACACACACACACACACCCACACACACCCTTTGAATTTTTTTCTTTTTTAAATATTTCCCAAGCGGGCAACGGAGTGGCTCAGTAGGTCGCCTCACAGCAAGAACGTCACTGGGTCACAGGTTCGAACCTTGGCTGGGACAGTTGGCTTTTCTGTGTGGAGTTTGCATGTTCTCCCTGCGTTCGCGTGGGTTTCCTCCGGGTGCTCCGGTTTCCCCCACAATCCAAAGACATGCGGTACAGGTGAATTGGGTAGGCTAAATTGTCCATAGTGAATGACTGTGTGGATGTTTCCCAGAGATGGGTTGTGGCTGGAAGGGCATCCGCTGCGTAAAAATGTGCTGGATAAGTTGGCGGTTCATTCCGCTGTGGCGACCCCAGATTAATAAAGGGACTAAGCCGACAAGAAAATGAATGAATAAAATATTTCCCAAATGATGTTTAACAGATTCAGGAAATTTTCACAGTATGTCTGATAATATTTTTTCTTCTGGAGAAAGTCTTATTTGTATTATTTCGGCTAGAATAAAAGCAGTTTTAATTTTTTTATGAACCATTTTGAAGACCCCTTTAAGCTAATTTATTTTTTCCGACTCTCTACAGAACAAACCATCCTTATACAATAACTTGCCTAATTACCCTAACCTGCCTAGTTAACCTAATTAACCTAGTTAAGCCTTTAAATGTCACTTTAGCTGTATAGAAGTGTCTTGAAAAAAAATCTTCTCTCCGTTAAACAGAAATTGGGGAAAAAATAAACAGGGAGGCTAATAATTCAGGGGGGCTAATAATTCTTCAACTGTATGCATTCATGCATGTTAACATTAGCTACTGCACTATAGGTTAACATAAACTATGAACAACTTTATTTCTATTAACTAACGTGAACAAATATGAACAAATACAGTAGTAAATGTATTGTTTATTGCCTGTTCATGTTAGTAAATGCATTAACTGACATTAACTAATACAACTTTATTTTAAAGTGTTACCAATATAGTCAGACCTCATATGGCAATTTTTGAAGCTACTGTGTTTTTAACTATTTATAAAACATCATAACAGAAGTGGCATATACTTAGTAAAAAAAAATTAAAGATAGTATTTGCAATTGTTAGTATGGCTCCAGTTTTTGGCTAAAATTGTCTGATATTTTCCAGTAAATGAATAATTTTCAGTGTGTATATGTTGGTACATTTCATAACCACTGCCTATGCATGGGCTTTTTTCTGCAAAAGCCTGTATTTTCTGCTTTCCTCTTCTTTCTTTGACTGTCAGCGGTGTGCCAGACATTGTCCAAAGCCAAACAGTCTGTTTTGTCTATAATCAATACAGGCCTCAGATTCATCACACATTTGGATGCTGTCATTTTCCATTTATACCGAAGCTGGACCAAAATCAACACAATTCGCTTGTTTTTTGTCATTTCTAAAGGACATTCTAACATTGTTCCCTGCAAGCCACATTAGAGATGAATAGAATGATTTGCATGCTGTCTTCCGAGATAATGGATGGATGACTGGACGGATGAATGAATGGATGGATGGACGGAAAATGCTTGTGCAGTGTGTGCATACAAGACTCTTAATGCCTCAGTACACTTCAAGAGAAATCTAAGAACAAACTGTATTATGTGTTGTATTATTTTGACCAAAATCACAGCAAAACTAAGTTTGTTTGGAACAAAGACAATGAAAATCTGATGTGTGGCCACATGAACATATCACAATTCATATATTTAAAGATATACAAGGGAGTGCAGAATTATTAGGCAAATTGTATTTTTGAGGATTAATTTTATTATTGAACAACAACCATGTTCTCAATGAACCCAAAAAACTCATTAATATCAAAGCTGAATATTTTTGGAAGTAGTTTTTAGTTTGATTTTAGTTTTAGCTATTTTAGGAGGATATCTGTGTGTGCAGGTGACTATTACTGTGCATAATTATTAGGCAACTTAACAAAAAACAAATATATACCCATTTCAATTATTTATTTTCACCAGTGAAACCAATATAACATCTCAACATTCACAAATATACATTTCTGACATTCAAAAACAAAACAAAAACAAATCAGTGACCAATATAGCCACCTTTCTTTGCAAGGACACTCAAAAGCCTGCCATCCATGGATTCTGTCAGTGTTTTGATCTGTTCACCATCAACATTGCGTGCAGCAGCAACCACAGCCTCCCAGACACTATTCAGAGAGGTGTACTGTTTTCCCTCCTTGTAAGTCTCACATTTGATGATGGAACACAGGTTCTCTATGGGGTTCAGATCAGGTGAACAAGGATGCCATGTCATTAGTTTTTCTTCTTTTAGACCCTTTCTTGCCAGCCACGCTGTGGAGTACTTGGACGCGTGTGATGGAGCATTGTCCTGCATGAAAATCATGTTTTTCTTGAAGAATGCAGATTTCTTCCTGTACCACTGCTTGAAGAAGGTGTCTTCCAGAAACTGGCAGTAGGACTGGGAGTTGAGCTTGACTCCATCCTCAACCCGAAAAGGCCCCACAAGCTCATCTTTGATGATACCAGCCCAAACCAGTACTCCACCTCCACCTTGCTGGCGTCTGAGTTGGACTGGAGCTCTCTGCCCTTTACCGATCCAGCCACGGGCCCATCAAGACTCACTCTCATTTCATCAGTCCATAAAACCTTAGAAAAATCAGTCTTGAGATATTTCTTGGCCCAGTCTTGACGTTTCAGCTTGTGTGTCTTGTTCAGTGGTGGTCGTTTTTCAGCCTTTCTTACCTTGGCCATGTCTCTGAGTATTGCACACCTTGTGCTTTTGGGCACTCCAGTGATGTTGCAGCTCTGAAATATGGCAAAACTGGTGGCAAGTGGCATCTTGGAAGCTGCATGCTTGACTTCTCTCAGTTCATGGGCAGTTATTTTGCGCCTTGGTTTTTGGTTTGGTTTTTCCAACTATTGACTATTTTTGACTATTTTGAATGAAACGCTTGATTGTTCGATGATCACGCTTCAGAAGCTTGGCAGTTTTAAGAGTGCTGCATCCCTCTGCAAGATATCTCACTATTTTTGACTTTTCGGAGCCTGTCAAGTCCTTCTTTTGACCCATTTTGCCAAAGGAAAGGAAGTTGCCTGATAATTATGCACACCTGATATAGGGTGTTGATGTCATTAGACCACACCCCTTCTCATTACAGAGATGCACATCACCTAATATGCTTAATTGGTAGTAGGCTTTCGAGCCTATACAGCTTGGAGTAAGACAACATGCATAAAGAGGATGATGTGGTCAAAATACTCATTTGCCTAATAATTCTGCACTCCCTGTATTAACAAGATTGTAATGCAATACTTGAAAAATAATTTATGTAAATTGCCTTTTTTACAATATTAGTACATAAATGACATATTTTCTGTGAAATCTAAACATGAATTTGCATGTTAACTATGTGATTTGCATACTTTGCCATATATCAGAATTCTACAGTATATGGGAGAAAATGAAGTTGTACCTTAAAATAAGCATCACACAATTCAAGACATTATTAAAATGATCATGCCAAAGGGAACAGCTCACAAGATCACCATTGATGTAACAACAAGAAATGCATACATTAGTAATGTACATTATAGATATGTAAGGGACTATGTACAACCAGTCTGTTGTTGTTGCAGAAAAAGCCTGACACAAAGAGCTGTTGTATGTTAAGAGCTTATACTCTTCGAAAACAACTGGCTGGATATAAAATATACCACTTATTACATTGCTACTTGCAACAAAACCAAACAATTAGACAAAAAAAACATTGATTTAAGCTGTAATAATTTACTGTCCCTCTAATTAAATGTAAAGCTTGCAATCAGGAATGCGCGACTTTGGCCATGGGGAGTCATTGTCCTACACACTCAGAAATAAAGGTACAAAATCTGTCACCTTCTTTTCAAAAGGTACACTTTTGTACCATACAGGCAGTGTTGTAATGTAACAAATTACAAATATTCAAATTACTGTAGTTGAGTAGTTTTTTTTCAGGAATTGTAATTTACTAAGTAGTTTTATAAATGTGTACTTTTACTTTCCTTTGAGTACGTTTTTAGTGCAGTATCGGTACTTTTGCTTCACTACTTTCCTTCCTCCAATTTTGGTCACCTGACGTCACAACCTAAATCTAACCTAATTTTAATGTCTTATGACTAGGGCCAGATGGAATCTGCGGACGTTTTTTGCTATTTCTGCTGAGAATTTTGGTAAAAATCTGCGGATTTTTGCGGAATTATTTTGGGAGTATCATAACTAAAACCTTAATATGTGAAATAAAAAAATAATACCTTTTTAACTTTTAGTTAATGTTTAAAATGCAAATCCAATTAGATTCACTTTATTTGGTAAACAAAGCAAGTCTCTCATATATCTACTAAAAGACAGAAAATATTACTTTACAAACTTAACAAACATTGTACATAATACAGATGAACATTTTCATATTAGTCAGTAATATTACTGTTATTAATTTAAAAACTAAATAAATTTAGATTTACACACGTTTACTCAAGTAAATAAACAGAATTAATGATGTGCTAAAAATCTCCAGAATTCTGCACGCGCAGATTCCGTGTGAGCCTACTTATGACATTGCGTGCCTGCTGGGCAATAACTAAATGCATTACAGAATGTTACGTTTACACACATCCACAAATTACATGTGAATGCATCAGCTTTTTACTTTTGAGTACTTTTCAAAGGCCAACTTTTTACTTGAGTAATATTTACAACAGATAATCAGTACAATTTTAGGCAAGTAACGGTACTTTTACTTAGTTATGATCTTTTAGTAATCTTTACATCACTGCATATACAGGTGGACATTAGTACCTTTAGGGAACATTTTTGTACCTTAAGGGTTCACTTTTGTACCCTTAAGTTACTATGAGGTACACATTTGTACTTTTTAGGATTTAATATCTTTAAAGACCCGTTATGAACAAAAATGTACCTTTTGTGTACCAGTGACATATTTTTTACATTTATTTCTGAGAGTGTAGGGTTTTGTTGCTCTGAAGGACCATAGATTAATCATAGTACTCAGATGAGCCTGTGTTATTAGTTCAGTTTGAGGTTATTGGAGAATATCATACCTCAGAATGTCATGATTGACCTGTCAGAATCAAGTATTCAAGAGAGCCTTCTAATAATACATTACAGCAGCTTTCTGCACTCGCCCAATATGTTTAAAATTGAGGCTATTTCTCTTCTGCACTTCTCTTTGTTCTTACAGATGCTGTACATTTTCCAAGATGCATTTTACAAGGAGTTGTGCTGTTGCCAAACTTCCACATGCACTGACCTGTCCTGAACTGACCTGTATAGGCAGGGTAAGGTAAGGAAAGTCAAATTTATTTATATAGCACATTTAATACACTATGGTAATTCAAAGTGCTTTACATAAATAATAGTAAGAGAAACAAGTATAAAAAATAAAAAAAAAAGAATAAAAAGGATTAAAACAGATCAAATGAGTTAAAACAGGTTTTAAAGGAATGAAAAAGCAAAAAAAAAAAATACATAATAGTGCGATCTCTCGGATGTAGCCAAGTACTCATACAGCAACTTGTTTTGTGGTCTCACAGTGGAAGTAATGGAACTTTCAGCAAACTCAAGGTTGCTTTACAAATACAAAATGCTAATAAACATGACAGCAGGTAGAAAAACAATGAAATCAATGGTCATACAGTCATAAATTAGATCATACTGTCAGCAATCACAGAAACAAGAGATTAAAGTCCAAGTAAACCGGAAGCTGTGATCGTCATTCTTTTCGTAATGTGATGCAGTTCCTAGAGAAACAGAATTTTAAATGAGCAAACAGTGGGTGTGGCAAAAACTCCTTTTAATATGGGAAATATTTTTTTTTCTATCGTGTGCCCTCGCTTTTAGTTAGAACACGGTTTTAATCAGCTTTTAAGCTTGATAGTCATGCTCGCTCCTTTTGGTGTCGTCAATATGGCAACCTGTGCTTGCGTGCAGTCATTAGAGGAGTGGCCAAGTGAAAATGTGTTTTGAACCAGGAGTGCAATACCTAGTTCAACCACTGGGTGTCAAACTTACATACTGCACCTTTAACATTAGGGGCTCTATTTTAACGATCTAGGCGCAAAGTCTAAAGCACATGGCGCAAAAGCATTAAGGGTGTGTCCGAGTCTAGTTTTGCTATTTTAAGGTCAGAAAAATATGGTTTGCACCCTGATGCATAGTCTAACAGGGTTAGGCTTATTCTCTTAATGAGTTATGGGTGTGTTTTGAGCATAATGTGCATTAAACCAATCAGAGTCTCATGGTTTGCGTTGCACCATGGCGCATTTGCTATTACTTAAATTATTAAATTACATGGCAGACTTTGTAGGTGGAAAAACTGAACACTTCACTAGTGAGAAAACAGTTAAACAGACCATCTGCTGCACAAGGATAAAGAACAAGCCTCCTTCATTCGGCCTCTTTACTTTCTCTTTACATTACATTTACTCTTTACTCCTTTATTTTCGTGGAGTAAGGAAACGGTGGTCTTGTACACACTCCACTGAAGACATCCATTAGCCTACATATTTAAATTCTTTTTTTAAACACGAAGATTTGTTTCAAAACTATTTCTAAATTCAGTTCTAATTTCCAGCAAATTAATAATTGAACAGTAATAACAAAGTGTGGTCAAAAAACTGAGTTATATCCAAACACACGTCCTGTTCTTATACCCCATATGGTGATGCAGACGTCTCTAAATCTCGACAGTTAGACAAATCTAAGCTTCTTTTTATTAAAACAAATATAAGTATGCATATAATAAATACTAATAATAATAATAACACTATACAAATGCAGATTGTCATGCATAAACTGAAAAAGCCCCTGTGAGGTGAAGAAGGCATGGGAGGAGGTAGTGGTTTTTATATTTATGTAGAAAATAATAATTTTTGTAACATTTTAATCCTTAATTCTTTTTCATATGCATAGATATTTGTGTATTGCTGTACATCCTGTGTATATTAAGCAATGTGTAAGTGTTTGGATCTGCATAGGTACATAACTAGCGAGCTCTTTAAAACCTGCTTTTAGATGGTCAATGGCGCAGTCTATTTCAGTTTTTCAGAATAGCAACGTGCCAACAATGCGCCTTAACACACCTCCTTTTTAGACCAGCACACCCATAAGTCCACAAAGTAGCGCAAATGGATTTGTTATTTAAACAACGTGGTGCAAAACGCGTAAAATACTGTTGCGCTGGTCTGAAAATAGCAACAAATCACGCCAAACACGTCTTGCGCCTTTTTGCGCCAGGTGTATGATAGAGCCCTAGATGTATCTGTTTGCATTTCACATAATTGTTTGAAAGTTTAAGCATTCATTTGTGTATTTTTAAGTTTGATTTTAACCCTACATGGCACATACTGATGAATTCGCCAATGGTAACAAAGAAAATTCAGATTTAAGGCACGTAGGAGATTCTTCTTATTATAGCAGAAGTTTTTGTGAAAGTGCAAAAGTCACGTTGGAATAAATGTTTCATGCTAAGTTCTCAGAACTTTTCACTGCACAAAGTTTCTTGGAACAACCCAAAATGTCACGACTGCCAGTAACTTTCTTTTCTGAGCATATGGTGTTCTTAATCAGAGAGTGCCAAAAAAAAAGTAAGAAAGAACCTTATTTTAACATCCCATTCAGCCTTGTGGCTAAGATCAAGCACAGAGCCTGTTTATGGCCAACTCTCAGGTGCGAATTACCGATGTAGCAAACAGCCCCTGGTTGCCAAATTATAAAGCAGCACTTCAAACACCGATGCCCGAACACATGTAAAAAACTCTTCCCGTGAGGCCAGTTGACAGATATTACGAGTTCCCTTGTTTTCCATTAAGAGCACCCCCGAACACTTGTGTGGCATCTGGAGAATATGGAAGCACTCAAGCGGAACACAAGAGTCCTTTTCTTTCTCTGCGGGAAGAAAGAAAACAAAAACGGATGGGGAGACGATGTATAAAAGATCTGCGGTGAGCTGTAGGCATGTCACAGCCAGACATGACACAGGGCATTAAGCAGATCCGTTACTCGCTGAATGAATGTGCACCAAAATCTCCTGAGCATCGGTGCGTTACGTAACTGGACCATGCATTTAGAGATGATGGAGAGATAGACAAGGAAATGGGAGACGTAATTAACCCCGAATTCTTCACAGGCTCGGTGCTATTCGAGAAACGTACTGTATAGAGAGCGTTCAAATTACAGGTGGGCTAAAAGGGGCTGAGACCTGTTAGTTGTAGCCTAAGCTGCTCTAAAATTGTAATAATAACTACAATTAAACTAATAACCTCAATTAAAGTATTTACCGGCAGTGTTTGCTATAGTAGGTGATGCATGATGTACTGCAGCTGTGATTTAGCAAGTTTTTTTTAAAATAAATATATATATATTTATATATATATATATATATATATATATATATATATATATATATATATATATATATATATATATATATATATATATATATATATATATATATATATATATATATATATATATAAAACCGACAGTAATAACCTTCAGTCAGCTTTCTAAATGTGTATATGTTTGAAGCAGGTTTTATTAAAGGTAAAATAAGCAAGTCATTTCAGTCTAATGGGATTGATTCCCTGCACGGTAAAGCGAAGGCCCAATATTCAATGCTGACTGACATGTTATGAGTTTGAATTGAAGGCTATATTAATAAACATCAATCATCACTATGAACTGTTGCCGCAGATAAAATATGATGAATCATGTTGATAATATAACAAAACTTGAGTGCAGCTGGTATTTGTTTGACTTTGTTGTAAGAATGAACATTCACTGGGCTGTTAGTAGCGGTAGTTTGTTATTTAGTGCCATTTTAGTAGCTGTTTGGGAACAGATTTGCTGTGCAGTAAAAGTAAAAATCAAATCTCAAATATAAAAATATGACCTGATAAAATATAAAATTTTTGTCTATTATAGTGCTATCTTGGTAATTCCATGCTTTTTTGGTTCTAAGAACTACATGGCCAAAGAATACATTCACCTTAAAAATGTATTATCAAATGTTAGATTTTTTTTGTATTAGTATTAAGTTTTTTTTTTCTTTTTTATATCTTATTATATTGATAAGGACATGAAGTAAGTCAACAGTTTGTCTGTGTGTGGCAAATTAACATTGTTACATTACATTAACGTTATAAATTAGGTTAAGGGCAAATTTGCAATGGTAAGCTTAGTGAAATTTGTTAAGCTGTGGTGCATTTTCAGAGACCCTCTTCCACCCCAGCTCCACCTGTGTTTATATCTGCTATATATAGTACATATATATTATATTTACAGCAGCAGCATGTTATATTCTCAGACGGCATCTCTGTGTATATACTGGCAGTAGCAGGTCTTGGGATTTGCTCTGCCATAATAATCAAAGCAGCAACAGCCTGCTATTCCACCAAGGTTAAATACATCAACATTGCCATATACATATTCATTACCATACTAAATGCAGAGAGTGTTCATGACAAAATAATAATGATTTATAGTTTGATTTGTAGGGTCTAGTTTTGGGAAAAATTTCAGTTTGACTTTTTTTTTTTTGGGGTGGTTGTTTAACATGCATGAAGAGAAAGAATTAGCCTGGCTACTAAATGCCATGTGTGGGTTCTAATAATAGTTTGTGAGTTGTTTTTACAACAGGTGCTTAGAAATCAATCTTGTCATCGGAATTGTTGTTTTTTTAACTGTAAAAAAAAATGGCAGTGATCGCTAACATCTGCAGAATCACCTGTTGCCAGAAACCAAGAATCCTTTAATGCATAAGTGACCAACCCTGTTCCTGGCGATCGACCTTCCTGCAGATTTCAGCTCCAACCCTGATCAAACACACCAGAACCAATTAATTAGAACCTGAGGACCACTTGATAATTACAGGCAGGTGTGTTTGATATGGGCTGGAACTGAAAACTGCAGGAAGGTCGATCTCCAGGAATAGGGTTGAGCACCCCTGCTTTAATGCATACCTGTCAACCCTCCTGTTTTTAAAGGATTCTCCCGTATTTTACAATTCTATCCCGTTATCATTCACTAAAGGTATTTTCCCATATTTCTCCCGTATATTTCATCTTTCTACAAAGGGTGGTCAATGAACATCAAAGAGTCGATCCTCCCTATACGCAAACCATACCACCGAACCACCAGGTGATGGCCCTTGCACTTAAATGTAAATCTGTTCTGTGCTTTGGGCATGAAACACTTTGAAATAAATATATAAACTTCAGGATTCCCTTTCTTTTCATTACAGACGTTGTTACCGCTTCTATGCAATCCTCAAAACAATCCTCCCTTATTTTCACATCCCAATGTTGACAGGTATGCTTTAACGGCAGAGAATTAAAGTGCTAAAATAAGCACACAAAAAAATGTCTCTGAAACCTTATTGTCACGAACGCCTGTGATCGAGCCCTTGCAGATTACTGGAAAACATTCACTATCACCCAAACTACAATTCTGCCACTGAACTGCACTACATTTCCCATCAGGGATCTCACACACACACCAGTTCCGGATCACCACTGATTACTTGGTCACAGCTGTAGCTCATGAAGACTGGACTGAAGTTGGACAACATGTTCCTTGATTACATCTATGTTCATCCCAAGTGGCAACCTCCCGCTCTCCCTCGGGAAGCCAATACGGAAGTAACTGAAACTGCAATTCATGGAAATTCCGCTAGTCCTGGCTCCATAATAGAGCAAATTTCTATTGAGCCCACTGTTAGAATGGCCAACTTTACAGCATAAAAAAAGGTGTTTACAGCCTGGTACAAAGAACGATTTTTGTTCATATAGCTAATATTACCCTTCGTGACAACTGTGAGGGGGTGAATTTTTTTATAACTCATCCGTTTCCTTTATATTAGTTTATATTAAGTTTGCATAATTAAGGGCGTGGCCACTTAAGTGACAGCTATGTCTCGCTGGTCGCCGTCACTTCACCTCAGCTGATTACGGCTGATTAGCTGCTGATCTCAGCATATTCGACGTATTTTTGTGTTGTTTTATGTGGCTTTACACAGTCAGCTGCCTTTTGGAATTATTTCCTACAATTATCAGATGATATGGCATGCTGTTTGCACTTGATTGTGCTCACAAGCCATTCACGTGGCCTCCATTTGCCAGGTGAGTGAAATTATATACCATCTCTATAAATGTATTTGTTGTATTTAAGATCATTTATCATTTATAATGTTCTTTAGAGCTGTAATGCACTCCAGAATCTGACAGATTATTAGCTGTAGGCTCTAGAACAGTCATCTGAAGCGTTGTCATACAGTGTTCTGCCTGGACTTCATAATTAGCCTTTACTAACACAGACTATATCTGAAGTTTTTGGAAGTAATTCGCACTTTCCTCCTGTTGAAAAACGTCAATAGCACAATGCTTAGTGGCTCAATGTGTAATGCATTGAGCCACTAAGGATTGCGCTTATGACGTTGCTTATGAAACGGTGTTTTTAAAAGTCTAAACACTTTATTGATAAAGTGTGCAATCAACCACATGTGGTCAGAACACAAACGAGTCGCAGGTGATGAAGTATTAAGCGTTTCTCCCATAGCAAAGCCCGTCTAAGCGGAATGCCAGCATGCGTCTTTAGCTCCGCTCACGCTCGGCCTCTTTGCCCTTGTATGGTATACCCGGGATTGGTGCGATGAAAACGAACAAAATGGCGACGGTCGGCCACGCCTTCTAGTAGCTTCTTTTGGGTTCTTCATAAACCTATGGGTGACGTCACGGATACTACGTCCATATCTTTTACAGTCTATGGTTCATCCTGAAACAACATTCCAATCAGCCAATAAGAATTAAGGGATACATTTACAGTTTATGTTAAGTTTAGGCTTACAATTAGGTTTATGCACATGATTATTCCCTTCTGATTTTGGGGATAATTTACAGTTATGGGGTTAGGGGTTTATGGGTAGGGAATAGGTATGGATTGCATTTTCCAACAAGAGTGATGTTCCAGGATCGTAACATACTTGGCAAAATCATGATTTGCATATATACACCTCACGTTCTCACACACATTGCTGAGTCTTGTCTACCAGTAACTTTACGAAGTGTTTCCTAGTCTAGACTTGCCATGTTTCCTGACCCTTGTTTTGTTCTTTGTTTATCTTGTTTGCCGCCTGCATCAACCTCTGCCTGTGACCACGACTATTCTTGTGACTACCCTCATGATACCGTTTGTTCCTGTTGACCATCGCCTGCCTGACTAAGCTGTAATACACTGCGTTTGGACTCTTAACTACATTGTACCCTGACTCTTTGTGATAATTATATTGCATGGTTATATTTTTGGCCAAAGCCAAAAAACATTATATTGGTCAAAATTATATATTTTTTCTTTTATGCCAAAAATAATTTTAAATAAATTAGTAAAGATCATGTTTCATGAAAATGTTTTGTAAGTTTCCTACTGTAGATATATACTGTAAAACCCAAAAAGTTAAGGTAATCAAACCGTTTGAGGAAATCGATTACAACAAACCATTTAAGTTCAAAACTAATCCTAATGAGTGCTGTGAACTTAATCCATTTGAGTAAACGAAGCAATTTGAGCACAGTAAAACCCAATAAATGAAGAGAACTCAAACCAACTGAGTACTGTAAAACCCAATAAGTTAAGGCAACTCAAATCGTTTGAGGAAACCGATTACTACAAACCATTTGAGTTAAAAAACTAATCATATATGACTTATCTCATTTAAGTTGAAGTAATGAGGTATTTAATTAACTCATTACCTTCAACACTGAGTTCAAAACTCTTTTCAAATGAGTAGAATTAACTTTCAATTAATTTTGAGTTAACTACACTCATTTCATTTGATAAAGCTGACTGTTGGGTTTTAAAGTGTATAAAAACTCAATTTGTGATTAGTAATGTGCATTGCTAAGCACTTCATTTGAACAACTTTAGATATTTTCAAATCCTTTTATCCCATCCGAATATTGTTCTCAATCCATACATCAATGGAAAACATCAATTTAGCTTTCAGATTATGTATAAATCTTAATTTGCAAAAGAAAATGACACGTATGACTGGTTTTGTGGTCCAGGGTCACAAATATCAGAACAGATGTTTGCTCAATTAGTGAAGAGGCTTAAAGGGTAGTTCGCACAAAAATGGGAATGAATTTGCTATTTAATCATCTTTCAGTTGTTCCAAACCTGCTCAAGTTTTGAACACAAAAGAAGACATTTTGAAGAATGTTGGTAACCAAACAGATGCGGGGCCAAACATTTCAAATAATGTGAACTACAGTTGGCATGAAATGCAAGTTCAGTATTACCGAACCAAAATCCTGTCGATCTCCCATAGGAATCATAACTTTTCCTAACAAAATAAAGTGTTATATACAAAAAATTGATCTTTCAAGAACTTTTAATTTAATGGTTTTTCTATGGCAGTGCTGTGAAATATGTTTTCTATTGTATGTAGTCATCGAAGGGGGAACAATACTACATATTTAAGTTGACTGTTAGTGTCAATGGTTACTAACATTCATCAAAACATCTTGTGTGTTTAACAGAAGAAAGAAATACATGTATATTTTTAGCAAGGCTGAGTACATGCTGAACTATCTGGTTAATGGTTTATAGACCCACAGCTAGCAATATAGAGAAGCTGCGATGCAGCCTGTGTGTTGTTCCTAAAATAAAATAGCATAATTTATCAGTGCAAATGCAGTTACTGTATAGTACTTACCCAATACAAGTTTATTATTAATAATATTTATAAAGGCTGTATAATAGATATGGATAAAACTGATTTGATCTCAGGCCAGCTTTCCTAATGAACTCCCATGGTGTCAGGTTAAATGTGCAGATGCAGCAGAGTATACAGTGATCAACATAACACACCGGAACAAGAGTACAGGCATAGAATCAATGCAAAGACAAATGCTGAGCAATACAGGACCTCCCAGGACTCGCTGTGCACATGACTCCCAGAGACCCAACATTGCTGAACCTACTAAACAACTTGTACTCTTAAAAATAAAGGCTTCACAACGATGCCATAGACAAAATATTCAATCAACCCTTCAATCTTGAAAGATCAGTTTTTTCTAACGCAATCACACAACTATTCGTAACTTTTTAATTAAGTGGCTAATTCGTATGAATTCGTACGATCTAATTCGTGCAATTTAGTACAATTTGCTTATCACCCAATGACGATTGGGGTTAGGGGTGGGGTTGGGTGCCACGCCTCCTTTTTAAAATCGTACATTTTTGTACTTAACTTTTTCGAATTCGTACAAATTAGCAACTAAACTGGCAAAACGTCAAATACTTACGTTTCCTCGTGAGATCAGGCTGTTTTTTTCATATAATCAAAATAACTTTCTTCCACTTTTGTAGATTTTTATTTATTTATTTATTTTTGTAATTTTGTTATTTCGTTAGACACTTTAAGTCAATGGTAAAAGGAAAGATCTCTGAGATATATTCTGCACTATTAGACTTTTAAGGGCGCACTTAAAAAATGTATGGCAAAGAGATTTGGAATATAATTTTAATAAGGATCAGTGGGGGACTACACACTGCCTGACAAAAGTCTTGTCACCTATTCAAGTTTTACATACAACAAATAATAACTTGACTTCTATTTGATCATTTGGTATCAGAAGTGGTTTATATGACAGGCAAAAACCTCTAGATTACGCTTATTTTACCAAAATAAAGTATGATCATGCCTTGATTTGTAATTATTTAATTTGGACGGTAAAGTCTGACTTTTTTCAGACAAAAGTCTTGTCACTTAACAGAAATAATGTACAGTTTAGAATATAAAGTCATGGTGCAGTGGAAAAAGAATTAATATTGTGTATGACTACCATGAGCTTGGATCCATACATCTCTGCAATGACTCCAATAACTTATTAATAAGGTCATCTGGAATGGCAAAGAAAGCGTTCTTGCCTTACTCTTAAAAACAAATGGTTTGTAAATAATGCAATACTTAATTTAGTAATGAAAAATCAACCAGTCACAAATTATGAAAGTACAATTATTAAGCACATTATAAATGTGGTTGTAAGTCAAGAATAGAGCATTTGTAGCTGCAGTTATAAACTGCTTACTAACGTTTATTAACGTAGAGTTAATGCTTAACAAATAATGAATTCACTAGATGCTAATGCTTATTAAATTATTAGTTAATATAAAGTGTAACCCAATATTTTTTTGCATTTTGATTATTCAATTTCTGTACCCTAATACTGTTAGACTCCCCAGAAAACCGTCAAATAGAGCTATTCAAACTATCATCTGAAACTGTATTCATTTCGCAATATTTATCGCAGAAAAATAAAATATCGCAGTATCAATTATTTTCAATATCATGCAGCCTTATCTCTGACCACCTCAGATATATTTTCATAAATTCATCAATGTATGTTTCATAATTGTTACCACTTACTTTGATTTTTGTATTCTCTGCTTTTTATTATTTGATTTTTATGACTTTAGGTACCATACTTGTATTTACTGATATCCTGTTTTGTCCTTGTTTGTTTGTTTTTTATGTTCATTAAAACCAATAAAAAAGAATTTTAAAAAAAGTCTAAGGGAGGTTGACAGGACTTGGGCTTGCTAAAACTGTACCTGCAGTTCATGCCAACTGTAGTTCACATTATTTGGATTTTTTGGACCTGCATGCAAAAGAACTGAGCTGTTTAAATAGAACATAACAAAGTGAGAAACCCCAAATTATGCCTTAGCATCTGTTGTTCAGGTTGCTTTATAATATTTGGAGCCAATGGCTCAATGCTCCCTTTTACAAGAGCAAAGAACTCTTGGACTCGTACGACTGCAAAACATTTGTGTAAAAAGGAGGCCAGGGGGATAGTATAATACCATTTCAAATTATTAAACCTTCCTAAGTGTGCTGACGCAGTGTGTTCAGAGCAGGGGAAAAACTCTCCGCAAGCAAGATATTGATATAATCATAAATTGTGCTAAAAAATGTAATTATATTTACAGTAGCGCAAAATATTGTCTAATTTAAAGATGCATTAAAAACCTAATCAAATTAACAAGAACTGCATGTTTGGGAAGCAATGAGGTTCTACAGTATTTGTGTGTGTGTGTGTGTGTGTGCTGTTCAATATTTATGATGGCAAATTAGCAGTGAATCTGGCATTGTCTGCTGATTCTGGCCCAACTCCTCAAGAAATGCAGATTCGATTTTTGCCTGACATCTCAAGCACAGCAAGTATAGAAAAAATGACTCTGCTGGCTCTCTCTTTCAAGTTGATAGTGTAACTAACTAACAGTGTAACCGCTGCTGCTCTCTTAATCGCTTGAGATACACCTTACTGAACTGCAACAAATAGTCTACGATAAAAGCTAACAAATATGACATATTTTACAACCATATTCAGACACCAGTAAATATTTTATAGAAGTTTATATATATAGAAGTCAGAATTATTAGCCTCTATTTGAATATTTTTTTTCTTTTTTAATATTCCCCAAATGATGTTTAGCAGAGCCAGGAAATTTTCAAAGTATGTCTGATAATATTTTTTCTTCTTATTTGTTTTATTTCGGCTAGAATAAATACAGTTTTAAATTTTTTAAGAACTATTTTAAGGTCAGAATTATTAGCGCCTTTAAGCAATATTTTTTCCGATAGTCTACAGAACAATTCATCATTATACAATAATTTGCGTAATTAACCTAACTGGGGGTGCGTTTCCCAAAACCATCGTTAGCCAACTAAGGTCACAAGGTCCGTCGTTACAAACATAGTTTGTTGATTTGCTGTTTCCCAAATCCATCGTTCCAATGAACATTCGCAAACTGCTTTGCAAACTTGTGCACTTGCAACTACACCTCTGGAGCTGTAGTTAGAATCATAGTTCCTGGCTGTGTGCTATTCCCACTTATCCCCCTATGCCCTATTCATTTAGAACATTCTAACATTTAAACTTTGAATGATTAAAAATGAAAAAAACGTTAAAGTCATCTCTCTTAGGTGTAATTTGCTTTCAAAGTATTTCTACAGTTCAGTTTTAGCGATCTTCATGTTTACAATTGCGCTCCCTTCGCAGTGCACTTTGAAAACATTGATGTATGATGAAAAACATTGATGAAACACAGCCTCATGACGAAAGCTATAGGTGACCTATTATTTAAAAGCGGAATTTATGTTACGTCTCCAAAGCTTGTGAAAACAAAAAACATAGCATATGTTAATGCTTTTAATTTATAGTGGGTTATTTATTAAGTATCTGTACTGTATATGACATGGGCCTGTTGGGGAGAACATTTCTGCAGTGGTTTGCATGTGTCAAATTGTAAAAGTAGACTTTAAAAAAATAAATAAATAAAAAAACAATATCCTACTAAATAATAATAACAATAATCATCATCATCATTAATATTATTATTAAAGTAGGATTTTTTTTCATTTCCTAATAAATATTAAATGTTAAATTTCATTTTTTAATAAATAGTCTCATTATTTATTTATTTATTTATTTATATGGTTTATATATGATATTAGAATAGTGTTAGCGTTTGTAAGTGATTTTATGTTTTAGAATAGAATATGTAATGTTCTCAATAATATTTGTAAAGAAAACACAGGCCCTATATGTGCCATTTACATTTATTTCAGTTAATATGGAAAACGAGTGCATGTTTTTAGCAAAACTAATATTGGATTTTATTTTAAATGCGTGTTTGTGTAAAACAATATAATTTACACATAGAAAATTATGGGGTTTTTCTCTAAATAAGTTGTTACTCCACCTTGTTTAGAGCATCATTATGGGCGTTTTACGTTATAACTCACGTGATTCAAACGATGGATCTTCATGAGAGAAACTACGGGTTTTGGTCACTCATCACTACATCATTCTTTTCCCAAATGATGCATCGTACTATGATAGTTTAGGTGCGAGTTACGTCGTTGTTTGGGAAACGCACCCCTAGTTAACCTAATTAAGCCTTTAAATGTCACTTTAAGCTGAATAGAAGTGTCTTGAAAAATATCTAGTCAAATATTATTTACTGTCATCATGGCAAAGATAAAATAAATCAGTTATTAGAAATGAGTTATTAAAACGATTATGTTTAGAAATGTGTTGAAAAAAAATTCTCCGTTAAACAGAAATTGGGGAAAAAAATAAACAGGGGGCTAATAATTAAGGGGGGCTTATAATTCTGACTTCAACTGTATATAAATATATTATTTATATATATAATATTATTTTTTTATTATTATTATTATTATTTTTTTAAATACATATTTAGTTGAAATACAGTTGATGTCAAAATTGTTAGCCCTCCTGTAAGTTTTTTTTCTTTAAATACTTCCCAAATGATGTTTAAGAGCAAGTAATTTTTCACAGTATTTCCTATTATTTTTTTCTTCTGGAGAAAATCTTATTTGTTTTATTTCGGCTAGAATAAAAGCAGTTTTTAATTGAAAAAAACATTTTAAGGTCAATATTATTAACCCCCTAAGTAATTTTTTTTTATATATATATATATATATATATATATATATATATATATATATATATATATATATATATATATATATATATACAGTATATATATATATATATATATATATATATATATATATATATATATATATATATATATATATATATATATATATATATATATATATATATATATATATAGGAGAAAGAATGCGATAAAAGAGACCGAACAGTCTAGAATTGTGTATCAGTTGCTAAAATGAGGGAATAATGTCTTCATTTTTCTTCTGTTTGGGCCGTAAATAACATCATTAATCATTTTTTTTTTGTTAGATTTCATAAAATAGATATTTATTGATTGGTACAAAGGCAATGAAATAAAATATTATCAGTCACAGCAGTATGAAGTTATTCATGTCTAAAGGTGGGGAGTCTGAGCTATTTTATTTGGAGGGGTTTTCACAGTTGGATTTTGTGATGAACATCCCTCCTGGTGAAATCGAATGATGAATGATTCACTGCAGGAACTCATACACAAACACGCGCACACAATCAAATGCTCAAAGAGCTCAAGTACACATACATAATGCACTTCTTCCATGTCTGTGAAATTGCAACAGATTTGAATTCTTTTACCATTTTCTTCCCCTCTCTAGTCCCCATTGTGTTCTATTCAAACAAACAGTAAATAATAATAATAATAATTTAAAAAAACAATATGACGTAAAGATTTTGGGATTAAAGCAATCAGATGCGTTCAAAAGATCAAAATCATCACTTCATGGGAAATCAGATCAAATTAGCATTAATAAAATGGATAGTGCAGCAATCAAGGGCGCCATTGGAGCTACGTAATAAATGACTATAATACCAAATAAATGAAAACTACATTTGAGATGTTGTTCAACGAGATTAGTCTACCAGTTTGTCCAGTAATCCAATCACATGATCATGAAAGGTAAATGGTTCAATAAATGTGTTTTTATTAATGCTTATTAGGCTTTGTATAAAACCATACTCGTACATTTACATCTATTCACATAACACACACTCTTGTCCAAAGCAACTTACAAATGAAGATAAAAGAAGCACTTCAGATCACCAGAGAGCAGCAATATATAGAGTAGATGCCATGACAAGTTAGTTTTGCAGTTTTATTATAATTATTTATATTACAATTATTATTATTATTATTATTATTATTATTATTATTGAGTCTTTTTAATGGAGTGTTTGTGGAAAAGTGTCTGGTGCATATAGAGAGGAAGGAGGGAAAGAGTGTCTCCTGCAGGTGGTTTGTCAATCACACTAACCAGCTTAACCCTCTGAGTTTGCCCGGTCACGCCGCCATGACGTCTTTTTTTCTTATCAGTGCAAAAGGCACTAAGAATACTCCGTTGATTTTGGTCACACAAATAAGTATTATACAAGTGTTATATTCGAATCTGTTAGGTGTCTACTATTTTGTGTGTACATTCACAATGACAACAAAAGTGTGTGCTTTTGCAAAATAAGGAAAGTAAACAGTGTGCGTGTTCTTTCTTTTGTCTCTTTGCGAACTGTTTTTACAAACAGGTCACTAAAATGAACTGAAATTCATTGAAAACAAGACACACAGACATGAGACATATACAGTTGAAGTCAGAATTATTAGCCCCCCTGAATTATTAGCCCCCCTTTTAATTTTTTCCTCAATTTCTGTTTAACAGAGAGAAGATTTTTTCAACACATTTCTACACATAAAAGTTTTATTAACTCATCTCTAATAACTGATTTATTTGATCTTTGCCAAGATGACAGTAAATAATATTTGACTAGATATTTTTCGAGACACTTCTATACAGCTTAAAGTGACATTTAAAGGCTTAACTATGGTAATTAGGTTAACTAGGCAGGTTAGGGTAATTAGGCAAGTTATTGTATAACGATGTTTTTTTTCTGTAGAATATTGAAAAAAAAATTCGCTTAAAGGGGCTAATAATTTTGTTTCTAAAATGGTTTTTAAAAAATTAAAAACTGCTTTTATTCTGGCCGAAATAAACAAATAAGACTTTCTTCAGAAGAAAAAATATTATCAGACATACTGTGAAAATGTCCTTGCTCTGTTAAACATCATTTGGGAAAAAAAAAAAAAAAAAGGTTCAAAGGGGGCGAATAATTATGACTTCACTGTATGTATAGAAAGCTTGAAGTGTCTACTTTTAAATGCAATGTTTGCGAAACAAATATTGATTGAAAAAAAGTAATCAGTATGAAACCAGCACTGTCTAGTTTTTCAGTCTGATCTAATTTAATTTAATTCTTAATGTGACCAAATCCACGAGTTATTTGTTATTACAATTGTCCACCTGCGAAAAACAGCGGAATCTCCATAAATACATGAGAGACATATCTGCATAAAGGTTGGGATTTGCACTTTCCAAATTCTTTTGAAAACAAATGTTGGAAAGAACGCAAAGAGCACACTCAAAATTGCACAATGTTTTCCCAAGAACATGGATTGATTATAAGAAAGAGCATATAAAGAGGAAAGAGCTGGTCGATATACAATGTTTCCCATATTTTTGAGTCGCTTTTCCACTATCTGGCTGAAAGTTTGTGTTTGCTAAACCATTCCATTCCGTTTTATTTTTCACTGTGGTGCAGATAACGCAACTTTTTAGAGTGCAATACAAATGTGCCACTCTTTGCCTTGGTAAACAATGTAAACCGTGATATGGAGGATGATTATATTTGTTTTTTTGGGATTCCTTTTTTGGATATTTACTTCTTTGAATAACAAAAAAAAAAGAGTGTCTAATGTCTAAGGAAAAAGGAAAAGAGTGTGCCTCCTGCAGGTGGTTTGTTAATCACACTCACCTGCATAAAACACGCTCAAAATTGCACAATGTTTTTCCAGGAATATGGATTGTTTATAAGAAGTAGCATATAAAGAGAAAAGTATGCATCAATGTACGATGTTTTCCCAGATATATGAGTTGCTTTTCCACTATTGGGCTGAAAGGTTCTGTTTGCTTAACCATTCCATTCTGTAACCATTCCATTTTCCAATGTGGTGCTGAAAACGCAGTTTTTGGAGTGCAATACAAATGCGCCAGTCTTTGCCTTGGTAACATAACTGTAATGTAAACAGTGACATGGAGGATGATCAGATAAATCTACTTTTGGGACTTCCTTTTTTATGAATATTTACATTTTTTTGAATAACAAAAAATAAATAAATAATTATTTTCCGTCTAGCAGGCTATAATGAAAATGTCAGCCAGGTAAGAAACTGTGGGTATATTATGCATTCTACTAGTCCAGCACAAGTGTCTAACTACGCTTAGAATTTTGAGCTCAGTGTTCTTAGTATGGCACAATAGTATAAAGAAATGGCTATGGAGTGTTTATATGAGCGTCTGATGAATATAGAGAGGAAAAAGTGTGTTTCGTACAAGTTATTTGTCCAGCCCACTCACCTGTGTGAAGCGCAATCAAAATTGCACACTGTATTCCCAGAATCATTGATTGTCAACCCAGGCTCATTGTATACATTTCTGGACAATGCGAAATATGTCCCAGGAGGTACGTTTATTTTGCAGTTTTTGTTTTCGTGAATCCACCAGAGGCCGCTGTGTGCACTTTTTCAGATCTCAAATTTCTCTCGCAATTCGTGCCTGCTCTTCTCGTGTAAGTCCACCAGAGGCCGCTGTCAACTGACTTGCTGACTGACTGACCGAACGATCAACCCACCCACCTCATTCCCTAAACCCAACCGATAGTGTTTTTGAAAGCACTGATTGACCTAATCACACCCTTCCCTAAACCCACACGACAGTGTTTTCAAAAGCAATCCAGAAAACGAAAAGCCCTCGCGGCCACCTGATTTTTACCACAGTTTCAGATCTTACCACGTTCTCACCCTGTTGTTTACTTGTTTATTTCTATTTATGCCTTTTGTTTTTGTTTTACCTGTTTTCTGGAATCAAACCAATGCACCAATGTACGTGGCGAGCTACTGAGCAAACTGGTAACAGCGGAGCCGTCCACGCGAAGGTAAGCAATCAGCTGGTAGCAAGAAAAGAAACAAGCCATCGGTGGCATCAAGCTCCGTAGCATTCATTTTAAAGACTAGCTCTGACTACATAATTCGCGCTCTCCAGAAATGTATACAGGGGTACGTTTTTACAATGTGCCTGTTTTGTTGATTGTTTATAAGAAAATGTCTATTGAAAATAAATAAAGAAGGTTATTATATTTCTGCTTTATTTTCTCTCTCAGAACTCCAGCATATTAACCGTATTATATTTTAACCGTATTATATTTCTGCTTTATTTTCTCTCTCAGAACTCCAGCATGTTTTGGTTAATTATGTTTATATAGTGTTTACATTTTGGATTTGTAGCTGCAAGATCAACCTGTTTTCGATCTCATACTCTACTCTAAAAGCATTTACTGTTTGCTTTTGCAATTTCCCTTAGATTTGTTGTATTTGTGGTGATGGTGAAGGACACTGGCGAACATTGGTTCTGTTTATTTCTATAATCCCATCTACCCACCCCAATCACCGCATCTCTATCTTTCTCTGGCTACAGTTTCTGAGCCATGCTGGATGTTAGATTGCGTATTTGCACCGCAGGGCACAATTTTCTGATGGATTTTTTTTAGGCTAGTTCCTTCATAATTCCTTCATTCTCAAATGTATTTTCTGTCACATCTTCAGGATTAGCTACAGAGGAAATTTTTCAAGCTCTTGACCACTTAATTGAAGAAAAACGTTATTGCACACTAAGTGCCCACGTTTAGATCATGATCAAAGAAATCTTTAACTCCCACTTCACCACAAGGAATAAAAAGAATAGCTGTGCAAAGGAAGAAATGAATAATTTATTACCAATATACTGGGATACATGATGAAACATATGTGCAACATTTCACTTATAGTTTATACCTATACTGTTTTGGTTTTGTTCTCATCTTTGCTGAATTCCTCAGCATTTTATTTTTAATTTGGTGCATTTTACACCGACACAAATCATGAATGTTCTGTTTTTACAGTTGTTTCCTTTATAGCTTTCAGCCATTAACTTTCAAACATTTTATTTCTTTCATCAGACTAATAGATAAATAGATCTTTGGATGTTTTAAATATCAAGCCTAGCTTTATTAAAAGATCTTGTGTTTACATACACACACAAATGGGAAAAAAACACATATAAGATATAAGGAATTAAGGCATTAGTGGCATCTTAATGTAATTAAATGTTTTAATGTGTGTGGGTGATATCACTCGGCTGCGTTTCAACTCACATGCTCTAAATATAGTATTCCCACCTCCGATGTAACACCATGCTACACAATAAACAATAGTATAACCTCACATTCTGACATCCTGTTTAGGTAATTGTTTTAAAAGGTCTATGCAACATGTTCAGCCAAAATTGAAAATAATAATAATAATAATAATAATTTACTCACACTAAACTTTTATGAATTGCATTCATTGAACACAAAGGGAGGTATATTAAAAGTATGAGGTGAAAAAGCAGTAGTAGTAGTAGAAACAAAACATATTATACAAGTCAATGGCTCAAACACCCTCCCCTCAACATTCTACAGTAGATCCTCCTTTGTGTTTGTAGCACGCCTGGCATTGAGCTGGCGGTGATGCAGTTTAAATTTCTAAAAGATAGAAATATGAGAGAGTCAAAGTTTCGTTGCTGTTCACAGTCGAGTCGCTCTCATAATGTTTATTACAGACATTTGGTCACAATGTACTATCATTTCATAAATATTTCTATGCAGTAATACTTAAAACAGTCTATACAACATCAATAAAGCAGTGTATTATGCCCAACAAACCCTTGTCTCGTCTCAGTAAATATGAATTATACATATAAATAGTTAGTTTATAAATACATTATTCGCATACAGGTAATAACTTAGTCCCCATAAACTATATTTACTATATCACATTGTTACGGTAGGCTTCATAAGGATTAAACATTTTGTAAAGTGTCCCTTTAAGTATTAAACATCTCTAGCACAGTATCATACATCTGCTCTGCATATATGGGCTAGCTCTGACTAATACAAATGTAAACAAATCCATTACAGTCATTGAGTGTAACTGTCATCTTTGATTAAAAGTGCATTTATACAGATAAAATTGTTATTAATACTCTTTTTAACAACTTTAATACAAAAATATAACCTTTACATTGAATTTAAGTGAGGTGGAGCTCTTTTTATAAACTTTGCAGTTACCAATTAACACACCCGGCCTGCTGGCAGCTGTTTTGATACATTGTCAGAAAACAGATACAATCTTCACTACAAAGTAACTATTTCACTGCACGTTACCCTCGATAAACTTAAGACACTTAAATAACATGTTATCTTCACATTTCAATGACATTGTGACAGAATTTACCCACCTAAAAGATAGAAATATGAGAGAGTCTAAGTTTCAATGCTGTTCACAGTCCATAGATATATACACTAGATGTCACCTACCCTGCTATTGTCTATTAGAACGAATGCGTCAATAGAGCCGCCATTTTAGTACAGGGTAGCGCTCCTTTGAAATGAATGCGGGACCAAGGTGAAGCGGAGGACTGTGGCCATCCATGGCCAGAGAAATACACATATACACATATATCTATGATCGGGAGTTTTCCCCGGTGGTCAGTATGCAAATATTTTTTTCAATTACGAAATATTATAATTTTACATCACTTTTCTACATTGATGGATGTGACCACACGGGCATTCCTGACAAAGAGTGAGTGTTTGTGTGCATGGAAATGCATTACCCTCCTTCCCTGTTTAATTTGATCTAATCCATGTCCTGAAACACACCCCCTCTCCTGCTTTCACTTCTTATTCTGACGGAGGGAGCGATCCGTTTGTGAATGAATCTCCGTTATGAACGACTCGTTCACTTTGCTGACAATAATACAAGTTTCTAGCACGGCAGCATCTTCTTGTCATATTTCATAACATAATTTGCTTTTTTTATTCGACAAAACTAGCATAAGTCTAGAATTTAGTGTGAGTTGGTGCTACTTTGCCTTATGGTGAATGCAGCAAGAGACTGTATTATCATCAATAGCATTACTTTTTAAGCACAAAAGTTCATAACATACAAAAACATAAAAAACAAAATCTTACCTATGTAATGTTCTGCCTTTGTGCTTGGTTTTCTTTGTTTGCTCGTTACTACAACGCAAACACAGCGCTAAAGTCCAGCATCTTCACATTGGCACACTGTCTTGACTAGTGCGGTTGAATGACGTTTGTCCTAGAAGCACTGTACCAATGTGGCGGCGCTATTGACGCATGCTCAGGGTCCCTATGCAATATCTAGTGTATATATCTATGTTCACAGTCGAGTCGCTCTCGTAATGACAGTCCAGCAGCTCATCGTTACCCTAGCAACCTCAGACAACAAACTGTCCCACTCATTTTCTCCACTCAAGGTAATTCAAATAAATACAACATTAGATGTAACAATAGGATTCCTTATATACAATAATTATTATATTTAATTATAAGGAATAAATATACATATGCATATATATACATGTGACTAATCATTCAGAGTGTCACATGTTCAACAAAAGAAAGAAACAGGTTTAAAAAAAATGGTGGATGAGTTAATTATGGCAGAATTATAATTTATTCCTCTTTAAGGATGTATTCTAAGTTTTTATTTTGCAAACAGTGAAATTTTATGTGGCTGGAAGGGTATCTGGCACATTAAAGAGCCCCTATTTTGCAATAAAAAAGTCCATATTTTGGTTTTAGGGGTCTCCAACAACATGCTGATATGCGCGCAGGGTCAAAAAGCACTTTCATTGTCATTTATTTTTACCTAATTATCCCAGCGACTCCCATATGAATCGTTTAGCGATTAATTTGTTCTCAAACCCCTCATTAGCGTGAAGCTAATCTGCACTGATTGGTCCGATGACCCAGTCTGTTGCGATTGGTCGACTGCGTTCAGTGTGAGACAGAGAGAAAAGCCCACCACGGCTATGAAATAGCAGCCAGAGTGTATGTGAGAGGCCAATGTAGGAATGCAATAAATCAATGTAGTTAAAGACCAGCATATATTGCTCTACTCTTAAACCTAACCCCAAGTAATAACAATGACACACATTCAGTATTAGTCTACACAGTGGCAAAAGTTGAACTATATTGAAAATTGACCACGTCGCGTGTGTGTAGGAACGACTGATGGTGGCCATAGCAAAGGCAAACAGCAGAGGATCACCAGTTCAGAAACGCATTTAAATTGGTAAAGGAAGAAGCACACATTGCAATTTCAGCGTGGTTTTGGACGCGATATGTGAATAGGCCACACAGATTTAACCTGAGAGATACAGTACAAGCACTGATCTATAATCGATACATGACTACAAGCCGCGCAGGGTGATTACAACTTAAAACACACAATTAAACACATATTTTGCAAACTACACAAAACGAGGCAACAATTTTAATGACACTTACATGTTATGTAAAAGTTACTGACAAAGTCTCTGTCAAAGTCTGACAAAGTCCCATAATCTCTGCTGCTCCTTCAATAGCAAACGGCCGACGAATCCCTCTTTGCAGCGTAGGTTATTGTATCAAAAATCAGAAAAATTACAGGAACAAACACAGCAATAGGTTGGCTATACTGTATACTGTTGGCTATATAATATCGACTTCAATATAAACGGCCCGGCGAGTAAGTAAAGAATATAAAAGCTGAAAAATTTGGAAGTTAAGTCTATTAGCCATTTTAGGTTACCTGTACTTAAACATTTAAGTTATCTGTCATTAAACATTTAAATTAATTCAATGAAGAGACTACATTTGGTCAACTCAATTAGTTGAGTTGTCGATTTCCCATTAGGGGAGAGCAGGGCACAAAGTAACACTTTTTGGTTTTGGTCAAATAATGAACAAAGTAATGAGGTTAGACCAGAGGTGGGCAAACTACGGCCCGTGGGCCATATGCGGCCCGCTAAACTCTTTCATCCGGCCCGCGAGGGAGTTTTTGAAATGCTGCTTCTGAGTAACGGTTTGGTTTCAGAATTAGTAAAGTAATGATGCAATATAAGTGAACGCCATTTGATGGCAGTAGTGAACACGGTACAGTACAGGATATTAAAATACACTCGACCTTTAATGACTGAAAATGAGTCAGGCAAAAGAAAAATTGACTCTGAATGTCATGTGTTTAAGGAAGAATGGACAACAAAATACTTCTTCACCAATATCGGACAGAAAGCGGTATGTCTAATAAGCCAAGAATGTATTGCTGTTTTTAAAGACTGCAACCTATGTCAGCATTTTTCACACAAACATTCAAATTATTTTTAATATGAGATTTTTTTCTATCAGACAATATCTTTTCTATTCTCCACTGTAATAATTATTACATTATTATTATTATTATTATATTTTATAAGGGATTATTTTATTGTTTGATGATGATTGATAAGTAAATATAAATAGCAGAGCAAATTAATTTGACTTGTAAATTTTACTCAATATTAACTATTTAAAAAATGTGTGTCAATGTGACACGTTTCTGTCCGATATTACATGTTCCATGTATACTGCCACTATAAATAACAGTTATTTTTTGAAGGATTTGACATGTGGCCCTTCAATTGGTTTGCAAAACTTTATGTGGCCCTCGGGTCTAAAAGTTTGCCCACCACTGGGTTAGACAAACCATATTTTTTTTACCAACAACACACAAGCCTCTCCTACAAATGAGCACTGGAATTATAATCGCCGGACCTATGGTTTCTGTGCTGTATTGTCAAAAGTGCCAGGAGTAAAAATTTTACTTCTTACCCCACCTGAGGGGCAAATTGTAACAGACAGGGGGTTAGTTGTAACACATGCTTATAAAGGCAGATTTCACACAGTTAATTTAAATTCAGTTTACTTTAAATAGTAGCTATATTTCCTCAGTAATTGCCTCATTTCTTTTTTATTCTACATAGCACAGCATGTTTATTTATTTTTTTGTTTATTGGATAAACACATTTGAATCTATTTGCATTATTATCCATTTATCCATTATTATACAATGCATTTATTTGCATTATTAGCAACAAAATATATTTTTTTCTATTAAAACTATATTTTCTATTAAAAAACATTTCTATTTAAAAAGTTCTCAACATTACACTCCAAATTCAAAAATGTTTTGTTAGTTTAATTGGTGTCCAACAGTGTGTGGCTTAATTATAACACCCTGTTACAACTAACCCTGCTGTGTCGTGTTTTCCTCAAAGCTGGCCAGCAGTCTCTGTGTGTTTTTACATCTTTCAAAAGGATTTCATCTTTTAGCCTAGAAGACGATAATCACAATATAAGATTTCACTAATATACTTTCACAGATTTTTTTTAAAATAAAAAAATATCGACTGTAATAAAAATACTTTTATGCTGCAAAAATGGTTTCTCCTGTGTTTCTCATCCAAATTTCGCCGAAAATTTTCAATAATTGGCAGGAAGACGTCTGCCGACACTGTGGTGAAAACCTCGGAAGCATGCCATGATTAACCCTGAGCAAATACCTTAAAACTCTGTGTTACATTTAACCCCTCGTTACTTTGTGCCCCGCGCTCCCCTTCTCAAACGAAATGAGGGAATCACTTTCCTCAAATCATTTGAGTAGTCTCAACTTATTAGGGTTTACAGTGCAGTGTCTTGAAAAATATGTAGTAAAATATGATGTACTGTCATCATGGCAAAGAATAAAGGAAATCAGTTATTAGAAATGAGTTATTAAAACTATTATGTTTGGAAATGTCTTATTTTATTTCCTGTTAAACAGAAATGGGGGTGTACTAAGGGGACAAATAATTCAGGAGGGATAAAAATTTTGACTTTAACTGTATATATATTGTGTGTGTGTGTGTGTGTGTGTTTGTGTTTAATTACTGTAAATGCTGCTTCAACTGCACAGTGGTGCAGCATTGGCGGAGTGTGTTATCACTGCAATATTTAAAGTGTTTAAACACACAAATTCATTCAAACACACACACACAAGCGCATACACACGCGTTTCCTCACCCCTCACCTCCATCAGACTATAATTTGACAGATAAATGGTCTCTACACCACAGTCTGACAGCTTGTTGAGGGAATAAACTGTGAAAGAAATTGTTATTGAGGTACTTTTGATCCACTTCCACTTTACGCGCCATTAACATGCTGAGCAAGTCGAGCTCTTTCTTTTTTTTCTATTCACATCTACATTAACTTCTAAATGATGTTTGAGCAGGTCCAGGTGCTCAGAAGAGCAGATATGTGAAGTCTTCCGGTGTAGAGCAGCTAATCAGGACATAGAGAATGGCTAATTTCTGATGCTGTGATTGTATCTCTTTGTTCTCCTCTTTTACTGGTCATTATCTCTCTCAGAAGAGTCTAGTTGAAGTACTTCTCATCAGTGTGTGTGTGTGTGTGTGATTAAGATGGCCTCAGGATATCACAAACCCAATCAGGACCCATCTGGCTTAAAGGCCAACGTGCACTTGAGAGTTAAAACATTGGGCTGAGTGTTCTTTTCCCTGCCAGCATCAGTGGAGGAAGACTGTGAAACAGCACAGCAGGTGCGTGGAAATAAGGATATGTGAAGTTCTGGCAATTTTGCTCATCAGTTCTCTCTTTTAGCCTCTTAGCTTTGTAGGTTGCACTTTTCACAAGAGTAAAACACTTTAGGGTCCATTTTTCTTTTTAATGAGCCTCCCCGCTCCTCCTTCAAAATGTGATCAGGGAATCTGACTTAGGACAGGATCTGGCAAACTTCCCTGCTAACGGTCCATCAGCTCTGTTACAATATTTATTGTAAGAGAAATGCTCAAAGGGCGACGCAGTGGCACAGTAGGTAGTGCTGTCGCCTCACAGCAAGAAGGTCGCTGATTCGAGTCTCGGCTGGGTCAGTTGGCGTTTCTGTGTGGAGTTTGCATGTTCTCCCTGCGTTCGCATGGGTTTCCTACGGATGCTCCGGTTTCCCCCACAGTCCAAAGACATGCGGTACAGGTGAATTGGGTAGGCTAAATTGTCCGTAGTGTATGAGTGTGAATGAGTGTGTATGGATGTTTCCCAGAGATGGGTTGCGACTGGAAGGGCATCTGCGGCGTAAAACATGTGCTGGGTAAGTTGGCGGTTCATTCCGCTGTGGCGACCCCGGATTAATAAAGGGACTAAGCCGAAAAGAAAATGAATGAATGAATAAATAAAATGCTCAACAATTGTCTTTTTCAGTCTCTAATACTAGAGACGAGGTTTTCATTTATTTAAACAAAAGTACATCAAAATGCAAACATAGTATTTTTATTTTAGTTTGATTAAAATTGCAATATATTTATCTAAAAGACCAATATATATAGCTGGGCATAGATTATTATTTTTTTGTTTAGGTTAATCTCACTGTAATCTTGGAATTAATCTAGATTAATCTAAATTAAAATGGCTCATTTGAATTCTGCCGAAGGCATTCAGAATATGTGTGCTACCCAAATAAAGACTAAAAGTAAGTCTTTGAGAATGGGCTTCTCAATCCAGGTGGCGCATTAGACCAGGGGCTCATCTCCTGTTTCCAAAATGCATCACAAACTGCTTGAGAAACTGTTCTACTATGATAATTGGTGATGAAAATAAATGATGTTCAATAAGATGTACTTGTGTTTACTAACTGTTTATTCGATTAAACATGAATTTTGAACTGTAGGCCTACATAAGCTCAAAACGCTTTTTGCTTACCTTAATCCAGGGGTGTCCAAACTCGGTCCTGGAGGGCCGGTGTCCTAGAGAGAGTATAGCTCCAACTCTAATCAAACACATCTGAAGCAGCTAATCAAGCTCTTACTAGATAAACTAGAAACTACCTGGCAGGTGTGTTGAAGCAAGTTGGAACTAAACTCTGCAGGACATCGGCCCTCCAGGACTGAGTTTGAACACCCCTGCCTTAATCCGACTAAAGTCAGAACTAAACTAAACAGAAATGGAATTAAGACGTGGAGTATGCATATATTAGTGGCATTATTGAAGTAAACACCGTCATGTAGGATTTTTCGCCATATTTTCCAACAAGATCCACACACGCGGCTGTCAGTAAAGAACCGCACACACACATACACACACACATTGCGAAATGCGGAAGGTTTTTTCTTTCCAGTCGGTGTGTGTTATTAAATTCCATGACACTCTCACCAGTCCTTACTCTTTATTTGCAACTAATACCTCAGTTTGTCATGGGGGCATAAATGAAATGTTCATGAGTGGAACTGCCCAACTGCAGTTAAAGTCAGTAGTGTCTTCAAAGTTAGTGAAAGATCCAGAAGGGCATTTTGTGATTTGATTCAGAAGGGCACTTTTTTTGTCAGACACCTCACAGGTTTGACTTTCATTCACCGTCATTCATTTTAAAAAGCACTCGGTCCATTTTATTGGTATGTTTTACTCAAACGCATAAACTCTACAGGTGCCTGATAGTTAGATGTGGAGCTAACATTAATAAGATTCACTCTAGTGAACTGCATCCATGTTAGCACGGGGTTTTAGACTCTCTGTGTTTGATTTTCTTTTTTATATACACGATTATGCCGTCGAACTGTTGTATAAATGCGATATCACACTCATAGCAGTGCGATGTGGCTGTATATTGGCTGTATATTGGCACGCCTCCCACCAGTGCCGATATACAGCCACATCACACTGGTACTCGTGCAATATTGCTCGCGTATATATATATATATATATATATATATACACACACACACACAATTTTTTTGTGAAAATATATTTGTGGAAAGGGTTTCCCAGTGATGGGTTGCAGCTGGAAGAAAACATATGCTGGATAAGTTGCCGGTTCATTCCACTGTGCCGACCCCAGATTAATAAAGGGACTAAGCCGAAAAGAAAATGACTGAATGAATATTTGTGGAAAGCATGGTCAACATTTATTTATATTGTAAGTCTTTGATGATACAACCTTGTTGAACTAAAATATTAATTTCTTAAAACAAACAATCAATGCATTGATATCTGATACATACATACATTGAAGTAAAATTAAAAAAATAGACAAATAATGTATGTACTATTAGTGTGTACTAAACATTTTGTATCAATTAATGAGAGAACAATAAATGGCATGAGGCATCCAGAGTTTCCCTCTAGAGGAAGAGACATCACTTGCAGCAAGTCACATGTTTTTCTATCAATGCTTTACAGATTGCTGTGCGTTTTAATAACCAATGTAACAGAGTTGACCAGCACAAAGGAAAAGACACAAAATGTATTTTTATAACTGAAATGACAGAAAATAGATGTATCATACAAATCTTTATTTAACTTAGTCAAGAAAAAAAAATGAAAATTTGATTATTTCATGATAAATGAAGATGAATGTATGATTCAGGAGGCAGAGACAATCAAAATAATTATAGTGGGAGTCTCTAAGGTTAATATTTTGAAGACAATATGTCCCTAAAATACACATGTAGACATTATTTTAGGCACAACTTGATATCTTTTGTGTTATTATTAGTGGTGGGCTGTTATCGGCGTTAACGTGCTGCGTTAATGCGAGACTCTTATCGGGTGATAAAAAAAATATCGCCGTTAATCTATTCTCAAAGTTGGGTTGGGAGCTGGGTCTATTCTACGCAAGCTATGATGACTTTCACCTTGATATTTTAGAGCGGATGTATACCTGACCGCTGAGCCGTCTGACAAAAAAGTGCCCTTCTGAATCAAATCAGCAGGATGTCCTTCTGGATCTTTCACTTACTTCAAAGACACTACTGACTACGCTTACATGGACATCTGTAATCTAGTTATTTGCCTTAATAGACAATAATATAATTAAGGTGTTTACGTGAAGTGCTTCATGTAAGAGTTTCCAGTAATTTTGGGTGACTTTAACTGCAGTTCAGCAGTTTCACTCATGAACATTTCATTCATGCCCCCATGACAAACTGGGGTATTAGTTGCAAATAAAGAGTAAGGACTGGTGAGAGTGTTTGTGGAATTTAATAACACACACTGAATGGAAAGAAAAAACCTTCCGCATTTCGCGATGTGTGTGTATGTGTGTGTGTGGTTCTTTACTGACAGCTGCGTGTGTGGATCTTGATGGAAAATATGGCGATAAGTCCTACATGACGGTAATAGTTTGATTGTGGTGTTTACTTCAATAATGCCACTAGTATATGCATACTCCACGTCTTAATTCCATTTCTGTTTAGTTTAGTTCTGACTTTAGTCGGATTAAGGCAGGGGTGTCCAAACTCAGTCCTGGAGGGCCGATGTCCTGCAGAGTTTAGTTCCAACTTGCTTTAAGACACCTGCCAGGTAGTTTCTAGTTTATCTAGTAAGAGCTTGATTAGCTGCTTCAGATGTGTTTGATTAGGGTTGGAGCTATACTCTCTCTAGGACACCGGCCCTCCAGGACCGAGTTTGGACACCCCTGGATTAGGGTAATCAAAAGTCACTGTTTCGAGCTTATGTAGGCCTACAGTTCAAAATTCATGTTTAATCAAATAAACAGTTAGTAAACACAAGTACATCTTATTGAACATCATTTATTTTCATCACCAATTATCATAGTAGAACAGTTTCTCAAGCAGTTTGTGATGCATTTTGGAAACATGAGATGAGCCCCTGGTCTAATGCGCCACCTGGATTGAGAACCCATTCTCGAAGACTTATATTTAGTCATTATTTGGGTAGCACACATATTCTGAATGCCTTCGGCAGAATTCAAATAAGCCATTTTAATTTAGATTAATCTAGATTAATTCCAAGATTACAGTGAGATTAATCTAGATTAAAAAAGTAATCTATGCCCACCTATAGTTATTATTCAAAACTGTTCAATTGAAGTTTGGGTTTTAAAAAAATAACAGAATGTTTATCGTAGAGACGTATAGAATCATACAGTACATTAGCTATGTTTCATTTTTTTTTTATTAGCTTTGCTTTTTGTTTTTGAACGTGTGTTCATTATCATTACCATTAAAACTAAAGGAGTACTTAGTTATGTCTTTAAGGGCTTGGTTGCTATGTACAATGCATTTAAATGAAAGAAATGGCATCCATTTGAGACTCAAAAACAGTCCATTGCTGAAATGGAGTGGGGATTTTTAATTTATGTTAATTACTGTATGCCATCTGTGCTTGTGAATTTTTAAGCACCAATTGACCTGTAAGTGGCTGTAAAAGAGCCCACTGTGGTTCACATGTGTACCTGACACCATGAAGGACTCAATCACTCCATCTGAGCTTGAAGGAAAATGCGAAGCCTGTCCAAAGGTTAACCAATGGCTAATAAAGGTGACACCGCTTTATACAATATGAAGTGATTAGAGGATCTATTCATTAAGGACCTGTGTAAAAACCAGAGCATGGCATGCAAACCTTAAGCATTATTTCAAAATTACCGAATCATCTAGTGTTGTAATTAAAACCAGGACAGTGGAGCTATTTCATTTCCATATTAACAAGGGCACAGCTGTCCCTCATTCCTTTCCTGGCACATCCTGTAGTAGTTCATACTGAAAACTGAGAAATTCGCTGGAATTGGTTACTACATTTCAACTAAATGAATAAATGTTTTTTTACTGGTCTTATACATGATTTCTGCTGGACTACAGACAACTGATTCATTCATAGAGATGAAACCAGCACAGATCAAAACAAATCAGAACAAATTAGACAAAATAAGACAGAAAGAAAAATCATTTTTGATGGAGATGAAAGAGCTTAAATTGATGTGTTAAATTTCATTTAATTTTCTTTCTTTCTGTCTTGGTTATAAAAATTTAAATAATATTATTCCTGATTAATTATTTTTTATGTGTTTTTTTCTTATATTAATGTATTTGTTTGTCAAATGATTTTGCTATGATATATAAGAACAATAAAATTAATAAAATGCAACTACAGTATATAGACAACATGGTGGCTCAGTGGTTAGCACTGTCGCCTCACAACAAGAAGGTCACTGGTTCGAGCCCCGGCTGGGTTAGTTGGCATTTTTGTGTGGAGTTTGCATGTTCTCTCCCTGTTCACGTGGGTTTCCTCGTGCTCTGGTTTCCCCCACAGTCCAGAGACATGTGGTATAAGTTAATTGAATAAGCTAAATTGGCCGTAGTGTATGGATGTTTCCCAGTGCTGGGTTGCAGCTGGAAGGGCATCCGCTGCATAAAACATATGCTGGATAAGTTGGCGGTTCATTCCGCTGTGGCGACCCCTGATGAATTAGGGACTAAGCTGAAAAGAAAATGAATGATTGAATGCAACTATATAATTATAATATGATTATTACTTTGTTCAAACATTAATGAGAAGTAAGATAATTGTGGAAAACAGTTTTCCTCATGGGCAACCCAGTGGCGCAGTAGGTAGTGCTGTTGCCTCACAGCAAGAACGTCGCTGGGTCGCAGGTTCGCAGGTTCGAACCTCGGCTGGGCTGGGTCAGTTGGCGTTTCTGTGTGGAGTTTGCATGTTCTCCCTGGGTTCGCATGGGTTTCCTCCGGGTGCTCCGGTTTCCCCCACAGTCCAAAGACATGCAGTACAGGTGAATTGGGTAAGCTAAATTGTCCATAGTGTATGAGTGTGAATGTGTGTGTGGAAGTTCCCAGAGATGGGTTGCGGCTGGAAGGGCATCCGCTGCGTAAAATCGTGCTGGGTAAGTTGGCGGTTCATTCCGCTGTGGCGACCCCGCAAGGGACAAAGCCGACAAGAAAATGAATGAATGAATGAGCATAAAGTTTTTTTTTAATTATCATGCATTCTGAGAAATATATAAGGCATTTGTTTTCTTTTGTGCAAGTGAGAAAGTACATTGTTGCATAAATCAAACTCTAACTCACATCCTGTATATATATGTACATATATTTAAATAAATCATCCAAAACAAATTGCGGAGGCCAATGCTTTTTGCTGAATGCAAAATATAAACATAAAATGATTCATTATTATTATGTATTGTTAATTGATTAACGTGCGTAACATTTGGTATTTTTGTTTAACATTTTTGTTAATAAAGCAAAATCTTTTCAAGTTCTGCCATTTACAGTTGAAGTCAGAATTATTTAATTATTAGCCCCCCTGAATTATTACCCCCCAAGCACCCCCAGTTTATTTTTTTTTATATCAAATTTCTGTTTAACAGAGAGAAGATTTTTCTCAACACATTTCTAAACATAATAGTTTTAATAACTCATTTTTAATAACTGATTTATTTTATCTTTGCCATGATGACAGTAAATAATATTTGACTAGATATTTTTCAAGACACTTCTATACAGCTTAAAGTGACATTTAAAGGCTTAACTAGGTTAATTAGGTTAACTAGGCAGGTTAGGGTAATTAGGCAAGTTATTGTATAACAATGGTTTGTTCTGTAGACTATCAAAAAAACTATATTGCTTAAAGGGGCTAATAATTTTAACCTTAAAATGGTTCTTAAAAAATTAAAAACTGCTTTTATTCTAGCCGAAAAAAAACAAATAAGACTTTCTCCAGAAGAAAAAATATTATCAGAGATATTGTGAAAATGTCCTTGCTCTGTTAAACATCATTTGGAAAATATTTAAAAAAGAAAAAAAATTGAATGGGGGGCTAATAATTATGACTTCAACTGTATTTCAGTCTGTTCTTTGAGAAATACTATATGTTTATTGAGAAGACTGAAGATTTAAGAAGCTTCTTCATGACCTTTGCTTTCACATGCTGTACAACCATACTCATTCCATACCAAACAAAGTCTATACGACACACAAACGTTCACATGACAATCATAAATTTTAGTTGGAGATGCATGAACATAAATAAGAAGTGCGAGACACAGTATAGAAATATACAATATACTGCAAAGTACACTGTTAACAATACTTTTGGAAATTACAAAAAAATGTAAAAACTGTAATATAAACTGAATTTAACTGTAGGACAGCTGTGCAGTATGTTACTGTATTTTAACATTGTGAAAATTACTGGTACTATAAATGTAAATACGGTATTTTTGCTGTAATTGATTAGCAGTAAGTTACAGGCAAAATGATGACAGTAAGTTACTGTAGATTCTACAGGAAACCATTAACAGTGTAGTAGAAAATTCTGTACTGTAAAGACATAAAAAAAAACTGATCTTCTCTCTCAGCTGCCGTTGTTGTGTTTAGGGGCACATGCATATTTACAACCCTGCCTACTACAGTGCGTCACTCAGCCTTTTCAAACGTCTTTTTGCTCTTTAAACAAAGAATGGCCTATACTCTGATTTTGTCTAGAAAAAGAATGGTACAGTATACACAAATATGATGGCTTGAGGGTGTTTAATATGGCACTTTTCACTTTTAAGTTGAACTGTTCCTACAAATATACCCTCTTTCCGAAAATGTTGAAAGGGAAAACACCTATAAATGCGAATGCAAAAAGGTCAGACACAAAAAATAAACTTTTTCATTGCTAATTTTACAATTTTTGTCTTTATAAAACAACAAAGAAGGGTTCCCTCTGGCACAAACTCACTTACCCACTTTCCTTCAACTTGTTCCCTTCTTTATCAGTGGCCACCACAGTGGAATGAACCCTTAATAACTCTGGCATGCGTTTTCTAGCCGATGCCCTTCATAGCCCTGAGTGTTCACTACCGTAACTCCTGAAACCCCACTTCTGAGGAAACACCCACACACTCTCTCATTCTCAATCACACTCACACATATTATGGCCAGTTACTTTATACCAATTCACCAACCGCATGTCTTTGAACTTGGTAGGGAACCAAAGAAAACCCATGTAAACACTGGGAGAACATTGCAAAGTCCACACAATAAGGACTTGATCCAGGGATCTTCTTGCTTCTTGCTATGAGTTGTGGCACAGGTTTTAAATATTAAATGTTTAAATGAACATTAAACAATTATGAGAAGAACGACATCAACTAAAATCATGTCTTTATTTTTCAGGCATGCTGATAGTGGTTTCTTGAATCGTGTAGCCCTAAATTACTTTAACGGGCATTTTATATTCTTGAAATGACACCTGCTATAAAAATAAATAATAGACCTTTAAGCGTAATAATAATGGTCGCGATAAAGTAGAGCATTCAGCTGGGAAAACATCATAAATGAACTACTGATGCTGTGAAGATGTTGTAAATCCTCGACAAGAGGCCATAAGTGAACGAAGGGTTTTAAAATCATGATGACAACAGCAGTTAACAGTAGCAGCCTCACTGCATATCCATCTTTCTTGATTCAGGAAGTGCAAGCATACAACAGTGTGTTAGAAATCAAATCATGTCCAATGTTGCTAACCCCATTTCACAACACATGCTCGAAATACATGCTCCATCCTACATTTTTGTGACACCACTAAAACGTACCGCGTCATATGTTTCTACACTGTTAACAATTTCCTGTAGAATATACAGTAACTTACTGTAAACCAATTACAGCAAATGAAATGTATTTACATTTACAGCGCCGTTTATCTTACTGTATATCAGGGGTGTCCAAACTCGGAGGCACCCTGGAGGACTGGTGTCCTGCTGAGTGTAGCTCCAACTTGCTTCAAGACACCTGACTAGAAGTTTCTTGTACATCTAGCAAGAGCTTGATTGGCTGGTTCAGGTGTGTTTAATTAGGGTTAGTGCTAAATTATCCGGCCCTCCAGGACCGAATTTGGACACCCCTGCTGTATATGTATTTACAGAATTGTATGTATATATTTACTGTCAAATATACAGTAATTTTCACAATGCAGCTTTAAAATACAGTAACATACTGTATAACTGTCCTACAGTAAAATACAGTTCAAATTACAGTTAAATACTGTGAAATTTACAAAAATTGTTAACAGTGTAGGTATAATGAACGCAGTATGATGCTAATAACTATTGTTCCTTTTCACATTAATGATATTTACAGGGACAAATGAAGGATTATTTTCATGCAGTTCTTTGAACATCACCAAATAAATACCACAAAACAACTTATTGTTGTCTATCATTTGTAATTGAATATGCTTACCTCAGTCTCCATATGGACCACCGAGGTTTGCTTTGTAGCTCGTTTTGTACATTGTTGTGTGATGAGTGCTTGAGTTTAGTTAAGCACGGTTTCACTAATGAGATGTACACAATGTAACATCAAGGTAAAACTATGTGACTTTCTTCTACATTTGCTTTGGAAAACTCTATTGGTTGGCTATAAGGAATGGTTTAGGTCAAGATTTTAAAGCTTTAGACCTCACCTTCTCTTAGACATGTAGGGACACATGTGAATGTGTAATACAAAATGTGTACTGACACATATACAGGGCTTGAAATTAACCTTTTTTCTTTGTAGCACTGGTGCAGACTTTACAGTGAATGGCTCTAGGCATAGCAGACTTTAACCCAATGGAAGTATTTTATCCACTCATCAAAAAGTGTAAATGGTGGAATAACATTCACCACATCATCATTAATCAGATGTGCCATTATTTGTAACTTTAGGTGGTTTCTAAAACAAAATCTGTCAGTGTAGTTTTCATTCTCTCATCTTCAGTTCAGTACATTTCCACACTTGTACTGTAGCTCCCTGTCATCTGAAGTCAGAAGGCACTGACTGACTGATTGACAGGTAATATTAACCAATCCATTCACTTTCAGTTTAGTGAAGGCGGGGCAAGCAATGGGGCCTTTGTTTACTGTAGCAAGTTGACAAGAGTTTTAAACTATTCCTGAGCACTGTTTTTCGCATTTCGCAAATCCATGTACTGTATGCGGTGAACATTTTGCAATGAAAACAACAACAATTTTATGCACTCGCACAAATGCTTCCAAATATATTTTGATGTCGCATAGATAATATTTCAGGCACATATGCGACCAAAACGTCGCAATTTCGAGCCCTGATATACCAAAAATGTAACCAAAGTAATGTATTTCAGATTTGCAAAATAGAAGACAGCGCCCTCTAGTGGATTTGTTATCTGAAATGTGCAGAAAATATGTACCCAAAGTATTTTACATTTTGCAAAAAGATAGGCTGAGGGATGTATTTTTTAATGAGCCTGGGTTTCCATTTCCTTAGTCTAAGTTTAGCTGATTCTGTCTTTTATGCAAGCAGAAAAACTCTGCTGAAAAGATGAAGACAAGAAAAGGCCGCAGGCATGAAGAGTTGGCACAGAGAGCTGTTTGTTTTTCATTATATGTAAATGAAGCTGCTGAATTGGTTTCATTTACTTCGAGATCTTTACATTCTGTTGCTAGATTGCAAAGGTGACTAGATAAAAGTTGTGTGAATTCCCTCTGTCTTTCACATCCTGAAGTGCTAAAACTCTTTATTCGAGCCTTTTATGTGTTGAGTGACTTTGCGATATTTCAAAATAAGCACTTTGTTGCTTTCATGTACTCAGGAAGGCTTGTGGCAGATTTGCTCAGGCCCATTAAGGGTTGCTGTTAAATTGCAGTGTTGTCAAAGCCTCCAGACTAAACAGTGCTTATTGTTAAAGTCTGCCTCGCCAACTTGGCCTTTAGCTACACAAACCCACACAAAGTGCAGACCTGGTTTATTCTAAGCTAAAACTTCATATGCATGGGTATCTCAAGGCCTAAACGGAAGGCCTTTGAATCACAGTTTTATCTTTGTACTGTAAAAAATGATTAGTTGACTTTACCTAAAATAAATGAGTAAACCATTGCCTTAAAATGTTTATGTCCATAATTATAAAGATTAAGTTAAATCAACTGAACAGTTTCAAGATGCAATGGGTTTACTCACTTGTTTAAGTAAAATAAACTTGTCGCTTTTAACGCAAGTAGAGTAAATAATCACTTTTTAGAGTTTAAAGAAGGTTCTTGAAGATGGTTTTCAAAGTGATTAGAGTTACCTTGTTTGTGGTACGTCTGCTCAGTGTAAACTAATTTATAAATCACATTAGCATAAGAAAAACAAGTGTGATTCCAATTAGTTTTAAGTACAGTCTTGCGGTGTACTTAGTTGTAGCACAAGTACTGTAATATGCTGTATTTAAGTATAAATACACACTAGCTGTGTTTCCAATCAAAGTTATGAATTTAATTTGAAAAGTTGTAATTTCATTCGTTCAGTTTCCTTCGGCTTAATCCCTTATTTATCAGAGGTCGCCACAGCGGAATGAACCGTTAACTATTCCGGCACATGTCTTTTCTGTCTCATGTGTTGAAGACCACAAGTACAATGCAAGAAATGCCAGGGAGAAAAATCAAACTGACAATTTCATCCAAAATTTACAGCAATATTTAATATAAAATATGGGCTACTTATTGCATTCTCTTCAGACAGCAGCTTTTATCACTACTTAATTGGTGTATTTTTTTTTGGTGAAATAGAAGTTTTTTGACTGATTTATATTGATTATGAAATCATTAATGTGCTGTTAGTCACTTTATTTTATGTAAAGCGATATAAAGGGAAGAAATTTCAATCATCTAAATGAGTGTTGATCTGTCTTTGGTGCAAAGACTGATTGATTACATTTAAATGTTTCTACAATACAGTATGTTGTTAAATTTGTTTTAAACGTATGTTTTTATGTTAAAACTAATCAGAGATGGCAAAAGTACAAAAGTCCTTTACTTAAGTAGAAGTACAGATACTCTTGTTTTAAACGACTCTGGTAAAAGTAGAAGTACTGACTACACTTTTGTACTTAAGTAAAAGTAAAGAAGTACCGCCTGAAAAATGTACAAAAGTAAAAAAGTAAAAAGTACTCATTTTAACCACAGTCCCAAAAACATGCGGTATAGGCGAATAATAATTCAACTACATTTGCAGTAGTTTATAAGTGTGTGTGTGTGTGTGAATGAGAGTGTGTATGGGTGTTTCCCAGTACTGGGATGCAGCCGGAAGGGTATCCGCTGCATAAAACAAATGCTGGAATAATTGGCGGTTCATTCTGCTGTGGCGACCCCTGATAATTCAGGGACTAAGCTGAAGGATAACAAGTGAGATACTGTAGGTAGGTAATCATCCTGACGCAAACTCACAGTGATCAGCATGTAGTTTTGCCGCAGTTAGATCAAAAATAACAGCTGCCGTTCATGTTGATTTTGTCTTTTGCTAAACTAAATACTTATCAGATATGACTAAACAATTTTTTTTGCATTAGGCTAAAGCTTCTTATTCTCTTCAGAGATTAGCTCTCATATATAACCTGCTATTTCAGTGTTTTTTTTTTTTTCAGGTATTGTGGTTATTTTATTTAATGGATAAACATTAATTCTGTTACAGTTTTTCTCAGTCACTTTGGTGCATTTCTCAGATCAGAATTGAAATTCTCTAAACTCTCTGTTCAATCTTCAGATCATCATTGTGTCACTTGTGCACATCAGAAAGCAGTTTCTCTTTATGAACAAGTTGCAAATGCTTTTGTTCATCCATCCAAATGATTATGTGCAATTCTCTGATGTTTCCTATATTATCAGTTGCTTATGTCATGTAGATCAACATGTATTATTTTATCTCTGTTGAATAGACTCACCCCCACAACATTTAATTGTTCAAATGCCCGAAAAAAGTTGTCTTAATATTTAGTCATAATGCATTTTTTACATTTCTCTTAGGTGAATCTTGACTTTTTCTAATAAAGGTGGTTGTCCTATGTTCACATTTTTACTTTAGTTTTTTCTTTGTGCTATGCAGTGCTCTCTTTTCCTTTCTGTATCAGAATGACATGATCTGGCAATTAATTACAGTACAAACAGCAAAAATATTGCCATAGTTTACACCAGAACAGCCCTCCAGAGTACACTGTTATTGACAACATGACTACTAAGTAATTTGAGTCTTATTCTTATACAATGACACAAGGACATGTCATTCTGACGCCACTGACATGTTGACTGACACAGAAATTTAGTTTTGAGGGATGAACTGAAGGATTTTGAGCAGGAGACTGGCTTTTGCAGGTAATCCATGGTGTTTTGCTATTTATACGTGTTGTTTTGAGAAATGCACTTAGGCCTACTGTTTCAGTTCTGTTCTGAGAAAATCCATGGTTTGAACCACGTTAGTTATAACGTAAAACGTCCATTATGATGCTCTAAACGGGGTGGAGTAACTTCTTTAGAGAACAACCCCATCATTTCTTTGTGCAAATTATATTGTTTTACACAAACACACATTTAAAATAAAATCCAATATTAGTTTTGTCATATATAATATCATATAAATCATATAAATAAACAAATAATGAGGCTATTTATTAAGAAATGAAATGTAATATTTATTAGAAAATGAAAAAAAATCCTATTTTAATAATAATATTAATGATGATGATGATGATTATTACGTAGGATATTGTAGTAAATATAGTAAATATAAACTCATTGGAAATAAAGGAAATAAACCGCAATGCATACATTTTTTATAAAGTATTTGATTGTTTTAGTCCTAAATGTACAAATCTTTACAAAAAGCACTATTTTCGCGGTATTAGAATGAAAGACCAGATAAAGCCCGTGCAGTATGATCGGAAGTGGACAAAAGGCTTAAGCATTTAAACAGCATGTTTTTGACTGGAATGTGTCTCGTTTACCTGTGATCCGAACAAGCAACAGTTGTCTTATTACCGTGTAAACAGGGCAGCATGTTAAATTCGCAGACTCCCTCTGTCACGCGTAGTAATCCTAGCCTTTCTCATAGTAATCTTCATGAACTAGGGCTAGGCCATGTACGGTGCGCGATAGGCTTGAAGAAGCCGCGCGCTGCAGCCCTCAAAATAGACTGACTGCATCAAAAATGCGCTCATATTATTGCGCAATGACAAGAAATAATATAGATCGCGCCACCTGACACATGAAAACGAAAGTAACGACTGTGGTTTAAAAAATGTAAGAAGTAGAAAGTACAGATATTTGTGTAAAAATGTAAGAAGTAAAAGTAAAAAGTAGTCAAAAAAATAAGTAGTAAAGTAAAGTACTGATACCCGAAAAAACTACTTAAGTACAGTAACGAAGTATTTGTATTTCATTACTTCCCATCTCTGAAACTAATGCATTTATTTGCATGTACGCAGGGCCGCATTAACCAATGGCCGTTATGGGCACAGGCCCAGGGGCCTGTGCGCACTTGGGGCCCCTGCGAGGGGGGAAAAAAATGCTGATTTTGGAGTGTCTATCTAGGTTAAGTGCAAATAGCGCACCTCGTTGTAATAAGCCTTTTAAGTGCTTTCCGCCAGCGCCGTTTGAGCGACAGAGTCAACATAACTAAAGAGCGCGTTAGACAGCAGGTGGGAGTAGCGGAGCTCGTAAAGAGCATGGAGATGTGTTTTGAGGCCATCGATCATGAACCCGGTTCGAATCCAGCGACTGATGAACACGTGCTTCTTTTTCCCCCCCCCCATTACATAGCAGATTGGAAATACATTTATTTTCAATAGAAAGGAAATGTTTTTGTTTAAAAATTTAAATAAATTATATTAAATATATAAAATGAGTCAAAAGGTATTTAATAAGGATAATAATAATTATAAATATTTTATAAACAGTTATTTTCCACCAGGTGTTAAATGTAAGCGACATCTTAATATAATTAATCTGTATTTACAATGTTAGCCGCCCTGCTTCACCCATATTATCCGACCTCATGGAGAGAGAGACAGAGAGAGAGACAGAAAAAGCCCCTGAAGAGGAGAGAACTTGTATGGTGTGTGATTTTGGATACTTTCAGCCTTAAAATCAAGTGCTTTTTGCCTACTCTTCTTCATCACGAGGGAGACAGTAGGAATCATTAATCTGTGTGTATTATGGAAGACTCAGATTCATAGAACTGGATTGGAGAGGTGTTATATCCAAATTATGCATTATAAGTTTGTAGAAGTTATACATTAAACATATACATTTTTAGTACTGCTTCAGTGAACTTGAACAAGTATATTAATAACCATTAATTTTCACTAGTTATATTAGTATTTTTATCAAAGTGTGCTTTAAATGCTTTTAAAATCAGGTAAATCTTTGTTGACTATAAATATATGTACTATGTCATTTATTTAAAAAAATGTGGGCAAAACATTATAGATTAACTTTATTTAAAAAATATTATATTAATCCTATTTTTTAATTCAACTATAGAGATGCGGCCTATAAGACATTGTGCCCAGGGGCCTCTGAATTCTTAATCCGGGCCTGCATGTACGCCTGGGTCATTCATCCGGACCTGACGAGCAGCCATGTTATCAAGCTCTGAGATCATAAAAATGCTTAGAGATCATCAATATGCACGCCTCAGGCTGCGTTTGATAAGCAACAACGTTTTATAGTGATACAACAATAATTTTTCTGCCTTAGTTATTTTTAAGCGTACATTTCACTTACTATGTATGTGGAACTTTTATTTTGAAAACGCGAGCGCCAATTTGTTTACTCTGCGTTACTGGGCAACGACAGCACGAGGCCTGAGCTGGCCTGAGGACGCAAAATACAAGATTACACATTTAACGTTATTCATCTCCACACTGAAGAGGCATAAGGTATGTTTAGTTACATCTTTTGTTAATTTATTGTGAAATTTGATGCGTACTGTATGTTTCAACAAACACATGTAGACTGCTGAATCGTGTCAAATCTTGTCATCTATTCATCCAGAGGTTATTATTCCCTGACTATGTTTGCTTTAACTGTAGCTTTAAAATACAACACGAAAACGTTACAACTTTATCCCTCTCTTTTGTCAAGTTTAATTGTAATTTAGCCTTTATCCACAACAGATCTGGTGAGCAAAATAGGTTAATGTTACTCTGATTGGGTTTGTATTTGTCCATGTTCAGTTTACATCATGTTGTGTGTGTGTGTGTGTGTGTGTGTGTGTGTGTGTGTGTGTGTGTGTGTGTGTGTGTAAAATACTGTTGCCAATTATTGTCAATGAAAAGGCGCTAAGCTCTGCCCTAAAAGTCACTAGATTACATCATAGGTCAATTTGCATATTACTGACGTCATCACGTTCTACCATTTCTGTTCGTTTAACAGCCTATGGTTAATAAAGGGGTATTTACATTTGCACTATGCTTAATGCAAGCATGTCAATTTAACTAAATTTATTGCTGTTTGAATACAGTATATCAGTATAGATGTGTAGTTAGTTTGCAATAATCTCTCAGATGTAATATACTCAGACAAGTTCCAAAACTGTCGCTAAAATATCTGTGATTGAACAAGAAAAGAATAAATGGTCAAATTCAATTGTTAAAGTAAAGGAGAAGCAGATCGATTTGACTATACAATGGAAATACCTCACACTGCCGGTGCTAAATCATTTGCCGTCGGTACGCAGAGGACTGATCTGCTCCCCTGTCAGTGCTCTGAGGCGGGGGAGGGGCCGACGACATCACCCGTAGCTTGTTAAAGAAGAAGAGTAGGGACGGTACAATATGGACACATGACAGTCTATAAAAATCTCCAGTAACACACAAAAAAGTCGCTAGATTTGTCACTAGTCGCTTTTTTGAAAATTTGACCTTTAAATGATTTCACTGCATTTAAATTAGTGTCAGTATTTTTCACATTTCACCCAAATTGTTAAGTATCTTCAGTATCAAATGTCTTATTGTATATGTTGCAGAATCTCAGCAGCAGTGTGTTTTTCTGGAACTGATGTAAAGTCTATCTCATATAAATTATTTGGGTTTAGATTATGGTAAGGTTAAGATTCTTTAGAGGACAGCAAACTAAAATCACTGCTTATGAACTGCACTATTCATCACCATTCATTATCAATCAGTCAAGCGGACAGCGCAGCGCAGCCTACGCGTGAAAGCATAGCCCTCGCCATGGCCATCAGCTACGCTGACACGCACCTTTTAACAAATGTAACTACACGTCGCAATGATGCATAGCACAAGCTCTGTGATTGGTCGGCTTGGTAGCACTGACGAGTGTGGGCAGAGGTGAGAGCCGCGTGAGCCCGATGCAGCGAGTGCTTACAAGTGTGGAGTCCCGTGAAGGAGCTCCGGAAGGAGACTGCTGTTTTGTGTTTACCTTATGATTAAAGTTGTTGCACGTCCGCCGGTAGCGTTAAAAAAAACACCAGTGAAGAAACTCGACACAGAGGAACATAAACACCTAATGCCAGCTAGTGTTTCTGAAGTGTTATTGCAGAGCAACAGAAACAGCGCGCAGAAGTATAAATGCTCGGCTACGCGCATTGCATGTGCCGTGGGTCACACCGATCACTTGACACAGAAGTATAAACCAGGCTTAACACGATCTCTGGTCAAGCTTTCCTAATTTACATATTAAGAGTAATCAAAGACATTGGAAAGCTACTAAATTCCTTGTCCGAACACAGCAAGATCTCATTTCTTTTGTCAACAGCACAGTTGACAAAATAGATAGGCACTGATGCTATTTAACAGAGGCTGTCTTGTTGTCTTGGATTCAAATGCCTGATTGTTTGTAAACAAATCGTGTGAGTCAGTTCTGTGAGGGCATTTAACCAAATCATTTAGATGACAGACTTCAGCTCGTTCATTTCAGAATGACTTAGAAGAACATTTGAAAAAATGTTCATTGAGATTGGTCCTTTGGTTAGTCTAATTATCCAGTCGCATGATCTGACGAAGCAAATTAGCACTTTAAAGTCTGAGTGCATGCATACATCTCTGCAATAACTCAAATAACTTATTAATAAAGTCATCTGAAATGGCAAAGAAACAAAGCATTCTTGCAGGACTCATCAAGACTCTTTGGATTCATCTTCAATGCCGCCTCCTCCATCTTAGCCCAGATATGCTTGATAATGTTCATGTCTGGTGACTGGCCAATCCTGAAGCACCTTGACCTTCTTTCAAGAACTTTGATGTGGTGGCTGAAGTATGAGAAGGAGCGCTATCCTGCTGAAGAATTTGCCCTCTCCTGTGGTTTGTAATGTAATGGGCAGCACACATGTCTTAATACCTCAGTTTGTGGATGTTGCCATCCACTCTGCAGATCTCTCGCACGCCCTCAGACTGAATGTAACCCCAAACCATGATTTTTCGTTCACCAAACTTGACTAATTTCTGTGAGAATCTTGGGTCCATGCGAGTTCCAATAGGTCTTCTGCAGTATTTGATGATTGGGATGCAGTTCAACAGATGATTCATCAGAAAAATCTACGTTCTGCCACTTTTCCAAATGATCATCAAAAGTCAAGTTATTATTTGTTGCTGTTACAACTGGGATCAATGACATGAATTTTGTCAGGTAGTGTAAATTTGTAAAAACTAAAAAGTTTAAAAAAAACTTAATTCCTTCATGTTGTCTCACAAATCCATTGTATGTATTTGCATACAGTGCTCTCCAAACGTGGAAGTATATGGTCAGACTTTTATTGAAGATTATCAAAACAAAGAAAAAAAAATCTGTGGATTAACTTCGACAGATGAATTGTTCACCTCAGAATAACAATGTCACGGTTGGGGATCTGTCTGTTCCTCTTGTGTGTGTGTGTGCGCGTATGTACAGTATGTGTGTGTTTGTGGGTGTGTTTGTTTGGGTATCTTTCATCGCGTGGCTGTCTGTGTTTTCATGCCGTCAGCTGGGCAGTCACGTGCTCAGCGGTCTATCAGCACACCACAGGTGCAGCGCATTACGGCACTTTTATCTGTTCAGCGTTCGCGTCTCTTGTTGTCAGTTCGTTGTTGTTTTACGTCTGTGTCTGTTCCTGTTAGGCTCTTCCCGCTGTTTCCGCTGGTGGTGAGTTGATCATAGAGTGTCACGATCACCAGCGATCGTCAGCCTGAGATCGCTGGTAAACACACACACGCATTCATATGGACTACAAATCCGCCAGTTCATGGACTACATTTCCATACATACACTCCGCGCACACATGTTCCAGATCACCCTTTGATTACACTCACAGCTGAAACCACTCATCCACTGATTACATGGACTATAAGTACACCTCACTGACACACAAGTTTGCTGAGTCTTGTCTCCTGTATTAGTGAACATTACGACGCGTTCTCCTTGCCTTGTTTTTCCCGTGTTTAGACCTTTGCTTTGTTTTGTTTTGTTATTCCTTGTACGCCGCCTGCCTTGTGACCATCTGCCTGATACATCGACTACGACTCTGGATTGCCCTATACCTCTGTTTGTTCCTGTTTGACCATTGCTTGCCTGACCCTGCTAATAAAGACCTGCATACGGATCTTCACCCCGTTGAAGCGTCTCATTCTATTACAGAAGACTCAGCCACACTATGGATCCAGCGGTGTTATTAGTACGTCTCCAGCAAGGTAAAAACTCCCTTGAGAATCACATCATGAACTATCTGAACATTGCTAACGACACCCATTTGCCAGACCATATGCTCAATGACTTTTTCATATATGGGTTAAACGAGCCCCTGAAAAGTAAACTTACCGGGGTTGATTCTCGAGGGAGACTCACGCTACAGGAATTCCTCGACCTCGCACTGTTGTCTGTGGGCTCTTCCTTCACCGTTGGAGAAATGAAGGAGGATTTTCCTAAATGTTTTTTGGGGGGGGGCTGTGTACAGCAAGACCCGCTGGCAACGGGGTTTGCTGAACAGTCCACCACATCTATCATGCTGGCTTCACCGATACTCCTGTCCACACAGCAGCAACACCCGCGGGCTGCGGGTTTTTGCCACGCAGAAGAAATGGCCGCCAACGCTAGCCACCAGCAAGAGCCACCGGCTGCGGGAGGCGCCACTCACAAGATGGCGGACTTCAAAATAAAAGCTCCCAAGATGGTTCCAGTTAAGGGGCAAACTCACACGGTGGTCACTGCCAAACTGCCGGTGACCCAGATGGCTCCTTGTTCTAAGTCTGTTCCTGCCATAGTTCCTGATCTCGTTCCTGTTCCTGAAAAGCCATCACCTGAGCCACCAGAATGGCCACCACCACCTGAGTTACCTGAACTACCACCACCATCAGAGCTATTACTGCCAGAGCTGCCACCACCAACACCAGAGCTGCCAGATCCCCAGTCACTACCAGAGCTGCCAGATCCTCCAGAGCTGCCAGATCCTCCAGAGCTGCCAGATCCCCAGTCACTACCAGAGCTGCCAGATCCTCCAGAGCTGCCAGATCCTCCAGAGCTGCCAGATCCTCCAGAGCTGCCACCGCCAGTGCTATCAGAGCCGCTGCCATCAGAGCTGCCACCGCCAGTGCTATCAGAGCCGCTGCCATCAGAGCTGCCAGAGCTGCTGCCACCAGAGCTGTCAGAGCCACTGCCACTGCCGCCAGTGCTGCGAGAGCTGCCGCCGCCAGAGCTACCAGAGCCGTCGCCGCTGCCAGAGCCACTGCCGCCAGTGCTGCCAGAGCTACTGCCACAGCCGCCGCCAGAACTGCCGCCACTGCCTGAGTTTCCTGAATGGCCGCCACCGCCTGAGTTTCCTGAATGGCCGCCACCGCCTGAGTTTCCTGAATGGCCGCCACCGCCTGAGTTTCCCGAATGGTCGCCGCCGCCTGAGCTTCCCGAATGGCGGGCGCCAGATCCTCTTGAATCCCTCGAATGGTGGTTGCCAGATCCCCTTGAATCCCTCGAATGGCGGGCGCCAGATCCCCTTGAATCCCTCGAATGGCGGGCGCCAGATCCCCTTGAATCCCTCGAATGGCGGGCGCCAGATCCCCTTGAATCCCTCGAATGGCGGGCGCCAGATCCCCTTGAATCCCTCGAATGGCAGGCGTTGAATCCCTCTGAATCTCTCGAATGGCAAACACCAGAGTCCCTTGAAGTCCTTGAATGGCAGGTACCAGAGTCCCATGAGTTCCACGAGTGGCCAGAGCCGCCACCTGAGTTCCACGAATGGCCAGAGCCGCCACCTGAGTTCCACGAGTGGCCAGAGCCGCCACCTGAGTTCCACGAATGGCCAGAGCCGCCACCTGAGTTCCACGAGTGGCCAGAGCCGCCACCTGAGTTCCACGAATGGCCAGAGGCCGCCACCTGAGTTCCACGAGTGGTCAGAGCCGCCACCTGAGTTCCACGAGTGGCCAGAGCCGCCACCTGAGTTCCACGAGTGGCCAGAGCCGCCACCTGAGTTCCACGAACGGCCAGAGCCGCCACCTGAGTTCCACGAACGGCCAGAGCCGCCACCTGAGTTCCACGAACGGCCAGAGCCGCCACCTGAGTTCCACGAACGGTCAGAGCCGCCATCTCAGTTGCACGAATGGCTGCCAAAGCCGTGTGAATTCCCAGAGTCACTAGAGCCGTGTGACTTCTCAGTGCTCCTTGAACCCAAGCCTCCTGATCCACTGGGGTTGAAAGAACTGCCAGTGCTCCTTGAACCCAAGCCTCCTGACCCACTGGGGTTGAAAGAACTGTCAGTACTCCTCGAACCCAAGCCTCCTGATCCACTGGGGTTGAAAGAACTGCCAGTGCTCCTTGAACCCAAGCCTCCTGACCCACTGGGGTTGGATGAACTGCCAGAGCTCCTTGAACCCAAGCCTCCTGACCCACTGGGGTTAGATGAACTGCCAGTGCTCCTTGAACCCAAGCCTCCTGACCCACTGGGGTTGTATGAACCGTCTATACCTGCTGAACCAAAGCCCCCAGACATACCGCAGCTCCACGCTCCAGGCCCTCCGCAGCTCCACTCTCCGGGCCCTCCGCAGCTCCACTCTCCGGGCCCTCCGCAGCTCCACGCTCCGGGCCCTCCGCAGCTCCACTCTCCGGGCCCTCCGCAGCTCCACTCTCCGGGCCCTCCGCAGCTCCACTCTCCGGGCCCTCCACAACTCCACGCTCCAGGCCCTCCGCAGCTCCACGCTCCGGGCCCTCCGCAGCTCCACTCTCCAGGCCCTCCACAGCTCCACGCTCCAGGGAAACCTTCGCTGCATGGTCCTGGCCCTCCATCCCTCCCCCTGGTCCGCCTCCGCTCCACCTCCCGCCTGAACTGTTTGAGGAGCGTCTGGAAGCCGCTCCGTAGAGGGGGGGCTATGTCACGATCACCAGCGATCGTCAGCCTGAGATCGCTGGTAAACACACACACGCATTCATATGGACTACAAATCCGCCAGTTCATGGACTACATTTCCATACATACACTCCGCGCACACATGTTCCAGATCACCCTTTGATTACACTCACAGCTGAAACCACTCATCCACTGATTACATGGACTATAAGTACACCTCACTGACACACAAGTTTGCTGAGTCTTGTCTCCTGTATTAGTGAACATTACGACGCGTTTCTCCTTGCCTTGTTTTCCCGTGTTTAGACCTTTGCTTTGTTTTGTTTTGTTATTCCTTGTACGCCGCCTGCCTTGTGACCATCTGCCTGATACATCGACTACGACTCTGGATTGCCCTATACCTCTGTTTGTTCCTGTTTGACCATTGCTTGCCTGACCCTGCTAATAAAGACCTGCATACGGATCTTCACCCCGTTGAAGCGTCTCATTCTATTACAGAGAGACTGTTGATTTTGGAATTGTCAGCACTGTTTGATTTCACCGAAGTACTGTTACCGCTGTTTGGCGTTGTGGAATTCTATGAGAGGTCTCCCTGGATCTGTCTCATTGAAAGACTGTTACCGCTGTTAAGCGTTGTCGAGTTCCTTGAGAGATGCATCATGGCTCTATCCTAACTCTCGATATCTGGTGAGATCTATACCAGCTGTTATTCCTGTTATCCCTGTTTAATAAATCAACTTGCATTCACTTGCATTTGGGTCTCCTGCGTACTTGTGACAAACAATGCGCGCTAGCAAAATAAACGTTGTAAATTTAAACATTGTAAATGAGCAGTGGTCCTCAACCTTTTTATGTTTCGTAGGTTGTAGGACAAAAAATTGCTGTCACTCTGATACAAGTTTTGTTTATGGAGAAAATTACAAAGCACTGCAGTGTTTGGGTGTTCTGTGTTTGGGATAATGAGTCTAACGAAATTCTTGTTCTTGTTGCATGACCACTGCTTTAAAGAACGAATTTGTGAAATGGGAAATTGCAAAAAAATCTGCCTCAGGTTGGGTTATTTTAAGATTTTATGCTCTCGATAAAGGATTAGTTCACAAAAATAAAATTCTGTTATTAACTACTCATCGTCATGTTGTTCCAATCCCCTGAGACTTTTGTTCACCTCCAGAATACAAATAAAGGTATTTTAGGTGAAATTCGAGAGCTCCCTCATTCTCCATAAACAAAAATTGTCACAAAAATGTCCAGAAATGAACCAGCAAGTTTATCAAAATATTCTATGTGGCTTCATTGATTCAACTGTAATCATACAAAGCTCCAAAATTGTAAAAATATCCATGTCAAGTATATCGAGTTCTGGGGATATATCGATATGATTCCCCAACGTGATGCGGGATTATCCAATATCATTCTTATCGATATGGTTTGAGGCCACACGTGCGCATTCTGCACGAAACAGACGACTCCAAGGTAACTCACGAGCTCCACTTGCACAATTGTGCGCATGTCACACAACGCCTGCAGCTGTCACTGCGGTTTATCAGAAACCTTTTATCAAATGTAGAACGAACGTTGAAGCCTTGTCAAATTGACAAGCAGCACCTGAATATGTTCAAAAGAATTAAAAACGACAAAATGGGACGAAGTTACACCGCATTTCGAAAGTGAAATCACCTCATATTCACTGATTATAAGTTCAATATTTATTACACGGCGGTCTCTTCTTTACATTTACGTTATAACACATTCAGCTCTGCATTCTGGTCAGTTATAATGACATTGTTTACAATTATATGCTTAAACAGCATTTCATCACAGTACTCTGAAACAATTTTGTTACTTCTCATATGTATAGTCTATTCATTTTCATCTTCTTATTTAATATTTAGTAAAACAAGTTTAGTCAAAACAAAAGAAAGTGTGGATTTTTTACATGGAGTGAAAGACTAATCTTTAGATATCTTCGATATGTGCACTGTTTAATAATTGTGCACAATACATACATGTAAATGTGTAACTAAAAAAACATATACAACTGATTTAATTGTTTATAAATCACACAACTGTGCTATACAGGATTACTTATAACAACACGGTAATTGTGACATAAAATACCGTGTGTTTCATATTTATATTTATTGTGGTTCTTTTCTGTCCTACAATACTTTTTGTTGTGTTACTATTTATATAAGTGTGTTATAAGTGTGCTCCTTTTTTGCTCTGACAATGTAGCTATCTTTTCTATGGTTCTGTATACTTTGTTATTTGCACAACAGCACAGTAATGCTGTGTATAGTGTTAAGCAGGAAAAAAATTATTTATCAAAGATTTTTTTTATAATTTGAAATGTTGTGCAACTTATAGTTTTAAGCAGGAGAAAAACCTGTACTGTATTTTATTTATCAAAGATTTTGTGCAGCTGTTATTTTGTTGTGCAGCTGTTTATTTGTAAACAGGGAGGGAAACCCCTGTGTTTGAATTATATTTTGCTCAAAAAATGTTTAATAAAGTTTTAATAAAGGCTTTAACTCTCAAGTAATCATGTATGGGAAAATACCGGATATATATTGTATACTGTCCTTCCTCCTAAAAATACCGGGATATGATTTTTTGCCCATATCGCCCAGCCCTAATGTCAAGTCATGTGTGCATTTACTATGGGCAGTACGGGGTATTGCCGTCAGTGTCATCAAACACTCACCCTGACCTAATGCGGAAAACATAGGCAAACAAAGACGTTTTTTTTTTTTGGTGTACAAAATTGTTCTTGGAGCTTCATACGATTACAGTGGAACCTCTGAAGTCACATGGAATGTTTTGTCAGTTTTTTTGGTTACTTGTCTTCAACTTTGCTGCCTATGGAAGATGAGGGAACTCTCAGATTTAATCAAAAAAATTGTGATCTGTGTTCTGAAGATGAACGTGAAGATGAAAAAGGCTGAGTAATTAAAAACAAAATTACATTTTATGGTTGAACTAACCCTCTAAATATGTGGCTGCATAAAAGTCTATGAATGGAAGCATAGTTATTGAGATGACGAATCTAATCCTGTAGCTGTACGTGTGCATGTATTAGTGGACCCAATCTCCCTGCATAGAACCTGGTTTTAGATGTGGAACCACAATAAAGAGGTGCTCATACAGTAAACTGGCCTTTTAAATCTCCTTTGAAAGCAGAAGCGTTGTTGTGTCTTCCTCACTGAAGAAGAGGTGTTCTGGGTCTCGAGAGAAATCATCTGTATTGTTTGTTTCTACTTTTACCGCAGGCGTACAGAGGGGAATGGGCATCAAGGCACTTCCTGAAGTCAGCAGGATCTCTTTTGTCTTGTTGACTTTCAAAGACATATTGTTAATCTTGCAGCATGTTTCTAGCCCTTTCACCTCTTGCTGACTTACTGTTGTCTCTGTAGAGCTCACATTGTAGTGGTGGTGCTCATAAATTTGTTAGTTATGAACTTCTGAACCATGAAGTGTAAGTGTGTGTGTGCGTGCGTGCGTGCATGTCTTTGTGTGCGTGCGTGCGTGCATGTATGTGTGTGTGTGTGTGTGTGTGTGTGTGTGTGTGTGTGTGTGTGTGTGTGTGTACTACACTCAAATGCAATCTACACTCAAAATAAATGCTGGGTTGTCATAATCCAACATTGGGTCAAATACAGACAAAAACATTTATTTCAGTAACATCAGTTACATCCATCTATCTTATCATCCATCTGTCTATCATCTATCCACCTATCTATCCTTTCTTCCATCTATCTTTCATCCATCTATCTTGCCATCCTTCCATCAATCCTTCCTTCTATCTATCCGTCCATCCATTCTTTCATCCATCCATCGTCCATCATCTTTCCATCCATCCATCCATCCATCCATCCATCCATCCATCCATCCATCCTTCCTTCCTTCCTTACATCCTTACATCTATCATTCCTTCTTTCATATCCATCCATCCTTCTATCAATCCATCTATCCTTCTATTCTTCCATCTATGCATCCATCCTTCCATCTATCACTCCGTTCATCCATCCATCCATCATTCCATTCATCTATTCATTCATCCGTCCGTCCGTCCATCCATCCATCCATCCATCCATCCATCCATCCATCCATCCATCCATCCATCCATCCATCCATCCATCCTCCTTCCTTCCTTCCTTCCTTCCTTCCTTCCTTCCTTCCTTCCTTCCTTCCTTCCTTCCTTCCTTCCTTCCTTCCTTCCTTCCTTCCTTACATCCTTACATCTATCATTCCTTCCTTCATATCCATCCATCCATCCTTCTATCAATCCATCTATCCTTCCATTCTTCCATCTATGCATCCATCCATCCATCTATCACTCTATTCATCCATCCATCCATCCATCCATCATTCCATTCATCTATTCATCCTTTCATCCATCCATCCATCCTTCCTTACTTCCTTCCTTCCTTCCTTCCTTCCTTACATCCTTACATCTATCATTCCTTCCTTCATATCCATCCATCCATCCATCCTTCTATCAATCCATCTATCCTTCCATTCTTCCATCTATGCATCCATCCATCTATCCTTCCTTCCTTCCTTCCTTCCTTCCTTCCTTCCTTCCTTCCTTCCATCCTTACATCTATCATTCCTTCCTTCCTTCATATCCATCCATCCATCCTTCTATCAATCCATCTATCCTTCCATTCTTCCATCTATGCATCCATCCTTCCATCTATCACTCCATCCATCCATCATTCCATTCATCCATCCATCCATCCATCCATCCATCCATCCATCCATCCTTCTATCTATCATTCCTTCCTTCATATCCATCCATCCATCCATCCTTCTATCAATCATCTATCCTTCCTTTTTTACATCTATCCATCCATTCTTTCATCTATCATTTCATCCATCATTCCATCCATCCTTCAATCCATCCATCCATCTATCCATCCATCCATCCATCCATCCATCCATCCATCCATCCATCCATCCATCATCCCTTCCTTCATATCCATCCATTTATCCATCCATCCATCCATCCTTCTATCAATCATCTATCCTTCATTTTTCCATCCATCCATCCTTCTATCAATCATCTATCCTTCCTTTTTTCCATCCATCCATCCATCCATCCATCCATCCATCCATCCATCCATCCATCCATCCATCCATCCATCCATCCATCCATCCATCCATCCATCCATCCATCCATCCATCCATCCATCCATCCATCCATCCATCCGACTGCCTGTCTGTCTCTCTTTCTGTCTTGTAAACCATTTAGGCACAGCAAAAATGTTACATTAACAAGGATTTAAGGTATTTAATAATTCATATGTTGTAGACTGCACACTGCACAGTGTTATTTTACATTTTCTGTATTCAATTTATGTACCTGGAAACTGTTAGACTCCCCAGAAAACCACAAAGCACTGTTTATTTAATCAGTATCTTTGGTCTGTTGTATTTATCTATGCTTACAATTTGTTTATTATATTTTATGCAGATGCGCTCACCTACAAAATCACCCCGATCAATCTCAAGTTGTGAATTCCTTCCAGATAGAGCTATTCATCTAGCTAAGATATCTGGTGAAATTGTATTAGTATCTTAATATACAGTACATGGAAAACTAAAGCAATATAGAGATATTTTACATGCAGATCAGATTCTGTAAAATATTAACTGTAGATACAAAACTACAAACCATGTATAAACAGAAATAAAACAGCTTGTATGATATTTAATTTAATCGGGATACTCAAAGTGAAAATGTTTAAAACAAATCATTTCACTGACCATTTGCTGAAAACGAAATAGAGTTTCACGAGTTTATTGTGCTCCTATTTCCTACCGCATTCACGGAGAGTGCTAATAAAACAACATCATAAAGCATGACAGATTATCCGCTGTACTCAATGGTGTTGATTTCCACAGACTTTTATCACAGATCTACTCTGTGACAGAGCAGATATTTTTCTCAGTATCTGTGTTTATGGCAGAGGCTGCTGGGAGTTTGAGCCCGGTGAAATCTCCTGCTTTACGGTCTGTACATTGCCATACTTTAAAGCTGTCCCGAAGGCCCCATTCTGATCTCGTTCTTCCCGGTTTTATCTCTCGCTCATCATTCTTTCTGTGGCTGAGGAAAACTCCCATGGGCTGCCTGGAGACATTGAAATACCCATCCACAAAACTATTTTAATGTGCAGATGTTTCATATCGTTATGTTTTCCTTAAGCGAAAAGATGCACGTCATTTACTGGGCTTATTGTTACCTTTGGTACGTGATCGTCATGTTCATCTGCAAGTGGAATGGAAATGTCTGGTCAGAATTAGTTCTAGAAGTGGCTCCTTTCAGCACCATGGACAGTGACTGCTGATCCCTATGAAGCAGAATATAGACTATTGAGATTTGCTCAAATTATATTTAGAGTATTCAGATGTTTTGTGTGTGTGTGTGTGTGTGTACAAAAGAATTATGAAGAACTATATAGTTAAGGGATATCAAAACAGTATTATTTTACTATAATAGTTCATGTGTATTCATATTTTAAAGTAACATTTTCTCTATATTTCAAAATTTGTTTTTATTTAGGAATTTTAGTACATTGTTAATTATATTGAAGTTGTGAGTAAGACCGAAACTTTTGAACTACACATTTATAATATCATCTATTAAGCTTTAACAAATAGTGAATTCATTATTTGTTAAGCATTAGCCCTATTAACAGACGTTAGTAAGCAGTTTATGAATACAGATACAAATGCTCTATTCTTGACTTAATAATTGTATTTTCATACTTTGTTAGTTATTAATTGTTCATTACTAAATTCAGTATTGCATCATTTACAAACCATTTGTACTTAAGAATAGTGAGTGGCTATTAAGATTATTCAGAATGAGTTGGTAACCAATTAAAAAAATATTCAAATTAACATTCATATATTTTATTGTTCAGGCATATACCGTAGTAATGGTTACTATGTATGTTAGAGCTGCACAATTAATCGTAAAAAGACCGCAATCTCGATTCGACCCCCTAGACGATCTTAATCCAGCATTTCTACGATTCTGCCAATCATATTTTCAAGTTCAGGAGAGAAGCAAAGACGGCCGCACAAGTCTTCACGTTGTTTTACATACAATGTTCAACGACGTGGACACCTCCAACTGGTGTTGAAAGAGTCACATGCTGTATTTATATGGTATAATTCAACTAAAAATGTAATTTCTGTCTTCATGTAATGATGTATTTGTGGCCGCGAAAACACACGTGACGTGAGCTGACCGTGAGCTGTTACCACAGAGAGTTACCACAGAGAGCTGTTACCCGATTAAGAACCTGCATAGGCTGTGAATAACAGGTAATAAAGTTGTAAATAACATTCGGTTTGTGGCACAGACTGATCAGTTGGAAGCCGCGCGGGAAGTATGAATTGCACTTAGCAGTGAAAATGAAAGCGTGCGCACATCATTTAAATAATCATATTGCATTTTAGAGTTATGATTACGGCAAGCATTTAAAATGTTTTTCATCATAGCGAACACAGAGTGTTGTGCATGAAAATAAATGTTTAACAGTGTCAGTATAACTACTCTAGCCTATATAATGTTGAATATAATGCAAGAGGGAATCTGATAGACAACTGTCTGATTTTACCTGAAGAAAAAAAATGGTCTAATAATGTTGTCAATGACAGATTGCAACCATATGTCTCAAACACAATAATTCAACATCAGAATTATGAATAGTTGTATTCTAAAATAATAATAATAGCCTACTCATACTAACCTTTATATTACATCTACAGAATCGTGAGAAAATCGTGATCTTTTTTTTTAAGCAAAAAGATCGCGATTCTCATTTTAGCCAGAATCGTGCAGCTCAAATGTATGTTAATAAATGCTCAACTAACTCAATTTCATGCAGTTTTGTCACCTAATCTAAAGTGAGGACTATTTATGCTTTGTAAATATCTTATAAATGACAATTAAAGGCTGAGTATCAAATGAACAACAAATGTTTGCAATATTATGTAAAAAATAAAATTACTGTAAACTTTAAACATTGCCGAATAACAGGAGTGTCAAAATACAATTGGCAAATAAATACAATTAAATAAAATTGGATAAAATTTAGAATATAAAATTTGATCTGTTTAGAATATAACGAAGCCTTAATTTGACATTTATAAGGGATTATAAAACATAAATAGTCCTCACTTTTGATTAGGTCACAAAACTGAATAAAGTTGATTTAATAAAGCACTTGTTAACATACAAATTACTTTTAATATATGCCCGAATAACAAGATATATAAATGTTAATTTGAATATTTTATTACTTGCGCATTCAGAATGATCTTAAATTAGCACCAACTATTCTTAAATAACTGGTTTGTAAATAATGCAATTTTTAATTAAGTAATGAAACAATAATCATTAACAAAGTATGAAAACAAAATCATAAAGCACATTATACGTGTGTTTATAAGTCAAGAATACAGCATGTGTAGCTGTATTTATAAACTGCTTATTAATGTAGAGTTAATGTTTAACAAATAATGAATTCACTATTTGCTAATGCTTAATAAATGATTCATAGTGTGTAGTTATTATAAAGTGTTACCTAACAGGGCTGTGTATATAAAAAAGTTCTGTGATTATTACCCCAGAATGAGAAGATTGTCCCTAGCCATATCAGCCTAGAAAACTTTTCGCTCGGTCGGTCTTTGTATGTGATGTAACTACAAATGAGTCTAGTTTTATATAGGAAATTTTTTTTTGCTTTCTTTTGTTTTTGACTGGGATGATAATCATTTAATCCAAGTCAATGATTTATGCTAAGCTAAGCTAAAAGTGCTTCCGCCAGACTCAAAAAATCGGCTGAATGGGTTAAAAAATGGTAAAACTCATGTGTTTAACGCTAGGGATGTTTTAAAATGTGTCTATTTTCAAAAAAAAAGTGCAGAATAACTTTAACTTTTAACTTTTACTTAAAAGTAACCTTGTACCTGGGGCTTAAAAATGCTGTAAAAATCATTTTCACTCAAAAAAGCATATTAATATATTTTGCAAACAATTACATTAAAAAACAGCAAGTAGCATTGAATTAAACATGACATTTTGAAGTTTGAACTTTGTAATTGAACTATTTTTCTTACTAATTAAAAAGAGTTTCTTTGTTTTTAAGGTTTAAGGCATTTGTTTTCTGCATAGCGATGCCAAGATTGAATTATTGCAGAAATTACATCTATACATCAAAACAAAATACAAAAAAAGCTAAATAAAATGAAAAAAGTTACACAAATAAGGAAACGAAAATATACTTCTACGTCAAGCCATTCATGCACAACCAGCATCCCCACATTAAGATCAAAATGGTTAAAAATAACAATTGTTTCTTTTAAGCATTTTTACAGTGAGAGTTTAGCTCCAACTCTAGGTAAACATACAGTACCCGAGCCAGCTAATCAAGGTCTTCGGAAATACTTGAAAACTGCAGTCAATGTGTTGTCTGGTAAAGGTTGTCTGGAGGAGGTTGTCTGGCAGTAGATTGGAAATATTGCATAATGAAGTTTTAGCTCAGCAGGCAGAGAGTACAAGCTCTTTTTTTTCTGTGGCTGCTTGAACGAATCTGACCACATGAGCGTTTTTACACTTTGAATGGAATCTGAACTAATGTGTTTGTGACTACGTCTGGAAGTGGTTGAGCTTCAAATAAAAGCTCAAAATGTATACCTGTATAAAATGTTGATCAGTTGTGGTCAGATTAACAGAGCATTATCTTAATATCCGGTGTGAACAAAATTGACCTCTATAGGCTCTTTATGTCATCTTTACCTAATCGTTAAATGGAGAAATGTTTTACTGTAAGTGCCATACAGTATATCGTCCCGACAAAAAAATAGGTAAAATTGAATACACAATGAGCCAGCAAATACAGTTTTCTCTTCACATTACCATCCTCTTTAATACATCAGCCCAATATTCGCATTCATTTTAATATTTTTTTTTTTAGTTCTGAATGGTTCTGCACAGCACAGTGCACAACATATGCGAGCATTGCCTTTCTGATCCTTCATGTTCAGCTAGTCGTGCAGCTTCATATTTCCAGTCACCGTAGCCTGCTGTCAGCGCAGACTGCATGTGTCACTGTACTCAAATAATCCATGCGAGAAACAAACCACTGTACATTTTGTGGTGGAATAAAGCGCGAGTTTCACAATTTGCTAAAAGTACCTCTTTTGGGTCTCTATTTTAACGATCAAAGTGCAAAGTCTAATCAGTTATGGGAGTGTTTTGAGTATAACGTGCATTAAACCGAATCTCATCTCCCATTCTCTTTATGGGTCAGTTGTGTCATGTCATGGCACATTTGCTCTTTACATGGCAGACTTTGTAGGTGGAAAAACTGAATGCTTCACTAGCAAGAAAACAGTTAAACACACCATCTGCGTAAGGATGAAGAATGAGCCTCCTCCATTCGGCCTCTTTACTTTCTCTTTACTTTACTTTTACTCTTTACTTTACTCTTTCACTTTCATGGAGTAAGGAAACGATGAAAACACACTCCACTGAAGACATCCATTAGCCTACATATTTAATTTTGTATTTTGTTTAAGTGAAAAGATTTGTTTCAAAATTATTACAAAATTTAGTTTTAATTTCCAGCAAATGAGTAAATGAACAAGTTATATCCAAACACAGTTTCTATTGTCGCATGTGGTGATGCATACGTCCCCAAAACCTGACAAATATTTAATAAATTGGACAAATCTAAACTTGTTTTTATTAAAACAAATATAAATATGCATAAAAAATAGTAATAAATACTACTACTAATAATAACATTAGTCATTCATTCATTCATTCATTTTCTACCGCTTTTCCGGGCCGGGTCATGGGGGCAGCAGTCTTGGGAGAGAACCCTAGACTTCCCTCTCCCTAGACACTTCCTCCAGCTCCTCCGGGGGGATCCCGAGGCGTTCCCAGGCCAGCCGAAAGACATAGTCCCTTCAGAGTGTCCTGAGTCTTCCCTGAGGCCTCCTTCAAGTGGGACATGCCTGGAACACCACCTTAGGTAGGCGTCCAGGAGGCATCCGAAACAGATGCCCGAGCCACCTCAGCTGACTTCTCTCGAAACGGAGGAGCAGCGGCTCTATTCTGAGCTCCTCCCGGGTGACAGAGCTCCTCATCCTATCCACAAGGGTGCGCCCTGCCACCCTGTGAATGAAACTTATTTCGGCCGCTTGTATCCGAGACCAAAGCTCATGACCATAGGTGAGAGTAGGAACATAGATTGACCGGTAAATCGAGAGCTTTGCCTTTCGGCTTAGCTCCTTCTTTGCCACAACCTCTAACTGAGGTAAGGACTTTCCTCCAACCTGGAGATGACAAACACCTTTTTCCGGTGGAGCACAATGGCCTCGGATTTGGAGGTGCTGATTCTCATCTCAGCCACGTCATATTCTGCAGCAAACCGCCCCAGTGCATGCTTTTAGTTAGTCAATGGCACAATCTATTTCCATTGCCTCAAAATAGCAATGCACCAACACTGCACCTTACACACCTCCTTTTCAGACCAGCACACCCATGAGTCCACAGAGTGGCGCAAATGAATTTGCTATTTAAACAGTGTGGCGCAAAACGTGAAAAAGATTTTGCACTGGTCTGAAAATAGCAACAAATTGCGCCATACATGCCTTCCGCCTTATTGCGCCAGGTGTATGATAGGGCACTTGGTATTCTGGCAACTTTGAGGTCTCATTCTATCAAGTCTCAACCCAAAAGTTTTCAGTTCTGTACTCAGGTTAGGGTTGAAGCTACATGTGTATCGCAAACTGTTGCCATTCCAGGGATGGCTAAATACAGAAAAAGAATGATCACACTAGAGAAACAGACTAGACTTTGGGAATCGAACACTCTGAAAGAGTTCATATCGTCTAGTGTTAGTGCACTCAGTGCTGAGCAAAATCAAAGGCTGAAGGAATATTAATGGACTGGCTAATGATAATGATCAAGCATCAGCTTTCTTTCTCTCACTCTCTATCAACCCCTCTTCCTTTCCTCTTTCTGTGCTGTAAGTGCCTCCTTTATGAAAGATGTCACTCCACACCCACACTTGCTCAAACTGACAACTGCGGAGTAGTTTGAAGTTACACAGAGTACAGATTCCTTTATGTTCTTGGCACCTCGGTGTAGAGATAAGGGAAGAACAGGATAGGATGACAGGAAGGTTGTTGTCTGGTGGGAAAGTGAGGAAGTGGTTTTCAATGGTTTTCAATACATAACAACTCTCTGTTCATTGGGCCAAAATAGGATTCTTGGACTTGTTGCTTGTAACAGTCTGGATGATTCTTTTCTTCTTTGGTCCAGAGAACCCGGCGTCCATTTCTCCCAAAAAATACCTGAAATATTGATTCATCTGACCACAGTACACGTTTCCACTGTGTGATGGTTCATCCCAGATGCCTCCAAGCCCAGAGAAGTTGATGGCGCTTCTGGACACTATTAACATAGGGCTTCCTTTTGGCACAGTACAATTCTAACTGGCATTTGTAGATGTAACTATGTATTGTGGTACTTAACAAAGGTTTGCCAAAGTAGTCCTGAGCCCATGTGGTGATATCACTTACGCCCCATTCACACGGGGTGTCAGCTTCAACGCTTCCCATTCACTTTGAATAGGTGACGTCAGGCGTTGCCGAACTGCATTGTGGATCCGTCGGCGCCGCTTCAGAGGCGTTGCTCGCTGCAGAAGTTGGGACATGCTCAACTTTTCAAGCGCCGACGGACGATAGCGTCAGCCCCAACTTCAGACACGCCCTCTGTCAAGCGTTGAAGCTGAAGCCTCGTGTGAATGGGCCGTTATAGAAGAATGACGATTCTTGATGCAGTGCCGCCTGAGGGATTGAAATTCATGGTTGTTCAGCTTAGGCTTGCACGCTTGTCCTTCACGCATTGAAATTCTTCCAGATTCCTTGAATCTTTTAATTATGTTATGCACTGTTGAAGGTGAAATATCCAAATATCGTCTTATCTTTCTTTGGGGAACATTGTTTTTAAACAAACTGGCGATCCTTAGCCCATCTTAGCTCCTAAAGGACTATACTTTTCTTTATGCTGCTTTTGTACCAAATCATAATTGCAATCACCGGTTGACATCACCTGTTTCAAATCACATCATTAATTAACCAATTTACCTGATTACTAGCCCTAAACTGCTCCTGTCCCACTTTTTTTAGAATGTGTTGCATGTCTGAATGACAGGAAATTATCTATATTTACAAGTGAAATGAAGTTGACCAGACAAAACATGAAATATTTTGTGTTCATATTGTCTGCAATGAAATACAAGTCAAAATTGGAAATCACAACTTTCTTTTTTATTTGCGTTTTCCATACTGTCCCAACTTTTTTGATGTGGGGTTGTAAGTCGTCCCTACAAAAAAAACTTAAGAATTGCATTGATTCAGCTCATTTTAAATAAGTAGTTTAAAGCTTCAAAAACACATTTGTGCACCAAAAAACCCCCTGTAAATATGATTCTGTGGGTGACGCAGTGGCGCAGTGAGTAGCAAGATCGCCTCACAGCAAGAAGGTTGCTGGTTCGAGCCTCGGCTGGGTCAGTTGGCATTTCTGTGTGGAGTTTGCATGTTCTCCCCGTGTTTGCGTGGGTTTCCTCTGGGTGCTCCGGTTTCCCCCACAGTCCAAAAACATGCGCTATAGGTGAATTGAAAAAGCTAAATTGTTCGTTTTGTATGTGTGTGAATAAGTGTGTATGGATGTTTCCCAGTGATGGGTTGCAGCTGAAAGGGCATTCGCTGCGTAGAACATATGCTGGATAAGTTGGTGGTTCATTTCGCTGTGGCGACCCCTGATTAATAAAGGGACTAAGCCGAAAAGAAAATGAATGAATGAATTAATGAATATGATTTTGTTTGCCAATGTCTTCCGCATCAGGTCAGTATGTGCATTTACTATGGCCAGTACGATGCATTGCTATTAGAGTCAGCAGCACAACACACAAGCATCTTAGGGTGCATTCACATTAGGTACAGTTGCCTTGAACCGTGCCAAAGCACGATTGCTTAAGATTGATTAATAAATCCATATGAAACAGTCCCTTAAAAGTGAGTGACGTCGCGTCTTCAGTTTCGGGCTCAGACGCGCTTTGCACTCACACTACAAGCGTACCGTGCCAAAGCCCAACTGAACCGTGCTCTGGCACACCTCTTCCAACTGGGCCAGGGCCGGCCAGCTGAACCACGCCTGAGCCCGATTCAGAACACTCACACTTCTCAAACGATCCGGGAAATGTGCCTGGGCACAGTTCGTATAGCATAGTGTGAGTGCGCCCTTATTGTCCATTGTAAACTCACACCCTGATTTCGCATGGAAGACATGAGCAATCAAAGTCATATTTACAGGTTTTTTTTGGCACACAAACATTTTCGTGGAGCTTCATATGATTACAGTTGAACCACTGAAGTCACATGGGATGTGTTGACAATGTTTTTGGTACCTTTGCTGGACTTTGAATGTTTCAGGACCGTGTCTATAAAGGAGAGCTCTCAGATTAAATCTAAAATATCTTAATTTGTGTTTTGGAGATGATCAAAGGTCTCAGGGGACATACGGTTGAGTAATTAATTACATAATTGTCATTGTTGGGTGAACTAGCCCTTTAACCCGACAACCTGATTTCACCAAGTAGGGCATGTTCCTGGATTAACATATATGTTGATCCTGGAACAACTTTCCAATCAGTCAATCAGAATTAAGGGATACGTTTATTGTTTATGTCAAGTTTATGTCAAGTACGGTTAGGTTTATGCACTGTTATCCAACTATTATTCCCCTCTGATTTTGGAAATAATACACTGTACAGTTATGGTTGGGTTTAGGGGTAGGGAATAGTTATGGATTACATTTTTAAAACAAAAATGATGTTCTAGGATCAACATAGATGTTATCCAGGATCGCATCATACTTGGCAAAATCTTACCCCTTTAACCACCTCTGTTAAAGATATGAAGGTCAAAAGTTAATAACAGATTTTTTTTTATTTATGGTTGAACTAAGGGCCAAGAAACCCCCCAGTTTCTGCAATTATTAGTTGTTTACCACTTTTGAAAAATGTCTTCAGAGTGAATGTGTTCAGCTGTGGAGTGTAGGAAGAAAAACAGTCAACAACGACAGCTGCTTAACATTCAGACAGTTTGATTTCGCTTTGATGGTGTTAAAAGCATCTCGGTGCATGCTCCCAATAAATGTACACAACTATTCACAATTACACACTTCAAAATGAACAGAAATTCTATGCTTTTGTACGTTCCCTGCACATAACAGGCACACATAAACTCAGCTAGGATTAATGCACAAATAAATGCACGGCCCTTTGTATTTTAAGTCTGCATCAATGATATTTATGATTGGTACAGTCAAGGAATGGTAAAGACTGATGACAATGACAAAACAAATTAATTATGTTTATGTACAAACCTCATGGTATATAGAGGTATATATATAAACACAAATTAAGTGAAGCTGTGCAGATACTCTTAAGAACGTAAAAATCAAGCACCTCACTTTTAATCCATAAACGCAGCATCTTTTCCTCACTGCACGAGATCTCACTGACTGAAGTGTCTGTCACTCTAGAAAGCAATGTATACCGTTGTGAATACTTAATCGAAGCTTCTTCTGATTGGATGAGAGCAGGCAGTCTCATTAATATAAGACACCAACATGATAACTCACATAATAACACTATAATGTGCTACATTATTTTCCGTGTCTGGATGAAAATAGAACATAAAAAGCTCAAAATAAAACAGTGTTCAGCTTCATTTCAAATTATATGATGCTAATGTTGTTTTTATTATACTGTAGGCAACTAAAAAGCTTTGTAAAATATTTTAGTGTCATAACTCTTTAGGCCTCTGTATATTCCTTTAATGCCTCATTCACACTAGCAGCAACTAGGGCCATGGTTAAGAATATTGTGGCTGAAGCCGTCAAACTTCCAAACGCAGAAGCAAATGGTCAGATTTGATTGAAGAGTACCAAAACAAACATTCCTTCTGTGTATTTTTCCTGTTCAACAGAAGAAGAATAAAGAAAAATAAACATTGTAAATTTAGATTTCACACAGACTTTAAAGGTTCTTGAACTCTTGCTTAGTCTCTTACTGTGCGTTCACATCGAAGGCGGTGAGAGCATCAAAATAGCTGAAAGTCATTAATTTTCAATGGGAGCCAGCAGCGAGGAGCGGCAGGGTGGGTCTTTGCCGGTGTTGGAATCGAAGAGAGTTGAAATCAAGTCAACTCTATGGTAATGAGCTATGACGTGGTTCGGCGACAAGCAATTGGAATGTAGACGTCCACCATTGAGAGAGATTCACAGAACACAGTGCCTTTGGTTCCAACCACAGTTGTTCCCAAGGGGTTGATTATTGCAGTCGCTGGATTTTCAATCATTTACGTTGTTTCCTTACAGGAACATAAACTAAAAAAGTTTCTGGCGAGTTATGGATGTGCATATCCTTTTTTTTTTAAAAGCGTAAATCTCATGCTAACTATAACGACAGTACAAAACAGTATTGCTGCTGCAGAATATTTCAGAATATTTCAGACATACAGTATAGACACACCACACGCAACAACTTGATCTTCCATAGTTAAATGAATTGTCAGGGTTCTGCCACTCTGGTCTTGTTAACTCTTGTTTTGGTGGCAGAGTCCAGACACTAGCTCTGTCTTGTTATGCTCGGCTCGAGTTTTCTCGGGTTGAGCACTTGTGTTCTGTCATTGTGTGTGTCTCTGTGTGCGCGCGCTGTCGGGAGTGCGTGCGGACCGTGCACGCTCCCGCTTGATGCGGACGTGTACAGCCTGCGCGTGCTTGTGACGCGAGCGCGCTCGTACTCATGTTTGTTTTGTTCTGTCGGCATCGCGCTGTTTCATTCTCAGCGTCTCAGTCTGGTTGGTTTTGGTTTCTGTTGGCGCTGAGATGAAGCATGCGCGGTGCTTATGTGTGAGCGCACGGTAAGATGTTTACATCTATCGTGTGCTCATGTCCCCTGTTTAGTCGTCTGTTGGTGTTGTGTTTAGCACGTGGTGTATGTTTACATGCACCGCGTGCTTGCGTGTTCTAGTCTTGTATTGTCTAGCCCTACCCTCCTTGTTAACCCATTATTAGTTTATCATGTTCACCTGTTTGTGTATTAATTTACTTCTGCTTAAAATCTCCTCATGTCTGCTGTCCTGTGCCAGTTCGTCATCATTGTACACCGCTTCCTCCTTGTCCTGTCCAGATCCCTGCCAGCCTGCCTTTTCAAGTATGTTTGTGTGTATATTTGTTTCGTTAATGTTTTCCCCCCTCTGGGTTGTTTATTTTGCTCTTTGTTTTATTTTATTGTTAATAAATACCCTTATTTCCTGCACTTGAGTCCTCGCTCCTTTTCCCCACCACAAACCCTGACATGAATTTGATAAAAAGCACTCAATGTTTTATGCGGGAATGTAAGTGATTTGATGATGTGGGCAACGGCACCTTTAATTATGAGATCAATGTAGCAAATTTTGACGCTCTCTCTCCGGTGGAGCAGTAAAGGCAGACAGCGTTGTCGCCAGGGTGGCCAGAGTTAACTTTGACGCTCTTGCCACCTTTGGTGTGAATGCACAGTAAGTTCAAGGGAAAAAAATTGAAGACTGAAGATTTGAAGTTGAAGATTTTCTGAAAACAACGTGATTCTCAACCTTTTTGCCCTCAAGGCCGCCTTATTAAAAATATAGGTTCTTTATTGCCATTGTTGATTCTATGAAAAACCTTTAACAGCCATAAAACCTTTTCATTTGACAAAATGTTCCTTATGTTGAAAATGGTTCTTGAGAAAATTAAAATGTCCTTCACTCTAAGAAATAAATAGTTGCTTTAAGAACTACTGACTGAAAGGGTCTTTGGGAAACCAACAATGTTATATACATCACAGCAACATACAAACAAATAAAATGAACAAACAAACCTTTATTTTTCATCACAATCTCACAGCAATTTGTAATTTTGATTGAGTGTGCAATTTGTATGAATCTGGATGTTGTCATTTGTACAATTTTTGAAAATCTCAGTGGCTCAGTGGTTAGCACTGGCATTTCTGTGTGGAGTGGAGTTTCTGTGCGCATGTTCTCCTCATGTTCCAGTGGGTTTCCTCCGGGTGCTCTGGTTGTCCCCACAGTCCAAAGACATGCGCTATAAGTGAATTAAATAAACTAAATTGTCTTTCAAGAGTTTACACTTAGCTAGTTTGGCATGCTGTCCCGGGAGAGAGCCCTGAGCTCATAAGATCCTCGAGCCCGGGGCTCCTTCCTGTTTGCAGGGCGAGAGGGGAGTTTGAGCTCAGGTAGATCTCGAGATCTTGGTTATTTATACTAAGTTAGGAATCATCTGATTGGTGGATCGTACATTAGCTTGACTCGGGGCCAGCCGTGTCAATCATAAGCACGTGATCCTCTCGAAATTAGTTCATAAATAAACTTCACGTAGTGTATGAGTGTTTGTGGGTGTTTCCCAATACTGGGTTGCAGCTGGAAGGGCATCCACTGCAAGTTGCCGGTTCATTCCGCTGTGGTAAACTCTGAAATAGAGACTAAGCCGAAGGAAAATGAATGAACACTACAGTAGATAATGCATCATGAGTTAACATGAACAAACAATGAACAAATACTGTAATGTGTTGTTCATTATGTGTTCATGTTAGTAAATGCATTAACTAGCATTACAACCTTATAATAAAGTGTTACCCAAACTCAAAACACTTTAGAATGTCTTAGAAGCATCTCTCTTCATCAAAAGTAGCTTATCTCCAGCAATATTAATGCACTCTTCACACACTCTCTAATGATAACGATCAAGCGTTTGCTTATCTCTTTCTCTCTTTCCCTCCTATTTCTTTTTCATGCATGAACTTGGTGTTAATTGGCAGTTATATCCATATCTTTCCCCTTCCTGTCCCTGCTCAGTAAGAGATTTGATTAAATAATAAAAAGTTTTTCAGTCGCTGTTATTATCCTCGTCTTTTCACCCATGTCTGTTGCCATTATGAAGGAAAAAAGAAAAGCGTTTAAAAAAAAAAGAAGCATAAATCCTCTTTTTAGATCAAAGTTCAATACAGCTCGAGTTATTAAAGGGGTTTTGATGAGAAATGTGTTCAAATGTGTTTTCATACACGGACGCCTTGAAGTAGGGAAATATTGTTTCTGGCATGACAGTAGAAGTTAAAAGTGAGGGTTGATTTTATACGATTTCAAGGGCTTGGAAGTAATTTCCTTTCATGACAACTGAAAATCATCTTCTGAAACGAGCTTATCCAGATGTCGCGTTTGCAGAAAAGCCGAAAAAATTCCAAAGAAAAAGTAAAGGGAATATCGGGAGACTGGAAATAAACAAATATACACATATTTTACGCAAGTACTCAACACTGATAACCCCTAGTCAAACATAATGGAGTAAAAGTATGCTGCTGAAAGCCTGGGTCTTTGATCCTCTCAGGAGAGAGAAGCAAAGAAAGAGAGCCGCTTCATGTAGTCGCATCAAAAACTGTGAAAACACCCTCAAAAAGATCGTGTTTTTTTCGTCTTTTCAGGTGTAAATATCTCTCTGGTTTGCCGGGTCTGTGTGCGCAGAATGTAGTGAGTTATGCAGAAGGGCAGCAGAGGGCAGAGACAAGAGATAAAGCATGAAAGCACACCCTCGCCGTACATCCATAAAACTTCACCTAACCAAATCATAAGTGTCTCACATGCGGCTTCTCTCTACTACTGACTCATAAGCTTCAGGCAATTTACAGCACTCGCTGCCTTACACTGGTTTAGTTAACAAGAAATTGAGTGAAAAGGACTTGTCTTGTCTTACTTTATTTACCCTTGCGTGGATTTAAAAATTAATAATTTGTCATTTTATTTAGAGACGGTTTAATTGTAACCGCATAGGTCATTATGAAAACAAAAAGACTACATTTAGATTTAAGTGGCGTCAGAAGCACAGTTAGGCCCAATCCCAATTCTACCCCTTAGCCCTTCCCCTTACCCCTACCACTCGTTTTGCGCGTTCCGGTGAAGGGGTAGGGGTGTCCCAATTCTCTTTAGCTTGAAGGCGTAGGGCTAAGGGGACGGGGTGAATAACTTTTTCAGGCCCACACTCGAAACCAAGGGGTAAGAAAATTTCCCAGAATACACCAGCCACAACGGCAAGATAGTTACACCCGGAAGTAAGGAGATCCACAAATTTAGTGTTTTTTTGTCATTATTACAAATTTTTACAACAAACAAACACACGTTTTAATATATTCATAACCGCGTTTGTGTTTTACCGTCATAAAAAAAACGCTAAAAAAAAAACGCTAAATTTCGCTATCTATAATCCCTAATCATAACTCCTGTACAGCAGTCCCACAACATTCTTCTGCGTTTTCGGCGAATTGACTGTTTGTGTGTGCCTGTAAGTCCACGAGCTGAGTTGAGGAAACTCCTCCCCGCGAGTATATATTCAATAACTATGCTCTAAAGTTAGGGGGCGCTTAACCATCATTCCACGGCCATGGTGAGTGGAGGAGAAGAGGAAACACTACGAGGAAGCTTCTTCACCGGTGTCTTTCAAATCTCCGGTGTGGGGACATTTCGGTTTTGCCGTTGAGTATAATGCCGAGGAAGAAAAAACAGTAAGCTAAAAAATGACTGTGTGCACTGCAAGCATTGTTTTACACGTATAGCCAGGGCTTAATTTATGCCGGAACACGCTGGTTTCGGCTCCTCATTTTACCGCTCCCCATCCTCAACCACCCTCCTCCCCGTCCGCTGTTCACTTTCATTTTCTTCCACGATTCCCCAACCCTCTTCACGTTTGTCCGCAACACCCCCACGCTCTTCACTTTCATCCTTAGTCCGCGATACCCCTCCGCCATCCAACGCCCTCTCCCGCTCTCCACTTTTGTGTGCGACACCTCTCCATCCGCGGGTAACTAACCAGATTTGTTACCCCGATCTGTTCCGGGACCTCGCACTTCACAAATTAAGCACTGCGTATAGCCTACTCAAACAGAAACACTTTGAACATGACTGTTTAAATTACATCACCCAGTAATATCACTCTCTGAAGGCAGAATAGCAAAGAAGGTAATAAAGTCAACAATCCCTCGCTGAATCTTCCCAGCAAACATACCCAACTGTTTTCGAGAGACACAAATAAATGTTTATTTGAAACGGTCAATTTATGTTTATTAACTTCACATGCATGTTTATTTTCAAAATGCAAGAATTTATGTGTTGCCCAGTTTGTACATGGGCTACCAGCAGCTGTGAGATTTCAGTGTTCATTTTTTTATTATACAATACACCAGGAACTAGTGTACGTTTCTTGGCTTTTAAGTAAAATAAAGGAGTATGGCAATAAATCATTTTTATGTTTTTCTCCTATTGCCTATTGCATTAAGCATAAAATAACAAAAAACAAACAAAACAAAAAATAACACCTGTCAAGCCATCAGAACCGAACCGAACCGAAAACCGTGTTAAAAAACCGAGGTATGTATTGAACCGTAGGCTAACTGTATTGTTGCATTCCTAGTCTGCTATAATGTTAATGTTCTTTTTGGTGTTTGCATAGATGAATACGGCCACTGTGTTAAATGCACAGTATTACGATCTTATTGCCACATTAGATCGTTATGATAACATAATATATCGCTTTCAGTGATTTCCTGAAGATAAATACCAAAAAATAACACAACTGGAATAACTACAGCAGTCGCCATCGTCTGATCTCATATGAAGCAAGAGATTGCGATGACATATGATGATGTGTGCAGGTGCTGTAGTGCTTTTCCAATTCTTAGGGGTAAATTTTGATACCCTTCTCCTTCACACTCGGTTTTAAGGGCCAAGGGAAAGGGGTACAAAAATAGAACTGGGATTGGGCCTTAAAGTCTCCAACCCAGGCTTATTCTGAACACTTACGCCTGTATAAATTTCTGGAGAACGCCAAATATGTCCCAGGAGCTACGTTTTTTTGCAGTTTTTGTTTTCGCGAATCCACCAGAGGCCGCTGTGTACGCTGTGGACTGCTCTTCTTGCGTAAATATACCAGAGGCCGCAGTCGACTGACTGACTGACAGACTGATCAATAGGGGTGTCAAAATAAATTGTTTCTTCGATGCATGACGATGCAGACGCAGACAATTCGGTATCGCTTTACTCTTTAACTCTGCACAATTTCACTGCATGTGTGTTTGCTGGACAGTCTTTCACTGGACACTTACAGCAGAAGCCCCTATTTCACTGCGATTGACAGAATGAAAGTAAACTTCATTTTTCTCTCTCTTACTGTGGCCCGTTTGACTTGCTGGCGTGACTTTTCCTCTCCTCTCGGCTGTTAGAGCGATATTTCTGGATACAGACACGAGCGCATGCCTGCAGAGTTTTCTCTACCGTGTCTATCATGGATCAGCTGTGATCGCCGCTGCTGTTTATCAGTGTCACTCATCTGTGAAGAGCGCCAGCCTGTAAGAGCCAATCGCAGCCCTTTCTGTTGAGCACGTCATAGGGATGTAGAAGACAGAAAAAGGGTTGTTCAAGAAAGAACTTGCTAAGGCTCAGAAAGCGATTTATATTTGTTTATTTGCTATAAATGCTCGTGTTGCAGTTGCAGTACAGTTTATATACTTGACTCTTTGTATTAAAGGACAAAATTGTATTACAAATAGTATATACATATAAATATATTTATATATTTTAATACAAGAATTGCTTTGAAAATATAAAACTGTGTATGGAAAGCATCGTCAATGCACCGAGATATCAAATTGAACCGAATCGATGGCATGATAATCATAACCGAACCGTGAGACCAGTGTAGGTTCACACCTCTACTGACTGATCGACTGATCCACCCTGACCCACCCACCTGCTTTCCTAAATCCAACCGACTTCACGTTTTCAAAAGCAATCCAGAAAAAAGAAAAGCTCTTATAGCCGCCGATTTTTACCACATTTTCAGATTTTACCACATTCTTGCCCTGTTATTTACTTGTTTGTTTTATTTTTTGGCTTTTGTTTTTGTTTTACATGCTTTCTGGAACCGTTCTTCGCCAGACTCTAACCCCGTCGTCTTGGTCAACTCTGCTCCAGGTCACAAGTCCGCTGACATACAAGGCAAGCCATCGGACAAACTGGTAACAGCAGAAAAGCCATCCACACATGTTGAAATTCACACATAATTTTTAAATACTCCCAATGAACCCCCCTTCTGGTTTCAACTCTATATCTATCTACATACAAATCATTGCACAAAAATGAAAATCATGCAAGTCATGATGCAATGAAAAAGCAAATATATATTTAAAAAATGAAATGCGGCACTGCGCAAAGGGTTCGCTCAAATTTTTTAGTCCCCTCCGCCAGCCGAAATCATGTCATGTGCACCCAAAGCGAACCTCCACCAACTCTGCGATGACGTCACATTCGCTCTGTGCACACTCAAGCAAACTTGTGGATGCGTCAAGTTTAAGTCAGCCTTTAGTGAAGGGATCAGAGCTGCTGTATTTACAACATGTCATTTCATCAACTTCTCTTAAATTACTTGAAAGTAGCTGTTTAATTAGGAAAAGAACACAATATGTTCAAGTTACAGTACCTAAACATTATGTGTAAAATTATTATTATAGCCTTGGACATCAGCGTATATCTGAAGAGTTTGAAGTGCTATCTGGAGTTTCTTTCTAAAATGAACAGTTTTCTCCAAGGCTTTTGTGAGTAGGATCATTTGTTATGCAAATCAAGTAAAATATACATAAACATATAGATTTTTATCAGCCAATTCTCTAGTCTTCAAAGTTCTATGATCCTTAAAAAAATGTTTATTATGATCATTTAGTGCTGATGAAACATTTCTCTATCTTTGTATATTTGTTTTTGTAACAAATTCGATACGTTGTTTTAGGTAATGAACAAAAAACTCAAAATATAAGCATTTATTAATTTTGTTTTATTATTTATTTATGTATTTTACTATCGATCAATTTCATACATCCTTCCTGAATTATACGTTTCATTCATATGTACAATACATGAAACTTGCGTGTTAACAGCCTATAGGATTTTCAGCCAAACAGTAACAGTAAATCAATTGCGAATCCCAAAACTGAACTCATCACAGTGCATTACGGGATTATTTTTTCCCCATGAAGTATACATGCAATGATTATGTAGGCAGCTCAGAAGGTTAAGAGATTTGACCACCAACTGACCTTAAAGCTCAAAGAGCGTGTCCAGTCTGGAGGGAAAACGAGGGTCAAAGGCCTGTGTGAGCGTTGACAGAGATCTTCAGTCCTTACTGGATTCTCCCACACTCTTGTGGAAAAACTCCCATACACATGCAGCATTAAAAGCAGATTATTGATATGCATGACCCTGTAGGTCTTGAATACATTAACACAATCACGTGTCATTATCTGACAGCCGAAGCTGAAGAATTCTCCAAGCTAAATTCTGTACTCTTTCTACATCTCAATTTACCCTCTTGGTATGCTGCATTTGCTCACATGTGTGCAACTTTTAAGTCAACACACTGCAGGTGAACATGGTAAAATAAAATAAGTGATCGTTATACTTCCCTAGTTGATTGATTACAATAAGAATGGCAAAATATTTTGTTATTTTAGTTTACTAAAAGGCTATCCCTAAATATGCAAATGTGCCCTGATTAAATATGCACTAATTTGCATACATTTCTAGCACAGAAATTCTGAACATTAGATGAAGTCAGGTTCAGAATTCTGTTTTCATTGCTTTAATATATTACAGTCAAAGGTTTTCATAAAGGGAGATCTCTTTTTATAACTCCATACTCCATAACAGCCAGAAAAAAATTACGTTTTCCACAGTGTTTTTAAAATAAAATGTTGTATATAATCAAACTAAGTATGTACACTCAGTGGCCACTTTATTAGGTACACTTTACTAGTACTGGTTTACACCCCTTTTTGCATTCAGAACTGCTTTAATACTTTGTGGCATAGATTCAACAAGGTACTGGAAATATTCCTTAGATATTTTGGTCCATATTGACATGATAGCATCACACAGTTGCTGCAGCTTTGTCTGCTGCACATCCATGATGTGAATATCCCATTCCACCACGTCCCAAAGGTGCTCTATTGTATTGAGTTCTGGGGACTGTGGAGGCAATTTGAGTACAGTGAACTTATTGTCATGTTCAAGAAACCCGTCTGAGAGGATTTACGCTTTATGGTGCGTTATCCTGCTGAAAGTAGCCATCAGAAGATGGGTACACTGTGGTCATAAAGGAATGGACATGGTCAGCAATAATACTCAGGTAGGCTGTGGCGTTGGTACTATTTTCTGGGCCCAAAGTGTGCCAAGAAAATATCCCTCACACCATTAGACCGCCACCACCAGCCTGAACAGTTGATAAAAGGCAGGATGGATCCATCCTTTCATGCTGTTCATGCCAAATTCTGACCCTACCATCCCAATGATGCAGCAGAAATTGAGACTCGTCAGACCAGGCAACATTTTCCCAATTATGGTGAGCCTGTGCGAATTGTAGCCTCAGTTTCCTGTTTCTAAGCTGACAGGAGTGGCACCCGCTGTGGTCTTCTGCTGCTGTAGCCCATCCACCTCAAGGTTCGGTGTATTGTGCGTTCAGATATGCTCTTCTGCCTACCTCGGTTGTAACGAGTGGTTATTTGAGTTACTGTTGCCTATCTATCAGCTGGAACCAATCTGGCCATTCTCCTCTGATCTCTGGCATAAACAAGGCATTTGTGCCCACTGTCGCTCACTGGATATTTTCTCTGTTTCGGACCATTCTCTGTGAACCCTAGATATGGTTATACGTGCAAATCTCAGTAGATCAGCAGTTTCTGAAATACTCAGACCAGCCCGTCTGGCACCAACAACCATGCCATATTCAAAGTCACTTTAATATCACCTTTCTTCCCCATTTTGATGCTCGGTTTGAACTGCAGCAGATCATCTTGACCATGTCTACATGCCTAAATGCATTGAATTGCTGCCAAATGATTGGCTGATTAACGAGCAGTTGGACAGGTGTACCTAATAAAGTGGCCGGTGAGTGTATATATATTGTAATTGAAATCTACAAACACAAATTGATAAAGTGCGAAAAGTAAAACACTTGAAAGTGTATTTTGGATGTTTTCTTGACATTAGACACTTCATTAATTGAGAAAAAAAGCCCAAAATCTCAAAACTGACGGGCGCATGAAAAAGCAGTGTTTTCGCCTGTAGTGTCTCGCCTTAAATGCCATTTTACTGCAGGGTTAAAAAAAAGAGAATGAAACTGCAACGAGTTATCTTTAGAGAAAGATTTGTTTTATCTTGGATGAATCATGCTGTCGCTTTGAGCCGATTCGCTGTTAAATGACAGGTCTTTCAGCTTCTGTACTTCTGCGCGGCTGTTAAACGCAAATCTTCATAGCAGCGTGGAGACAGAATTTCACAGCCTTTCCCATTTGATAAAAGTCTCAGTGTGGCGGAGAAAGCTGACGCACCTGGTTGAGCTTTGAACAGTAACTAGTGTGAATTTTATCACATCGCAAACTTTTGAAAACGCAGATTAATTATAAAACAGAGTAAACAGAGGAAGAGTTCGTATACTTCTTTTCTCTCTCCATCTGTGGTAAAAATCAAATCTGTAAATTATCTTTCTTCTTACGCAGCAGGAGGTGGAGCACTAATATTCAATTCAACAGATTCAAAGTCTTCTATCAAACTGTTTTTTTCCCTCATCTGATCTCTCGTATGCAGACTGTAATGTTTGAAGCAGAGAAGACATGTGTGACGAAGATACAGGAGCCTCCCGTTGAGTGTGTGTGCTGAGGATAAAAGAAGCTCATCTCGTAGAAGAGTTTAGAGTTACTTTAAACAAAAGAATCCAAAAGTTCTTCAAAGTTTTCCGCTGAAAATGAATAAATCCATCAATCTTTAGAAGACCTGAGGGTTAGATTTATGAATATACATAAATATGAATATGCAATTTGGAATTTGTTCTCTAATTGAATGAAATTGCTATAAAATTATTATTATTATTGTTATTATTATTATTATTACTATTAATATTATTATTATTAGTAGTAGTAGTAGTATAATTGATCATCTTGGTAACACTTTACAAAAAGGTCTTGTCGTTGATCTCAGTTGTAAGAGCCACAAATAATAACTTGACTTCTAGTTGATCATTTGGAGAAGTGGCAGAAGGTAGATTTTTCAGATGAATCATCTGTTGAACTGCATCCCAATCATCACAAATACTGCAGAAGATCTATTGGAACCCGCATGGACCCAAGATTCTGACTGAAATCAGTCATGTTTGGTGAAGGAAAAGTCATGGATTGGGGTTACATTCAGCATGAGGGCGTCCGAGAGATCTGCAGAGTGGATGGCAACATCAATAGCCTGAGGTATCAACACATTTGTGCTGCCCATTACATTACAAAGCACAGGAGGGGGCAAATTCTTCAGCAGGACAGAGCTCCTTCTCATACTTCTCTATGTGACCATAGTGACCAAAGTGTGATCTTTCAGTTTCTGTATGTCACGATCACCAGCGATTACAGCCAGAGATCGCTGGTAAACACACACACATTCACATGAACTACAAATCCACCATGTTCATGGACTACAAACCCAGTCATGCACCACACACACACAACCGGTTCCAGATCCTGACTGATTGCACTCTCACAGCTGATGCTGCTCAATGACTGATTGCACACACATATAGCCGCAGTCCCACTAGAGTTTGAACTTGTGAAAATCTGTCGTACGGCGCTGCGAAAAGGGGTGGGATTAAACAAGATGATTAGACATTAAAAAAAGCGAGCGATTGCTCCATGTTTTAAATTTCTGTCCAGAGAGGTCATGTTTTGATCCTCGATTGGTCTCACGCAGTCAAGTGATGCGATTTCACAGGTCAGAGTTCACCAAGCTTGAATTGCACTGCAGCAACCTGCGAAACTCGACGCATGACCCTGCGTTTCCGGTCTGACGCATTAGCGTGCAAATGAATGGAAGTCTATGGGGAGTAAAGTCCCGTGTGACCGCAGCTTAAATTCAGCTCACTTTGAGACACTCATTGCTGAGTCTTGCTAGCTGAATAAGTGAACATTACGACGCGTTTCTCCTTGCCTTGCTTTTCGTGTTTTAGACCTTTGCTTTGTTTTGTTTGTTATTCCCTGTATGTCGCCTACCTTGTGACCTTCTGCCTGCTATTACGACTACGACTCTGGATTGCCCATATACATCTGTTTGTTCCTGTTTTGACCACTGCTTGTATGACCACTCTACTAATAAAGACCTGGGTAGGATCCTCACTCTGTTGAAGCGTCTATCCTTGTTACTTTGTACTTTATTATTCTGTACTTTTTTTTTCTTTTCTTTTTTCTTCATTTTCTCACAAATAGGCAACAGTCAAAGGTTTGGAATCAATAAGATTTGTTAATATTTTTAAAAGAAGCCAATTCTGCTTACTATGGCTGCATTTATTTGATCAGAAATCAAGTAAATATTCTTAAAAATTAAGTAATATTTAAATTTTAAATTACTGTTTTTTTTTTTTTATTTCTATAGTTTCAAATTTAATTTATTCCTCTGATTCAAATAAGTCTTCAGCCGAACAGTTTTCAGTGTCACATGATCTTTCAGAAATCATTATAATATAATAATTTAGTGTTCTATTATGATCAGTTATTATTGGTACAAAATCACTAATAATAATTTTGACATTAATCTGTGCTGAAAATATTTTGTCTTGCTTCATAGTATTGTCTAAACTGTGATACATTTTCCTTTTAGGATTCTTTAATTAAAAAAAAAATCAAAATAATAGCTTTTATTTGGCACAGTGGCTCAGTGGTTAGCACTGTCGCCTCACAGCAAGAAGGTCACTGGTTCGAGTCCCAGCTGGGTCAGTTGGCATTTCTGTGTGAAGTTTGCATGTTCTCTCCGTGTTCGCGTGGGTTTTCTCCGGGTGCTCCGGTTTCTCCCACAGTCCAAAGACATGCGGCATAGGTGAATTGAATAAACTAAATTGGCCGTAGATGTATGAGTGAGAGAGTGTATGGATGTTTCCCAGTACCGGGTTGCAACTGGAAGGGCATCTGCTGTGTAAAACTAATGCTGGATAAGTTGGCAGTTCATTCTGCTGTGGTGACCCCTGATGAATAAAGGGACTAAGCTGAAGGCTTATTATATATATTAAATTATATATATAAAATTTTTTTACGACCTAAAAATATCTGATACTTCGCCTCGATACACCCTCATCAGGGTGTTTGTTGTCCTCTCTCTGATTTAAAAAAAAAAAAAAAGTCATTAAAAAAAAAAGAAAAAAAAAGAAATATATATATATATATATATATATATATATATATATATATATATATATATATATATATATATATATATATATATATATATATATATATATATATATATATATACATACAGTTGAAGTCAGAATTATTAGCCCCCCTGAATTATTAGTACCCCTGTTTTTTTTTCCCCCAATTTCTTTTTAACAGAGGAGATTTTCTCAACACATTTCTTAACATAATAGTTTTAATAACTAATCTCTAATAACTGATTTATTTTATCTTTGTCATGATGACAGTAAATAATATTTTACTAGATATTTTTCAAAACACTTCTATACAGCTTAAAGTGACATTTAAAGGAGAATGTATTTTGTATTGAATGTATTTATGTATTTATGTAATGTAAAAGATGATTTAATATAACTGTTTAATTAATATACCCTTTTACTAATTTCATGAATTTCATAATGAATGTCAACAGAAATGACAAACATTCTCATCATAGAAGTGCATGTTGATAAATTCAGGCTCAAATTAATAGATGAGACCAATAAAAAGTGTTTTAAATGCCTTTTAACGATAGATACAGCATTCAGCATGTAAAATGTCATTTAATAACCCTTTTTTCTCATTATTATCTCAATTACAACCTAAAAATATCAGATACTTCACTTCGATACACACTCATCAGTGTGTATGTTGTCTTCTGATTTAATTAATTGTTAGTCTACATGAATATTTTTGCAAATAGCTGACTGTTATGTGAGGGGACGCTGACAACGGAGGTGCGGATCCAAATGCAGGTTTATTAAAAAGAATGGTCAGGCAGGCAGTGGTCAACAGGGTCAAAAAGGTACATGCAGAGCAATCCAAAGTCATGGTCAAAGAACAGGCAAATAGTCGGTACAGGCAGCAATGAATCAAAACAAACAGACAAAGCAAAAGGTCAAAACGCGGCTAGCCTAAACAAGGAAAAACACGTCGTCATGCTCGCAGATAAACAAGGCTCAGCAACTAGTCTGTGTGTCTGTGCTGCTTTTAAAGCTCATGTAATCAGTTCTGAAAAAGCTTCAGCTGTGTGTGTTAGCAATCAGCGGAAAACCGGAACAGGTGTGAGTGTAGTGCATGACAGGATTTGTAGTCCTTATGGTGACAGAGTGAAAGTGAATGATTCCCAGCGATCTACAAGCCTGGAACGCTGGTGATCGTGACACTGACATTTTTTAAAAAATATTTATTAGTAGAGAATGTATTTTTAAAAGAAGATTTAATATAACTGTTTAATTACAGTTTTTCTTGATTGCTTTGATGCAGCCGTCAACTGAAACTCCACATTTTCAAAACAGTTAACACACAGGCCTAAACAGTGGCGCTCTTGGTCAAAATGCTTGCAAAATGCTCTAACCGTGTCAAAACATTTAAAATATGCAACAAAAGCTAATTTTACCTTCAAACAACACAACTTGCAAACAAATATATGAGCTCTTTCAATCAATCACTACACAATTGACAACAAAATACAGAACTCCGTGTGAATCAGTGGACCATTGATTGTCATTGTAGCCTATTGCCCATGCCGTTTGTTGTCTTTCTATTTGGGCTTTCAAATTTGCCTTTTTGCAAAAAAATATGGATCCAGAATAACAAATGCTGATTTAAATTTATATTGAATTCATGACATTCAAACTGTGGCTGAAAACTGAAATACTAAAAAACAAAACAGACAAAAATAATAAAATACTGTAAATATTAGAGAAAACACATGTAAACCAAAATACTGTTAAATCTATCAGAGTAGAAGACAGCCGCTATTGACCTCTTCCATCCATGCTGGCAAAGAACAACACAGACCGGCCACCTTATTTTATAAGGTTTGCAGACTGATTTCTAGTTGATGATTTGTGTAAAGGAGTGTCAAACCAGTGCTTCAGTGATTTCATACTAATCTTGATAGTTTCTAATGGTTAGGAATAGATGCTTTCTGTTTGGTAACCATAGCTAAAACAATACAGTTTGGACTGCTTGAATAACATCTGTGTTAACCGTTTTGCAAAATGGTGGGAAAAATGTGTCAACCTAATGACAATGGGTTTACACATTTGCAACACGTCTTCTGCTCTGCTCATACCTGTCAACCCTCCCGTTTTTCCCGGGATTCTCCCGTATTTTACAGTTCTATCCCGCTGTCATCCCGTAAAGGTATTGTCCCGTATTTCTCCCGTATTTTTTCTCTTTCTGTGAAGAGCCCATCCTCCCTATATGCAACCCATACCGCCGAACCACCAGGGGCCGCCCTTGCTCTTAAATATGAATCGGTTCTGTGTTTTCATTTTATTTAGGCATAGAAACACTTTGGAATAAACATAAAAAACTGCGCGATTCATTTTCTTTTCATTACAGGCGCCATTGCCCCTATGCAATCCTCAAAACAGTCAGTTCACATAAAGATGCATGACTGTCAGCTGATGCTCTCCATAGTGATAATAGATGCTGTTTCCCAAGCAGATTCTGTACGTACGGGATTTGATGCTGAACTCAAGTGGACACTGGGTTTTGGGTACGTGTTTGAACAGACATATACACATAATAATAATAATAATAATAATAATAATAATGGCGGTTCATTCCGCTGTGGCGACCCAAGATTAATAAAGGGACTAAGCCGAAAAGAAAATGAATGAATGAATAATATAATAATAATAACAACATCATCTAGACATGTCGATCTTGTTGGGTTTTCTTTTAAACACAACAAATTTTGTCTTAAATGAGCATAAACAGTTAGGAAAACAGTCAAATGGTTTCAATATAGATATGTGCAGTTTTAAAGTGACAGCTCTGTTATTTAATGTAATCAAACCAAAAAAATAAAATAAAAAAATCGCTGCTCTTTGATTAGAATGTTTAAATTATACAGTGAAGAAAAGTTGATAACTTGATTCTATTTCTTTAATAGCTATTAGTTTAAATGAGCTGAACTGTTTGCTAATTTATTTGCAGCTTTTTCTAATGTATACTAATTATTATATCCTTGAAAACAGCTCCAGATGAACATATTTATTTTTATTAGTTTTTTTAGGTTATCCCTTATTTTCACATCCAAATGTTGACAGGTATGGCTCTGCTGGGAAAGTGATGATGAAAATGGAGTGGATGCTAGTTTCTTTAACCAGGTGAAAGCAAACAAGAAAAACTGTAATGTACTCTTTTTTTTTATTTCATGAATTTCATAATGAATATCAACACAGAAATGACAAACATTCTCATTATAGAAGTGCATGTCAATAAATGAAGGCATAAATTAATAGATGAGACAAAATAAGTGTTTTAAATACCTTTTAATGATAGATAAAGCATTCAGAAGTATAACGTCATCTCACAACCTTTTTTTCTCTCACAAACTTTCAGGATCTTGAGAAATAAATGTAGAGCTATATATTATTCACAGCATAACAGGAATAATGTTCACAGCAGGCCATTTGAAGTCAATTGCATTGAAATATATTGAAGGAGGCTGGTTTGTGTTACGGAGGCAGGCTTTGGCTGTATTACCAGTGCTTTAGAAGAGTTGAATTCAAAGAAAGCTTCATGTAGAGATTTCATAATGACAGTCTAACAGTTACAGACTGCGGAAAATGTGAGAAATGTAAAATCTCACAAAAGCTGCATATAAATGCATTGGAAAAACTGGCTAGACATCATGAATAATACTTAACAGGTTAGCCGGTTATTAATTTTTTTTACAGGAGCCTGAATGAACCAATAGTGTCTGAAAGCAATAAATGCTGAGCTAACGGAAACTCTTGTGAAATACAACTCTCAATTAAACAGATATGTTTAAATATCGCAAATGATATCAGAAATTGTAGCCCCATAGTAATGGTGGCATCTGATTGGGCTTTGTGTTGGGCGTCTGGGTTTGTGTGACAGGCTCGTATGTCACTTTCTCCTCTGCTGTGATTGGCAAAGGTTGTTCGCTGCTGGCCTCATTAAGATTTAATGCGCTATATGAAAGGAGATCACATCTCCAGCCCTGGGATGGACACATCGGCATAGAAATCAGATATCATGATCAACATTTTCTCTCAGAACAGAGAGAGAGAGACAAAGAGTTTTGAAAAAGATATTAGGTGTTACGAAAACTTTATTGATCCCATTGTGAGTAAAGTTACTTTAGCTTTTATTTTATTTTATATACGAATTGGATTTGTGTATTTATGAGTTGTGTTTTAAATTTACAAATTGGATTTGTGTGTTTTTTAATTAGTTTGAATTTACGAAGTGAATTTGTGTATTTATGAGTTGTGTTTTAAATTTACGAATTGGATTTGTGTATTTATGAGTTGTGTTTTGAATTTACGAATTGGATTTGTGTATTTATGAGTTGTGTTTTGAATTTACGAATTGGATTTGTGTATTTATGAGTTGTGTTTTGAATTTACGAATTGGATTTGTGTATTTATGAATTGTGTTTTAAATTTACGAATTGGATTTGTGTGTTTTTGAATTAGTTTGAATTTACGAATTGTATTTGTGTATTTATGAATCGTGTTTTAAATTTACGAATTAGATTTGTGTATTTATGAATTGTGTTTTAAATTTACGAATTAAATTTGTGTATTTATGAGTTGTGTTTTGAATTTACAAATTGGATTTGTGTATTTATGAGTTGTGTTTTGAATTTACAAATTGGATTTGTGTATTTATGAGTTGTGTTTTGAATTTCCGAATTGGATTTGTGTATTTATGAGTTGTGTTTTGAATTTACAAATTGGATTTGTGTATTTATGAGTTGTGTTTTGAATTTACAAATTGGATTTGTGTATTTATGAATTGTGTTTTGAATTTACAAATTGGATTTGTGTATTTATGAATTGTGTTTTGAATTTACGAATTGGATTTGTGTATTTATGAATCGTGTTTTAAATTTACGAATTGGATTTGTGTATTTATGAATTGTGTTTTGAATTTACGAATTGGATTTGTGTATTTATGAATCGTGTTTTGAATTTACGAATTGGATTTGTGTATTTATGAATCGTGTTTTAAATTCACAAAATTTGATTTGTGTATTTATAAATAGTTTTTGAAATTTATGAATTGGATTTGTGTGTTTATGAATCATGTTTTGAATTTACGAATTGGATTTGTGTATTTATGAATAGTGTTTTGAACTTACAGTACAAGTTGGATTTTGTAAATGTGAATTGTGTTGCGAATATATAAATTTATATTTTGTAAATTTATAATTTTTCAGACTGATCTGGCTCCTTAGTTATTCTTCTGATGAAAAATTGATCTGTGCAGTCAATCCATTTAAAAAACGGTTTGTTTTGGTCATTTTCGGTCAATGTCTGACTATTTGCTTTTATGTTTGGAGTGTCGGTCCTTATTTGATGATTTCAGTTTAACGGCTTCAGCCACAATATTCTTAACCACGCCCCTTTCACAATAAGTTTGCTATAAGGTAATGATGTGCAAATAAAAAGCCCCACCCCCAACTCAGTATTCCTTTTCAGTTAGAAGTATATCAACATATTAACTGCGTCCGAAATTGCATACTTGCATACTATATACTATATAAAAAAACAGTATGTGAGCCGAGTAGTACATCTGAATTTAAAGAATTTGAAAAACAGTATGCGAGAAGTACCCGGATGACCCTACTACTTCTAACAAGATTCTGAAGTGCGCTGTAATGTTATAGCAGAGAAAGTTAAAATGGTGTCCAAATGCTGCTATTTCCACAGAGCTTGTTCTGTTTCTGTTTTTGGGCTTCCAAAGGAAATAATACAAAGAGAGAAGTGCTTACAGTTTAATTTTAATTATGTTCCAGAGAATTATTATAAAGATATAGCTAGCATTTGACAAAGGACAGCTTCCAGAATCTCTCAGTTCAGTGCTGGATTTGGCTAGAAACTCCTCAAAGGTGGAGCAGCTCCAACCATAATAGAAGAAGCTGTGGATTGTGAGCCACAAAGTTAAAGTTGATCAATTACATGTACAGTTTCTAGCGTTAATGGTTTGTTGTAGCGAGGACGTAAACAAGGATGTAAACAGCAGGAAATGCTGTTTGGCACCGTTAACAATTTAGCTACAAATTCATATTTATCCGTCCAACCGCTGAAACACCCACAATCTTTAGCAGCGCTGCAGTGTCTCTCTATGCGGCCACTTTCCTGCCTTTTTCTGCTCATGCTTTTTCTGAATATATGTGAAAGACGTGTCAGATTTTATTTTAGAGAGCAGGCATGAGGTTCAGCTGTGTCCTCTTCATTTTCTGTCTGATTCAGGCTCAAACTGAAACGGCTACGCTGACTGACAGTATTTACACAATGGCAAAGTGTGTGCTAGTAGAGGCGTGACACTTCCTGGTGACGTGGAGCCAATCTGCAAATCGCAGCAAATTATTTTAGCGGACAAATCAGTGCCTTTTGAGGGCAGGCTTTTAGAGGAACTATGAACTATGGCAGTCGTTTTCATGTTAGCTGAGTAGCTGTATATAATTAAAGTAAGATATATGAACAAATAACGTGGTTTTTTACAAATGAGGCATGAGCACACATTGCTTTGCACCCCATAAACACAACCAAGCCTTAAAAATACACCCTGGACCACCTCCATAAAGCTAACTTTCAATCCGTCTCTAAGAAACCGTCAGCTCTTTCATTTTCTCGTCATTGTGCAAATAAATGAACTATAATTAATAAAGCCAAAGGGCTTTGACTGGACCGTATTATATTTCTGAAGTCTGGTAAACCATTTCATAAAGCTACTTAACTGGAATCATTAAATTAGAACACAAACACATTCATTAATTTAAAAGTTACAGAGTTCAAAAGGTACAAACAGAAAAGACACATTAATAGTTTCATGGATACTCACTTCATTCTCTTTTGTTCTCCACCACTTTATTCTCCTCCTCTACTAGTCTCGTCCCTAAAGAGTAATGGTGCTCTCTGGGTTTGAGAGATGAGGTGTTGGGAGTTTTAATAGCCTAAATAAAGAACACACAGCCACTCTGAGAGTCAATCGGGACATAATGGCTGCAACTCTGTGCTAATTAGAACTAATAGTGGTAAGAAGAGAGGCTGAGAGGATTTTCACACCCTATTGAGCAGCAGATCTGTCTAAAAGAGAAAGAAGAGTATAGTAACGGGTAGTTAAAAGTCCTCCTTATTGACCAGATCCACTCTCTTTGTTAAGAGGAGTGAAGCCGATTTAACGTATATTGGAAGATAGACGTTCATCTTGGTCAACTTTGGAAAGAAAATGGACATCCATTCATTCATTTCCCATCAGCTTAGCCCCTTCTTTATCAGGAGTCACCACAGCCAAATGAACCGCCAACTATTCTGGCATATGTTTTACACAGCAGATGCCCTTCCAGGCGCAAGCCAGTACTGGGAAACACCCATACACTATTTCATTCACACACACACACACTCTATGGCCAGTGTTGGGAAAAGTTACTTTTGAAAGTAGTGCATTACAATATTGAGTTACTCCCCCAAAAAAGTAACTAATTGCGATACTTACAGTAGTTACTTTTTATGGTAAGTAATGCGTTATATTTCTTTTGAGTTACTTTTGCGTTACATTTCCTTACCTGGCTGAGGATTGATCTCTTTCAGAAGGTGTTTTTTCACCTGTTTTATCGAGAAGCTCTGCATTTAACAACCACCTATATAACCTACACCTTCATTTTCCTTTAAAATATGTAGGATAAATAATATATTTTGAGAACTTGCTGAGCCCAGAGCAATACATGCTGTATGTACAGATTAATGAAAGTATGTAATTTGTTTGCTACTTTTGAATGTTTTGTATTATTAGTTAAATAAATTGACTGTCCATTGAGATAAAGATTGCAAAAAAAAAGAGTACTAACATGAAATCATTTCTATTAAGGCAAAAACTGATTTAAAAAATGAGCAGTAAGACGCTAAAAAAAACATCCCCAAATCAACATAATTTTTTGAGCTTTATACATTGAATAAATTTCTTCATGTGGCCTTAACAAATATATAAATCGTCTCCCAAAAAAATCCTAGTATATTAGTTCTACGTTAGACAGTCGCTGCATCTCCTCAACAATAAAAACAATAAATATTTTTTGTGTTTAGTCAAATGAATTGTTTTACCTGGAGACCGTGAACTGATGTCAGTCATTTGTTGTTTAGCTGGAGATGGGTGCGGGTGTAGTGCTTTGCAACCAGTTTTGTTGTTTTTTTTTTGTTGTTTTTTTTCGATGTCGTGTTTCTTGCAGTTGTCAAGAGTTTTGCTCTGTAGAAAAACAGTTCCAGAAAGCAGGTTAAACAAAAGGCAAAAAATAAAATAAACAAGTAAATAACAGGGTGAGAATGTGGTAAGATCTGAAAACATGGTAAAAATCAGGCGGCCGCGAGGGCTTGTCTTTTTCTGGATTGCTTTTGAAAACAATGTCGGTTGGGTTTAGGGAAGGCGGTAATCAGGTCAATCGGTGCTTTTGAAAACACTATCGGTTGGGTTTAGGGAATGGGGTGTTGGGGATCGGCTGGTCGATCAGTTGACATGATGCATTTATGCGAGAACAATAGGCGGAAAATGCCATCGCGAGAGAAATTTGAAGTGAAGTTTATTTATAAACTAATTTCGAGAGGATCATGTGCTTATGATTCCTTGCAGACAGGCCCGCATTATACAATTTATGATTCACCAATTAGACGATTCCCAAGCCACTATAAACACCCTAAGTTCCATGTCACAACCATCTTCGATTTAAAGAATCCCTCCTTCCACCCCTACTCCTCCTCCTTTCCCAGATGGGTGGCACGGTGGCCCAGTGGTTAGCACTGTTGCCTCACTGCAAGAACGTCACTGGTTCTAGTCCTTACCAAGCCAGCCAACGTTTCTGTGCTGAGTTTACAGGTTTTCCCCTTGCTCATGTGGGTTTCCCCCAGTTTCCTCCCACCATCCCAAAACATCCATCTTACGTTAACTGACTAATCCAAATCGGCACCATAGACTTGCTCCTAGTAAGTAGTTATCTCTTAAGAGCAATCACTATCTGTTATGAAGTTCTCGAGATCTACCTAAGCTCAAACTCCCCTCTCGCCTTGCAAACCGGAGAGAGCTCTGGGCTAGAGGATCTTATGAGCTCAGGGCTCTTTCCCGGGACAGTATGCTAAACAAGCTTTATAATAAATCATCAGCTAAGTGTGAACTCTTAAAATCTGAAAAAGTGTACACAGCAAAAAAAAAAACAGTTTTAAAACAAAGCTTTTTCCTCCTGGGACGTATTTCGCGATCTCCAGAAATGTATACAGGGGTATGTATCAATAATGAGTATGGGTTGCCATTTTTAAAATAGTTGTGCATGAAAATCCCAATAGATTTACAATTTGTGAAATTCAAAGGGACTTGAACCACCTTTCTTCACTATTCTGATGCTCAGCTTGAACATTGTTATAAGTGATTAGCTGATTAGATGTTTACACATTATTGAACAATTAAACAGGTAAACCGACTAAGTTGCCAATGAGTGTGTATGCCAATGAGTGTGTATCCAATGAAAAAAAGTACTTTTTACTGCATATTAGAAATGCATAGTAGAACTGACCCTGCAGTTTTAAAGCAATGCAAAGTTTTCAGGCTAATTCAAAGTAGAAAAAAATAAAAGAAAAAAAACCCAAACAAAGAACAGAGAAGAAAAAATGTAGACTGAATCAGGCCGCTTCCTTTGCAACATCTTGCCCTTCCCCTCTCTCTCTCTCTCTCTCTCTCTCTCTCTCTCTCTCTTTCTGAACTGGAGGAGAAGATCAAAGCACAAATTGCTGAAGCTCTCTGCTTCAAGACAGAAATGCCTAAAATGAGCCTAAAAAGAAGCTCTGATGTGTGTGCGCGCGTGTGTGTGTGTGTGTGTGTGTGTGTGTGTCAGTCAACAGTGTTTGTGTCTCCAGACTCGAAATTTCTCTGCAACATATGCAAACACACCATGAATATGGAATATAACAGGTCTACATGACAGTGACTCAGAAACTCCTATCACGAACCCAGTGAGCTGCCTTACTGTATACATAGACAGCTACATCTAACTCCAGGCTGAAATTAATAAACTGCAAAGCGATAAAACATATCCATTCCAATGTCTTGGTTGTTGTTTTAAGCAGCTATGACCACAATAATGACAAGCTGCATCAAATATAACTGGATTTAAAAATCCCAGGATGTCCTTCGAAAAAGAGTAGGGGTTTAACCCCTGCATCCTGGCCAAATCTGCCCTCTGGCCTCTGTCCATCATGGCCTCCTAACCATCCCCATACCATAATTGGCTTCATCACTCTGTCTCGTCTCCACCAATCAGCTGATGTGTGTGGTGTGCGCTCTGGCGCAATATGGCTGCTGTTGCGTCATCCAGGTGGATGCTGCACACTGGTGGTGGATGAGGAGATTCCCCCCAATATTGTAAAGGGTTTTGTGTAAGGTGTCCAGAAAAGCACTATATAAATGTAAGGAATTATTATTATTATTAGTTTCCATTTTTGTAGTTGGGTATCAATAGCTACACCTCACAATTAAAACACATTGGGCCAAAATTTCATTCTGCACATCTGAATATCTGATTCAGATAATAGCTGTGCATTAAATGATTTTATTAAACAATGTGGAGGTAAAGAACCATTCAATGCACATCATTACATTATGGTTGTGCAATAGTCATGGGCTCAATCACTGGTAGCACACATATTGATAAACTATGTGCTTTGAATAAACTGGACTCAAAGCCTCTGCAAAATGCATAAATGTCAATAGGAAAAAGAATGGACAAGGAACCATCTAAAAAGGCCACACATTGTGTTTAAACAAACCTTCATTTTGGTTGGTAACACAACAGAGCAGGCACACAACGTCATAAGAATAAATGTTAATATTAGGTTAGATTTAGGTCGTGACATCAGATGACCAAAATTCAATGTCGAGCCAGCGTCTAAAGACAATGTTATTTTAACGTCAATCATATGACGTTGATATTTGGTTGATTTTAGTTTGTCTTGGATAGTGACTAAAATCTAATGATAAGAAACATCTTAAACCAACATATTGGTGTCAAATACTGATGTTTATTCGTCAGGTATGGCAACCAAAATCCAGCATCTGATAGACGTCATAGTGGTAATGTCCACACAACTTCAAGTTGTAACATCATTAGACGTTGATATTTGGTTGATTAGGTTGGACGTTGGACATTGACGTCGGCCTGACGTTGAGTTCTGACATCAACCTAATTTTCAATTATAAACAAAATGCAGCATCTCCATGTTGACCGACTGCCTCCATATGAATGGCTTCTTTGGTGTGGTCAGTTTGCTCGGTAGCTTGCCTTGTATGGTGTCAGACTTGGGAAGTTGAGTGTGATGGAGTTTGAGTCCAGTGAAGGACAGTTCCAGAAACAAGGTAAAACGTTGATAAAAAAAAAATAAAAAAAAAACTTTGTGAAATTATGGTAAAAGCATGCTTTCCTCTTCTAGTTTGCTTTTGAAACCACTTAGTTGGGTTTAGGGAAGGGGGTGGGTGGGTCAGTCAATAGCAAGCTGATATTTGCATGACAAGCAGGCTGGCTTCTCATGGACATGTGCAAGAAGGGCATGTAAATAGCACATATGATGAGCAAATATTGCCCTATAACATATTTGAGATTTGCAGAAATGTACACAGCAGCCTCTGGTAGGTTTACGAGAAGGATGTGCAAATGACATGTATGAGAAAACTTTATTTGAGATTCTCAAAAATGCACACATCTGCCTCTTGTGGATTTGTGGGGAAACATTTGCATGTAGGCCCTGACACTTATTTTGTGGCTCCCAAAAACGTAGCGCTGGGAAGGTATCACCAATGATCCAGAGTTGGTCATTATAGCTAAAGGGAACTTAACCTAACAATGTAATTAGTTCATAATAAGCTGCTTTATTCGCTTAATTACAAATTCATCATTTGTTAGGTTTACAGAGGAGGAAAAACTATTTTGCAGGATGGGTAAAAAATTATGATTATTTTTGTCATTTACGGCTCCTTAGATCTGCCATTCAGTCTATTTTAAATATTGTGTTAAGAGTAGCGATGCACTGAATTTTGGGCTGCCAAAAATTATTGGAAAATTATGGCTTTTTTGTTTTTCAGCCAAAAGAGAAAAAGGGTATAAATATGAATATGGATATCAAAATATGAGCCAAAAATGTTGAGCCGCAGTGCCCAGCAGTGTTTAGAGTTCACTCTTCTTCCAGCCAAAGTCGTTGCATGATGTGAAGCACTTTCACAAGGATGCGAAAAGCACTATGAAATTTGTTGCTGTGCTGATCAAAGCTTCAGAGCAGAAGAGCACACCGTCTTCTAACTTGTACATGTGCTTCGGTCAAAGTTCAAAATAGCTCATTGTTCCACTGTAGTATACTTGTTCCTGCTGCTTGCAATATTGCTGCTGTGCTGTCATGGCAACACTGGAAAAAATAAAGCTCAACTCATTTTCTGTCAATAAAATTGTTGTCATGAAATTATTTCATTGCCTTTTTATCACTATAGTTTAGTTATTAATTTCAATAAAGTCTAAAACTAAATTTATTTAGTGAAAAAATTATTATTATTATTAGTTTGTTTAATTTTTTGACCCAGAATTTCGATGCATTCCTAGTTAAAGCCCATTTATTTATATGAATAAAGGAATTGTAGCTTTGGGTGGCATGGTGGCTTAGTGGTTAGCACTGTTACCTCACAGCAAGAAGGTCGCTGGTTCGAGTCCCGGCCGGGTCAGTTGGCATTTCTATGTGGACTTTGCATGTTCTCCCCATGCTTGCGTGGGTTTCCTCCGTGTGCTCCGGTTTCCCCCACAGTCCAAAGACGTGGTATAAGTCAGTTGGGTAAACAAAATTGCCCGAAGTGTATGAGTGTGAGTGTATGAGTGTTTCCCAGTACTGGGTTACGGCTGGAAGGCCATCCGCTGCATAAAACAGCCAGAGTATGCCAGAGTAGTTGGCGGTTCATTCCTCTTTGGCAACCCCTGATCAATAAGGGACTAAGCCAAAGGAAAATAAATGAATGAATGAATAAATTGTAGCATTTCTATGAATTCATTGAATGTGAATTAGGTATGTGTGTCTTCACAAACAATCATTTCTGTGTCTTCACAAACATTTAAGCTGTGCTTAGAAATTTAACATTTAAACTTCTGAAAACTGTGATTTTTACAGTCGTTTCACTGAGAAATATGTAGTGAACTGACTATTCAATTAATGAAAGTCACAGAGTAGAAATGACAAGTTTCTGTGTCTCTGTATGTTTCTGTGTGAGCACAGTGTTATCTGTTCTAGTAATGTGCATGTCAATGAAGCAGCACGTTCGGCTCAGGGCTTTACATTAACACCCGCCAAATGCTGGTAGATTTTAGCTGTGGCGGGTTAGACAGTCACTCCCACTAGCCACTTTGGCTGGTTGAAAATAATTTTTAAATTGTAGTTTGCTTTAAAGCAGGGTTCGACAATAAGGATGGCCAGATATACGTGCAAATGCGATCTTAGAATCGAGAAGCAGCACGACTGACAAAAATAACTGTGTTCGCGCGAGCAAAAGAAAGCAGGTGAATACCGAATGAGAGAATGATCACTCGCGCAAACAGCTGATGTGATGCGCGCGACTGTTTAAAACACATGCGCGCTCCAGTTTTCTCCTTGCTTGAAGCAACTGTGCCTAGAAACGCAACTGATGTGATCGGTTCTCTTTCAAACAGACTAGACAAAAAGTTATGCTCATGCAGCCACATTCTTGCTGCTTTCAAGAGCTCCAGGTTTGTCTTTTTGTTCCGGTTGCTTTCGCTTTAACCATCATTTGAAAAGATTATTAATAGGTCTTACATTAACCATGTACGTGTGATCATCCTTCCATGATCACACGGTATGTTTATCACCTGCTTTCTTTTGCTTACAGTTATTTTTGTTAATATGGTTTAATTATAATGTTTTACAATAACATTGCTTTAATAAGATATTAACTTCCCATTTATCTGTAGTTAAATGGTGATCTGGGACCTTTGGCCAGGACAGATTACTGTGCATATTTTAGATACATAACAATAATTATTTTCATTTTTTTGTCAAATTATTTTTGGTAGTTTTTTTTTAATAAATGTTTTGTTGAATAAAAAGTATAGTTTACAGCTATATTTAGCTTGTTTTGACACATTTAAAATTTGTGGCTAAGAAATCATTTTTTGTGTGGTTAGAGATAAATGTAGTAAATTCTTAATTTTCAGCTCTGAAAAGTCATGTGAAATAAAAACTAATTCTAATACGACACTATGAGACCATGACCCATTTGCTCATGCACATTGAGCTAGCTCATACACAACACACAAAAAATGTAATTGTAGTAAAGTTCGTTGTAGGATGGGAAGAAGAAGACAGGGTCGGCGATATCAGGTAAGTAATGATTTTTATTTTTAAGTTTTCACACAACACGTGCAGCTGTGTGTGTGTGTGTGTGTTCTCCTCTCTCCCGGCTGCTCCTTCTCCTCTCCTTAAGAAGGGTGTCTCTCCGGTCCAATCACTAGAACAAACAGGTGTTATTTATTATTTCTGATTGGCCTGCTGATTAGCCGCCGGGCTCCGAGCATGCTCTCCCCCCTCATTGGGTGTTCGATCATGCTTACCTCTCCACAGTAATGAATGAGGAGGCAAGTGGACATAACACAAAATCTAAATTAAGTAACTTTAGCATGTCAAAATCATATTTATGCATATAAAATATTTTTCCCAACAGCAAAATTGTGGCTAGTGAAATTGGCGAGTGGCTAGTAGAGCTGCACGATTAATCGAAAAAAGATCGCGATCTCGATTCGACCCCCTAGACGATCTTAATCCAGCATTTCTACGATTCTGGCAATCATATTTTCAAGTTCAGGAGAGATACAAAGGCGCTGCACAAGCCTTTACGTTGTTTTACATACGTTGCTCAGCGACATGGACACCTCCAAATGGTGTTAAAAGTGTCACATACTGTATTTATAAGGTACTGTATAATTCACCCAAAAATGTCATTTCTGTCTTCACGTAATGATGTATTTGCAGCCGCGAAATCACACGTAACGTGAGCTGCTGACCGTGAGCTACCACAGAGAGGTGCCTAATACCTACACCCAATTATAGATGCGCGTGCAACGCGTCTACTTTAGTAAACAGAGAACAGAACCCGCATAAGCTGTGAATAACAGGTAATAAAGTTGTAAGTAACGTTCAGTTTGTGGCACAGAGCGGTCGTTTGGGAGCCGCGTGGGAAGAATAAACAGCACTTAGCAGTGAAAATGTAATCGAAAGCACGCACGTCATTTAACTAATCATATCGCATTTTAGAGTTATGATTGCGACAAGTGTTTAATATGTTTTTCTTTAATAGCGAACACAAAGTGTTGTGCATGAAAATATATGTTTACTGGGTCAGTATAACTACTCTAGCCTATATAATGTTGAATATAATGTAATAGGGTATCTGATAATGACAAATGTCTGATTTTACCAGTGAATAAATAGTCTAATAATGTTGTCAATGACAGATTGCAAGCATATGTCTCACACATAAATTTTCAACTTCAGAATTATGAATAGTTGTATTTTGATGTCATCACTGTACTGTGCATTAATGACCAGAATAAATTTAAAGTCTGTTCAAGTGCACCATTCAAAGTCTTCAAAATTGAGTATTTTAACCAACAGTAGAGCTACACATAATATTATTATTGTTGTTTTATCATATGTTTGAGAAATTACAATAATAATAGCCTCCTCATATTAACCTTTATTTTACATCTACAGAATCGTGAGAAAATCGTGATTTTATTTTAAGCAAATAAATCGTGACTCTCATTTTAGCCAAAATCGTGCAGCTCAAGTGGCTAGTAATGTTGTAAATCTACTAGCCACAGTGGCTGGTGATCAAAAAAGTTAATGTCAAGCCCTGATTAGGCTATACTGTATGTAGGTGATTAAACTGACTGGACCAACATGTGGCGCTTTAAAGGGGTGCAATTGCTATTTATTAAAACTCATTGGTCAACTTTGTTTTATTCACAATGCTTGATTGGCTTCTTCAATCAACAATTCTGTGTATCACTGTAGCACACACAATATTTCAAAAGAATCTATATAGTTTTGAAAATCTAAAAAAAATTAAGTGTTTCAGTAAAATGAACTGTTTCCTGTTTGTATAATGAAGCGTGGCATTCACTGCCCCTTATCAGTTATACCAGACACTACAGTATTTGTTCTCACGTAGCTTCTGTGTGGGAGCATACAGTTTTTGAAGTGCAGAAGGAATATTACTGTATTTAAACAGTGTCTGTTCTGTTCATTGAGCTTTATTGTTTTAGTGTGTTTCTTAGAATAATGCTGTGCTAACACAAACAAGCATTTTCTGTAAAGCTTCAGTTTAGAAACCATTTTTTACTATTAACTACTGGCAGAACTACTATCATGCCCTCAACCCAAAAGTGAAAACGAAAGTGACCAGTACATTAAGTGAGGACTGGGGGGGGGCAATTTTGTTTACCCAATTCACCTAAGACCTAAAGCAAACACGGGGAAAACATGCTAACTCTTTACAGAATGGCCAACTTGAACCAGCGACCTTTTGTAGAATGGCCATAAATAAGGTTGGTGTCGTGATCTCAATCTTTTCGAGTGCGCATGCTCATTAGCTCAGGCAACCTGAAAATATGCAGATTTTTGTTTGATTCGAACGTTTATAAATAAAACTTATGACACAATTGTTATTTCATTTTATTGATGATTTCAAATATATCAAGATAACGAGAAACTGAATTCCTTTCACTGCATGTGACAGTGTATGTGACAAACAAAGGCTTTTTTTACTATCAGCATCATCATCATCAAATATGTAATTTATTCGTAAGCTTAGTAAACCGTTTTGGAGAATTTTATGTTTGCCCATTCAGACAGAATGCTTGAGTATACTGCCCGAGAGGCATTTCAGAGATGGACACCGAGTGAAATAACTTGCATTTAATGGCCCGTTTCCACTGAGTGGTACGGTACGGTACACTTTTATGGCCGTTTCCACTGTCAAAAGGTACCAAAAAGCGAACTGTACTGTACCACTTTTTGGGTACCCTTTTGAAAGGGTACCTAGTACGACAAGAGGGTACCAAAAGGCGGAGATAGACAGGCAGGTGAATGCTATTGGTTTACAGAGAAACATCACTAGGGCGTACACAAGCCAGGAGAATGAAAACAAAGGAACCATCATTTTTAAATACACAGCCGAGACATTACATCATGATAATATATACATAAAATTACAAGCCATGGTCGACCCAAGCTCAAACAAACCTTGCCGTCATCTTGTTGAACAGCCACAAAGCCAAGAAGAACAAAATCAGCGTGACCTGTTTTTGTTTTACGAGGTCGCCTCAATGCGCAAGCGGTTTCACTTTCTCCAGAGAGCTCGCATGCACTCACCGCGCCTCTATATTTGAAATATTTATATATTTGAAACAAACTTCTTGAGCTGATGATAATAACGTGCGTGTGATTACTGAAGTGCTTCTGACTTCCAATCCTTTCAGAAAAGGACAAACACGAGAGTGAAGCGCTAAAAAACAAAGGAGAAGCCAAAAAACAAAGAAGCAAATGATTCTTTCAGCAAACTAAAACATGAACAAACTGCCATGTTTAACTATTATCATCCCCTTTTGGACTATTATGAACTTGGAATGACAGAAATACAAGAGGTTACATGTGCTGGTGAAGATTAAAGATACAGATGAGAGGTTTCCACTGACTGAGGGCTATATGTTGCGTGTTGTTTTTGAACCCAAATAAGGACTAAATGTATGCTGTGTGTAGTTTTTCTGTAATTGGTAGCGCATCGGAGACTGTAAGAGTCTGTGTGTGTTCATATATGTTGCATTTATTTATTTATTTTATGTAATTACAGATGTTACAAGTTATTGCTTGTAACTTTGTATAATCAAGGTGTAAACAACATCATTGTGAGCTAAACGACATTGTGTTGCACTTGATACGCCATGTTCTATGGATTTGGTTTCACCTACCGTACCTCGACGAAAGCATTATGGGATTGAAACGCAGGCATGTGAAAGCAGCATGATTATGACCTTATGAAAGCAGCTTTGTGTCATGAATGTGCTTAAAATTGCTGTAAATGTATAGGCAGCAGTTCACTAGGTAGTGTGGCACTGCGATACTGACAGGTTTGTTGACACATTTGGAGTTCATATTAGGCTCTGGCCCTTTTCTAATATGCTTACTTTCTCTCATATGACTCCTCTCGTCTTCCCTGTGACCGTGTGTGTCTCTCGCTCTTTCGTTGCTCTCTTTCTGAGGAAAATTTGATTTGTTTGAAGCCGCCTGACAGAGTTCATATGACTCGTACCTCAGGCAGCAGGACTGCGCAAGCAGCCGCAGTCTGGTTTGTCAGAAACATTCCTGCTGTTTTCTCTCATCTCTGCTCAGCTCTGATGAGACACCATGTGGCTGATATGAGTCCCATCAACAGCCTGTGTGTGTGTGATCCTTATCAAGAAGCTGATTGATCAAAATGAATAAAGGAATAAAACCATCGGAGAACTACCGCCGGCCCTTTTCTGACATGATTCTATTAAGGGGGATATTATGAAGCTGCGCTGTGCTTCTGAAAATATTTTAGCCAGTCCATGCACATCTTAAATGATTAAAGTCTAAGGACATATTCCTAATGGTCAATTTTATGTTTTGGGTAACATTGTAAAAACATTTGTGGCGGAAATTGCAAATAGATCTAAAGTCCGTCAATCAAAATACAGCAGTGTTGCTTCTGTGTAGTAAAAAAAAAAGGGTATACATTTTTTAAGTTGAATCAAGTTAGCTTTACAAGTCATTTTAACTGTGTTTCAAACTGGGATAAATGTCACGGTTATGGGTTTGTGTGCACCTTCTCTGTTTGTATGATGTCACTCATTGCGTGCGTGTTGTCATGTGGTTTTGTTTTCCTTACCCCCATATGCATTTGTTGTGGCGTGTCAAGGGCTGTTTGATTTGCGAAAAATAGCTAATTGCGAAATTTTAGTAACACTTTATTTTGATGGTCCATTTGAGGATTAGTAGACTGTCTGCTTAATATCTGATGATACTGCTTCTTTAACAGACATTTAACTGACTATAAGAAACTTTGCAAGTAGATGTCAACTTTCGCTAACACAAACTCCAACCTTAACCCCAACCTAACAGTCTACTTATAAACTAATGAGAATTAGTTGGCATATAGATGCAATGTTCAATTCAATTCAATTCATCTTTATTTGTATAGCGCTTATACAATGTAGATTGTGTCAAAGCAGCTTCACATGGAAGATTATAGTGAATTGAAATAGTGTCAGTTCAGTTTTCAGAGATTAAGTTCAGTTCAGTTTAGCTCAGTTCAGTGTGGGTTAATAATCACTACTGAGAGTCCAAACACTGAAGAGCAAATCCATCGATGCGCAGCTCTACAGATCCCGAACCATGCAAGCCAGTGGCGACAGCAGCGAGGAAAAAACTTCACCAATTGGCAAAAGTGAAGAATTAAAAAACCTCGAGAGAAACCTGGCTCAGTTGGGCACGACCATTTCCCCTATGGCCAAACGTCTTGTGCAGAGCTGCAGTCTAGGCGCAGGAAGCTGGACCTCAGCGAAGACTCGTCTGTCCTTGGAGCATCACAGGAGTCAGTCTCATGCTCTCACTCCACGATGACCACCACTGCAGCTGCTCAGGATACGGCCTGGTCCAGAAAACCTTGGGATCATCTCGTCGCTGGTCTTGGATCGCATCAGTGGCACTGCATAGTCTGAGGGCCTTGAGATGAGTACCCCCAGGTGGAAATACAGAATAAGGAGAATAATTAGCGTAGCTGCTGTTCATAGTGTATATAAACGAGAACCAAAATCATGTGTGGGGCACATCATGCGTCATACCGCTATGTACTGCACTGAGTGTATGCTTTGCTAAAAAGATAGGTCTTTAATCTAGTTTTGAAGAGCGAGAGTGTGTCTGAGCCTCGGACATTATCAGGAAGGCTATTCCAGAGTTTAGGGGCCATAAATGAGAAGTCTCGACCTCCTTTACTCGACTTTGATATTCTAGGTACTACCAAAAGCCCTGAGTTTTGAGATCGTAAAGAGCGGGTTGGGTTGTAGCGAGACAGGAGGTTGGTTAGATAAGCAGGAGCTAGATTATTTAAAGCTTTATAGGTAAGGAGTAATATTTTAAATTCAATACGAAACTTAACAGGCAGCCAGTGTAAGGAGGATAAAATTGGGGTGATATGATCATATTTTCTAGATCTGGTAAGAACTCTGGCAGCTGCATTTTGCACTAGCTGAAGTTTGTTAATACTTTAATTTAATGTAACTTAAATTCAACAAACGGACTATCAAAATAAAGTGTGACAGAAATTTTTGACAGATATTGCGATTTAGATTTGATTTGCGATTTAATTTTGTAGTCAAGCTTTAGCTCAATCTGTATTGTAGCTTCTTACTGCTAAAATGCAGTGAGTGTTAAAAAAAGGAACTTAAAAGATATGAACTTATATTTGCAAACATCTCTGAAATTGTACTTTGCTGTTGCTTGCTACTAGATTGAGTGTCACTGGCAGTACTTGTTAGAGGTGTGAACCTACACTGGTCTCACGGTTCAGTTCGGTTACGATTATCACACCATCGATTCGGTTCAATTCGATATCTCAGTACATCATGATGCATTGACAATGCTTTCCATACACAATTTTATATTTTCTTTACAGTACAACAATTCTTGTATTAAAATTTATAAATATATTAATTTACTATTTGTAATTCAATTTTGTCCTTTACCAACAGTCAGATATATAAAAACTCAAGTACAGGCACAGAACAACATGAGCATTTATAGCAAATAAACAAATATAAATATCCCACTTGCTTTATGAGCCTTGTCTAGCGAGTTCTTTCTTACACCCCATATGACTGGTCATGCGCTCAACAGAAAGGGATGCGATTGGCTCTAATGCTCTGGCGCTGTTCACCGATGAGTGACACTGAGCGATCAAAGCTGGTCCATGATACCCATGGAGGAGAAAACTCAATTTGCAGACAAGCTCGTGTCTGTATCCAAAAGTATTGCTGTAACAGCCAAGAGGAGAGGAAACTTTACCTCAGCAGGACAGCTGGTCAAAAGTCCACAGTGAGAGAGAGAAATGGAGTTTACTTTCAGTTTCTCCATAACAGTGAAATAGGGGTTTCTGCTGTAAGTGTACAGTGAAAGACTGTCCAGCAAACACACATGCAGTGAAATGGTGCACAGTTTCTGCGTTTTTAAGTAGTTGGAGCATTGTAAATACTCGCACTCGCCTCCCTCGCCATAGTAAGCTACCATGACATAGCGCATATGAGATAAATGACGTCAGTACGTAATAACCGGTTATGATTATTACTGAAGCAATGCCGAATTGTCTGCGTCTGCATTGCGGTGCACTGAAGAAACAATTAATTTTGACACCCCTACTTGTAGTTGACTTTTTAGCAAGACACTCCTCATGTAGCCACCTGTGGTGCTTTTTTAGGTGCTGGTTGTTGTTTTTCCTCGTTCTGCGACAGCTCTTACAAATTACCTGGTTTTGTTGGGTGTCTGTGACTTTGAAACCAAGATATTCCCATATTACCGACGTGCTGTTTTTCATTGATATTAACTAGTCTATTAATGCTTCTGAAGGGACAAATGCCATAATCCCACTCATTCGCACTTTCCTGTTTTTTATTTTTTTATTTTATTTTATTTTTTTTATTATTTTTAGGGGTTTTCACCTTTATTGTCAGGACAGTGGAGATTAACAGACAGGAAAGTATGGGGAGCAGAGAGAGGGGAAGGATCGGCAAAGGACCTCGAGCCGGGAATCGAACTCGGGTCGCCGCGAGCACCTGGGTGCTATATGTCGACGCACTAACCACTAGGCTATTGCGCCGACCGCACTTTCCTGTTTGCAGTGGTGTAAAGTAACTAATTACAAATACTCAAATTACTGTAATTGTAATTTACTAAGTAGTTTTAAAAATGTGTACTTTTACTTTGCTTTAAGTACATTTTTACTGCAGTATCTGTACTTTTACTCCACTACTTTCCTTCAACCTGCAGTCACTACTTTATTTTTTTCTTGTCTATGGGGATCAGAAAAATCAGTCCTGTGATTCCTGTCCAGTCAAATCTCACATAGAAGGTAAATCGCATCATAATAAACTACCTCAAGACATGGGCGATTTCTGATTGCAGCAAACTGTTAGGAAGCATTAAAAGTGTCCAAGAAGATGGCCAAAATCTTTACACGCATTGACCCAGAGACTGCTTAGATGCATGTCACTGATGAGAAGATGACGGATGTTTACTGTATAATGACCGAAATGACCTTAAACACCCAGCAGGCACAAGACGTCAACATGACGTCAGATTGACGTGGTACCCTAACGTTATGGGGACGTTGCGTTTTGTTTGGAAATAAAAATCGCGTTGACATCAGAACTTAGCGTCAGGTCAATGCCCAACGTCCAACCTGAAATCAACCAAATATTAACATCTAATGATGTTACAGCTTGTCGTTGTGTGGACGTTACCACCATGACGTCTATCAGATGTTGGATTTTGGATTTTAATGTCGTATGATGTTGTGTGCCTGCTGGGCAATAACTAAATGAACTACAGAATGTTACGTTTACACACACATGCACAAATTACATGTAAATGCATCAGCTTTTCACAGCATAATACTCACTACTCACTACTCTTGAGTACTTTTGAAAGGTCTTTTTATTCATATTTTGAGGAATATTTACAACAGATACTTTTACTCTACTTGCACTACATTTTTAGGCAAGTAATGGTACTTGTACTTGAGTAGGATTTTTCAGTACTCTTTCCACCACTGCCTGTTTGTTGTTTTTCTTTACTGTGGGCATTCCACTTACAGTAGTTCAGTTGTGCAATTCTGATTGGGCAGAACGAAAGTGTGTTCACTCAATTGGCTAGTAAGACTGTCACACACAGACGGCAGTCACACATTTGCTCTGGGTGGGGAAAGTTAAATAATATATATTTAATATCGCAGCCGTTTGCAATTAGATAATCACAAAATTTCAAATCGCGATTGCGATTCGATTTCGATTAATCGCACAGCCCTAGGCATGTCAGTGTCTTTGTGGTCAGGTGATCAGCTGTTTTGATCAGCTCGCTCCAGCTGTTGTTCGTTTCTGCACCTATTTTAGGGCGCCATTTTCCATGTTTCATTGTCAGTTCGTTGTTGTTTAAATAAAAATAAAAAAAGCTAAGTTGTATGTTTTTTTTTCTCATTTCATTTCTTTAGTGAACATAGTAAAAACTTTGGAAATAATTCAATACGTACAATCTCAAATCCATCATTCAAATACAGCAGTGTTGCATTTGTAAAAATAGGATGTTTTTTAAATTTTAGGTTGAATCAAGTTAGCTTTACGAGTCATTTAAGCTTTTTTGAGTGAAATTTCACAAACTAATTTCAAGAGGAGCATGTGAAATGTTTGATTGTAGCTGGTCTCTCATCTGCAATCATTAAACCAATCGGATTAATCCAAATAGGTCTGTGCTACATTGCAAAAAACATTATCACGATATCGTGTTTCATATCATTTAGAATCAATAATTATTGAATATTTTTTAACAATCTATTTAGGATTTTTTAACCACTTTGTTTTAATTTACCAATATTACAAAGGCGAACAGTTTTAATAGTCAAAAACCAAATATTTAAACAAAATATCTCATCTCTTTACAATAAAATAAACATAAGTGTTAAAGAGACTCTTAATAAAAAAAAAAATGTTAAAAGTGTGTGCAAGTGTGTGTTAAACGCAGAACAATCAAAGCAAACTTTAAGGTGTGAATAATACTGATACAGTAAACCTCAAACTCTGTAAACAAAACTAATTATAATAGTCAAATGAGCTTTCATGTAAAGAAACTAACCATCATTATTCATACTGAACGTTTTTATAATCGATATTGACAATGATGTATGGTCAATCAATTGTCTCCTAGCTCAGGGTTCTCTCCCAGGACATCATGCCAAACCTGTTTGTCAAGCAATATCTAAATGTGAACTTTGGAAACTGGCTTAAATAAACAAACCAAGTCTCATATAATTTTTCAAAAGTTTAAAGTTGGTTAACTTATTTTTCAAAATATGTTGCTGACTTATTATTGTCATTTGTTTATAGTGTATTACAATTTCTTTTTTAAAAGAGTTGTAAAAGACATCTGTTTATTCTTATGCCCCTAATGCAAGATGATCTTTCACCATTCTTTCTTTCTTTGGTTAAAGAAATAGATGCTTTTAAATTTTTTAAGTTGAATCAAGTTTGCTATACAAGTCATATCAACTTTATTTTAAACTGGCTTAAATATACAAGCCAAATCTTCTATAATATTAAAAAGTTAAACTTATGTTTAACTTTAAAAACTTAACTTATTTTTCCAAATATGTTGCTGTGATTTATTTATTATTTTGTTCATTTACAGTGTATTACAACTTCTTTAAAAAAAGGTTTTTAAAAGTTTTAAAAACTCAAAAATATAATATAATATGATTAAATGGATTGTGTATGTTTTTTTCTTATTTTTTTACACATTTTATAAACTTTGGTGGAAATAATTAAATACAGATTATCTAAAATCCATCATTCAAAATACAGCAGTGTGGCTTTTGTGTAGTAAAACAATAAGTTTAAAGTTGGTTAATTTTTTTTTTTCAAAATATGATGCTGTGACTTATTAATTATAATTTATTTACAGTTTATTACAACTTCTTTAAAAAAAGTTTTAAAAAGAAATATATCCGTTTCTGTGCGCGATGCAACATGATCTTTCAAGATTCTTTCTTTCTTTGGTTTCTTTCTTTGGTTTCTGTGTGGAGTTTGCATGTTCTCCCTGCATTTGCGTGGGTTTCCTCCGGGTGCTCCGGTTTCCCCCACAGTCCAAAGACATGCGGTGCAGGTGAATTGGGTAGGCTAAATTGTCCGTAGTGTATGTGTGTAAATGAGTGTGTATGGATGTTTCCCAGAGATGGGTTGCAGCTGAAAGGGCATCCGCTGTGTAAAACATGTGCTGGATAAGTTGGCGGTTCATTCCACTTTGGCGACTCCAGATTAATAAAGGGACTAAGCCGACAAAAAAATGAATGAATGAATGAACATACAATCTGAAACACATCATTCAAAACACAGCAGTGTCCAGTACTAGAAAAAATAAAGTGCATTTTTAGTTTTTAAGTTATGAAATTTCTTAATGAAGTAAAGAAGTTAAGAAAGTACAAATCATTTCAACATTATTTTAAACTGGCTTAAATAAGCCAAATCTCATATAATTTAAAAAAGTTAAAATTTTATTAAGTTATTTTTCAAAATATCTTTCTGTGACTTATTAATGATATTATTTATTTACAGAGTATTACAACTTTTATAAAGCTCATATAAATAAAAGATCAATAGATGCATGATTTATTTAAAAATTAATGAATAAAAAAAGTATTAATTAATACATTAAATAAATAAATACTTCAGTTCAACGGCATAATCGTGTATATAAAAAAGAAAATCAAACACTGAGAGTCTCAAAAATCCTGTTGTACGAGGAACTACTTTCTTCCGCCATTCATTCATTCACATCTGCAGGAGATCTGCACGAGATCAGGAGTTTTCTCCCATAAGGACTTTTATGCGCTCTCTGACGCCATCTTGTGGCACAGCCGTCTTTGCGCTGCTCAGTATGACAGGCTGATGGCTGCCAATCTTTGAAATTATAAATATTTAAAATAGGGACTATCCTTATAAATAAACTGCATAGTTGCATACATTCTCGCCTAAAAAAAAGCCTCAAAAGTACATTATGTTGTCCAACAGCTGCAATATTTGTCAAACTGTACTGAGTCTATTGAACTGCTGTCACTCTATGTGGGCGGAGTAATACACAAGAGTGAAAAGGCTGTAAGAGTGCTCTTATTGCAGAATATCGCACAACTATCAGCCAATCAGATTCGAGAACCAAACAGAACTGATGTATAAATATCTCTATATATATATACAGAATTTTAGTTGTAGTTATTAAAATTTTTTGCAATTTTAAATGAATAAATAGCACTAAAATATCACTGCTCCTGTAAACAGTACAAATTCCTGTCATTATAAAAACCATTAATCTTGTGTTATTATGTTTGGAGACAATTAGTGTACAAATTGCACCCTTCATTTGTAAATATTAATTTTAATCTCCAATAATTCAGAATCTGGACATCAGTCTTTCTACCTCGCCTTCCAATGTCTCATCTAGAAAAACACAGATTGTTAGTGGGCGAAAACACTATATTAATTTCATAATAATAATCCTGACAGCTGGAAATACACTGAAGTGATTCTTAATGGTCCTCCAGGTTTTTAAACTCCATCCTATGGGCGGAATGTGATTATCAAATAACTCAGGATTGCTGCTCTGTTGTTCCAGAACCAATAGAAGTGTTTGGCTTGTATGGTTTTTATGCCAGTCAAGCATGAAAATAGCACTTAATGCAGCAGTCCATGTTCATCTCATTAGAGGAGAATATGAAGCACTCATTAGCAATATGCAGACAGTAATTGTTTTTACGTAAGGGCTTATTGTTAGAATGTGTAGGTGAGCATTCAGCTCAGAAGTATCTGTAATATACACAGCAGAATGTCACATAAGTACTGTAGCATTTTAACTAAGGTTTTCTGAAGTGGAAAACACCACTCACAGGATAGTTTATTCCGGAACTGTCATGAATATGTTACCTGCAATAATCAATGAAAAGAACATCTTCAGATTAACATAAACCTCTTTTGTTTTGTTTTGTTTATTCTGTTTAATTTAATTTTTTTTTGTTCTGTTTTATTTTATTTTTTATTTTTTTATTTTGTTCAGTTTTATTTTATTTTTGTTGTTTTATTATATTTTATTTTGTTCTGTTTTATTTTTTTGTTTTATTTTATTTTATTTTGTTCTGTTTTATTTTAGTTTGTTTTGTTCTGTTTTGTTTTATTTTATTTTAATCTGTTTTATTTTATTTTATTTTGTTCTGTTTCATTTTATTTTTGTTCTGTTTTAATTTATTTTGTTCTGTTTTATTTTAGTTTGTTCTGTTTTATTTTAGTTTGTTCTGTTTAATTAAATTTTATTTTTATTTTGTTCTGTTTTAATTTATTTTGTTCTGTTTTATTTTATTAATTTGTTCTGTTTTATTTTATTAATTTGCTCTGTTTTATTTTATTTTATTTTTATTTTGTTCTGTTTTAATTTATTTTGTTCTGTTTTATTTTATTAATTTGTTCTGTTTTATTTTATTAATTTGTTCTGTTTTATTTTATTAATTTGTTCTGTTTTATTTTATTTTGTTCTGTTTTATTTTATTAATTTGTTCTGTTTTATTCTAGTTTGTTTTGTTTTATTCTAGTTTGTTCTGTTTTATTCTAGTTTGTTCTGTTTTATTTTAGTTTGTTCTGTTTTATTTTATTTTATAATTTTTTCTGTTTTATTTTATTTTGTTCTTTTTTGTTTTATTTTATTTTGTTCTGTTGTATTTTGTTTTATTTTGTTTTGTTTTAATTTTGATTTATTTTAGTTTGTTCTGTTTTATTTTGTTTTGTTCTGTTTTATTTTGTTTTGTTCTGTTTTATTTTATTTCATTTTATTAATTAATTCTGCTTTATTTTATTTTATTTTGATCTGTTTTACTTTATTTTGTTCTTTTTTATTTTATTTTGTTCTGTTTTATTTTGTTTTGTTTTGTTTGGTTTGTATTTATGCAGTTCAATTTTCCTGTTGCTGTTCCTCAACAGCAACTTTTTTGGGCTGAAAACATAATTGAAAGCAAAGTGGAAGTTTTAAAAATATATACCTTGTTTGTCTATGTGTAAACTATAAAAAGTCCAGGTGCAGAATTAACCAAAAAGCAAATTTAGGGTTTTGCCTTGGGCCCTGAGCTACCTATGGCCCTCTCAGAAATCCAGTTGTACCTTTTTTTTTATTTATTGCTAACTTAAAAAAAATTGTTTAACCAATATTTTGTTTCAATTGTCTACAGAACAAACCACTGTTATAAAATTATTTTCCTAATTACCCTAACTTGCCTAATTAACCTAATTAAGCCTTTAAATGTTACTTTAAGCTGAATACTAGTACCTTGAAAAGTATCTAGTACAATATTATGTACTGTCTTCATGGCAAAGATAAGTTATTAAAATTATTTTTAGAAATATGCTGAAAAAATCTTTCCGTTAAAAAAAGAAATTGGGAGGGCTATATATACAGAGGGCTAATAATTCAGAAGGGCTAATGTTTCTGTCTTCATTACTACATAATATATATTGCTTTAGGTACATTTGGTTGCACGTTCCAGATGACAAATCGACTAGAGGGCGCTGTCTAAATTTTTGTGAATTTGAAATATTATGTTTTTAAAAAATAAAGGAAACACTTAAACAACACAATCTAGACGCAAAGTCTAAAGCGCATGATGCAAACGCATTAAGGGCATGTACAAATCCAATTTTGCTATTTTAAGGATGGAAAAATACGGTTTGCGCTCTAGTGCATGGTCTAACAGGGTTGTGCTTATTCTCTTAATGAGTTCTGTGTGTGTTTTGAGCATAACGTTCAATAAACTAATCAGAGTCTCGTCTCCCATTCCTATTAAGAGTCAGTTGCGTTGCGCCATGGCGCATTTGCTATTTACATGGCGGACAACAGTTAAACAGACCATCTGCAGCGCGAGGATGAAAAATTTGCCTCCTCTATTCGGCCTCTTTACTTTACTTTTACTCTTTACTCCTTTACTTTTGTGGAGTTAGGAAACAGTGGAAACTCTCTCCACTGAAGACATCCATTAGCCTATATAAATAATTTTGTTTGTTAAACACAAAGGTCTGTTTCAAAACTATTTCTAAATTCAGTTCTAATTTCCAGCAAATGAATAAATAAACAATAATAACGAAGTGTGGTCAAAAAACTAAGTATCAATCCAAACACATCCTATATATGCCCCATATGGTGACGCATACGTCTCCAAAACCCGACAGGTGGACAAATCTGAACTCATTTTTATTAAAACAATTATAAATATGCATATTATATAATACTGATAATAATAATAGCATTATACAAATGCAGATTGTCATGAATAAACTGAAAGCCCCCCGACATGAAGAAGGCATGGAGGCAGTGGTTTTTATATTTATGTAGAAAATATATATTTTTAACATTTTAATCCTTTAATTTTTTTCATATGTAAAGATATTTGTGTATTGCTGTACATTCTGTGTGTATTAAGCAATGTGTAAGCATTTGGATCCGCATAGGTACATAACTAACGCACTCTGCACTGGACTTTAGACCTGCTTTTAGATGGTCAATGGCGCGGCCTATTTCAGTTCTTCAAAAAAGCAACGCCAAGAATGCACCTTAACACACCTCCTCTTTAGACCAGCACACCCATGAGTCCACAAAGTGGTGCAAATGGATTTGCTATTTAAACAACGTGGCGCAAAACGTGAAAATTACTGTTGCGCTGGTCTGAAAAAAGTAGCAAATTGCGCCATACAAGTCTTGCGCCTTATTGTGCCGGGTGTATGATAGGGCCCCAAGTGTTCACTTAATTTTTTTGAGCAGTATACTTCGTTTGAATTTTGCGTACATTTTTTTTTTATTTAATAAAATGTTATTTTACTCTGAGAAACACTTTCTAAAAATAGAGATTACATTAAGATAAAAATGGAAATTAAAAAAATAGTATTTTAAGGACAAGCTGTTAGCATGCTAGCTTACCAATATAAACATTACCTGTTGAAACATCACTAACTACGTTTACATGGACATCAGTAATCAAATTATTTGCCTTAATCTGAATAAGACAATAAAATGATTAAGGCGTTTACATGAGTTGCTTTTGAATGTTCTTTTCATGGTCCCGTTTTACATGTTACAGCACATAGATGTCATTGCGTCACCACGATATCCACATTTCCTCCGGAGTTTCAAGTAATTTCAGGTGCTTCATTTTGAATTTGTCGACTTTAACTGCAGTTTGGCACATTCACTTTCACTCAAGAACATTTCATGCATGCCCCCATGACAAACTGAGATATTGGATGCGAGTATGAACTGCTGGAAGAGTGTTGTTTTAATGGAATTTAATACCGCACGTGGAATGGGAGAAAAAAAACTCTACATTTCGTGATGCAGGTGTCTGTGGTCCTTCACTGACTCGGTAGGTGCAGAGAATAGTGTCAAACAGCCGTGAGTGTGTGTGGACTGTCGTGTCGCAAAATGCGGCGAAAATCCTACAATACGGTAATAGTTTGATTGCGGTGTTTACATGTCTGAACTGCACTCAATAATGTGACTAAAATCAGCATAACTCCACATGTCTTAATTTGATTTCTGTTGAGTTCGAATATGACCTAAATCGGATTAAATTAATCAAAAATTGATGTGTACATGATAGACTCTTAATCAGAGTATTGTCTTGATCCCATTAAAATCTGATTATTGTGTTTATGTAAACATACTCAATGATGATCTGCTTTGAGATAACATGAGCTGCTTCATGATAAGTTTAATAATATCTTGTAGTGTTTGATGTGCCACAATTTGAAATCATGTAGTGTGTGTATTTTTTCTTTTGAGATTTGAGAGAGAAAAATCCGTTTCTCCTTATGTGCATGATGCAACGTGATCTTTCACGATTCTTTCTTTCTTTGGTTTCTTGCTTTTTTTCTTTCTCTCTCTCTCTCTCTTTCTCTCTCTCTCTCTCTCTCTCTCTCTCTCTCTCTCTCTCTCTCTCTCTCTCTCTGTCTGTGCTGTATTTCACAGTAATTTACTGGGGTTTATTGCCTTTTTGCTAAGCTCTCGGTGAGAGACGAGAATGAGAGCAGACTCTGAGCTCTCAAATGCACCATTATAGAGAATATGACCGCTGGAGATGAGGCAGGTTTATGCCACGCTCAGCAAAGTCCAGAGACAGACACAGTTAACGAGCTCATTTACATGACCTGATACGGCCATTACCGGCGCCTGAACCGCTATCAGGGAGCACTTATATTTATGCAGAATATTTTCAGAAAAGTGAAAATTCTGCATCTGAAAGTCAGTTTTGATTTAGCCTGTGCCTGGCTCCAGACTCCTCTACCTCCTCAACCACTCCAGCTGGTTATTTCATTTTATTTTTGGCCATTTTTTACCTACTGTATGAAGGTTTTCCATGTATTAAATATGATGTTTAAGAGTAAGAAATAAAATCTTGTTCCACTTTATAATAAGAAGCTTTAAATTCTATGCATTGCATCAAAAACTGAACTGTTACAGTCGTTTACTTTTGTTCATGTTATGTTACAAACTTTTTTCTACTGAGGTGTGATATGATGAAATATATGATATGAAAAAAAACTAATACAATAAAAGAAAAGGTTATTGGAGTTAGGCCACGGTCACCACAAATTAGACAAGGTATTGCTTTACTAATCATAGTTTAACCCAGAGGTGCCCAAACTTGGTCCTGGAGGTCCGGTGTCCTGCAGATTTTAGCTCCAACTTGCCTCAACACACCTGCATGGATGTTTCTAGAAAGCCTAGTAAGAGCTTGATTAGCTAGCCCAGGTGTGTCTGATTGGGGTTGGAACTAAACTTTGCAGGACACCGGCCCTGCAGGACCGAGTTTGGGCACCCCTGTTTTAACCAATGTATTTGTATTTAAACGATGGTTAAATAAGACCATGGTTATTACAATTTTACTATAATTAAATGTATTTAAGCTTATTTAAATTAACTACACTACACTAATTAACATAAGCTAACAAAAAGTAATAACTTTAAGGGCTCTATTTTAACGATCTAGGCACAGAGTCTAAAGCACACTGGTGGTGGATAAGAAGATTCCCCACAAAAATGTGTAAAGCGCTTTGAGTGTCCAGAAAAGCACTATATAAATGTAAGGAATTATTAATTACTATTACACAGATACAAAGACTGTGTGTGGTTATTTTAATCTTAAACACACACAGACAGGCACACAAAGACTATACACGTTTTTCAACATGTGACTACTTTGGGGAAATTCCTGAAACAAATCAGTTAAAATATTAAGGTTGCACTTTGATTCATCAGTATCCACAGTGAAAACTGAGTGAGAGATGTGTTCGACTTGTGCGTTATTTTATCTGTCATGCCAATAACATTATCATTGGTATTTTAATGTAACATTACAGCAGTGCCAAAGCTGTTTTGAGAACAAGAAGTGTTTTGTTCCTCCAGATTATTTTCTATTCTTATTCTCTACAGTACAGTAATATTCAATGTGCATTCCTAATGTTGCCTCAGAAAGACTGTTTGGGGTTATTGGTGTTACTCGTGGTCAGCTTAAAGCAATTTGTTAATTGTATTAAGTTGTCTTTTAATATTTGATGGATGAACTGTGTGGAGAACACTGCCTCCTCACAGCAGCCAGCCTTTTAAAAGAAACCTATTTTTCTCCTTTGTACAAGATCTCGGATGTCCCTTAAATGTACATATAAAATTTCAGCTCAAAAGTGTAAATATTCACAGCCTTTGCCGTGAAGCTCTAAATTGAGCTCAGGTACATTCTGTTTCCCCTGATCATTCTTGAGATGTTTCAGCAGCTTAATTGGAGTTCACCTGTGGTAAATTCAGTTGATTGGACATGATTTGAAAAGGCATACACCTGTCTATATAAAGTCCCAGGGTTGATAGTGCATGTCAAAGCACAAACCAAGCATGAAGACAAAGGAATTGTCTGTAGACCTCCGAGACAGGATTGTCTCGAGGCACAAGGCTGAGGAAGGTTACACAAAATTTTCTGCTTCTTTGAAAGTTCCAATGAGAAAAGTGGCCTCCATCATCCGTAAGTGGAAGATGTTTGGAACCACCACGACTCTTGCTAGAGATGGCCGGCCATCTAAGCTGAGTGATCGATGGAGAAGGGCTTTAGTCAGGGAGGTGATCAATAACCCAAAGCCACTCCTTAGCCTGGAATTTGCCAAAAGGCATCTGAAGGACTCTCAGACCATAAGAAACAAAATTCTTTGGTCTGATGAGACTAAAATTGAACTCTGGAGTGAATTCCAGAAGTTACGTTTAGAGAAAACCAGGCACCCCTTATCACCAGGCTAATACCATCCTTACAGTGAAGCATGGTGGTGGCAGCATCATGCTGTGGGGATGTTTTTTAGCAGCAGGAACTGGAAGACTAGTCAAGATAGAGGGAAAGATGAATAAAGCAATGCACATGAGGCATCCTGAATAAAAACCTGCTTCAGAGTGCTCTTAACCTCAGACTGGGGCGACGGTTCATCTTCCAGTAGGATAGTGACCCAAAGCACACCGCCAAAATATCAATGGAGTGGCTTCACAACAACTCGGTGAATGTCCTTGAGTGCCCCAGCCAGAGCCCAGACCTAAATCCAATTGAACATCTCTGGAGAGATCTGAAAATGGCTGTACACCATCGCTTACCATCCAAGCTGATAGAGCTTGAGAGGTACTGCAAAGAGGAATGGGCAAAAATTGCCAAAGACAGGTGTGCCAAGCTTGTGGCATCATATTCAAAAAGAATTGAGGCTGTAATAGCTGCCAAAGGTGCGTCAACAAAGTATTGAGCAAAGGCTGTGAATACTCATGTACATGTGATTTTTCAGTTTTTTATTTTTAGTAAATTTGCAACAATTTCAAAAAATCTTTTTTCACATTGTCATTTTGGGGTATTGTGTGTAGAATTTAGAGGAAATAAATGAATTTAATCCATTTTGGAAAAAAGCTGTAACATAAAAATAAACGTGGAAAAAGTGAAGCGCTATGAATACTTTCCGGATGCACTGTATAACTCTTTGAAACTGCCCTTTTTAGGGTTTAATCCAAATTGTGCCATTTTGGTGACTGTAGCTTTAAATTTAATGAGAGTTTTCAAAAGAGGGCAGAGCTACAAATGCCTATGCGTCAGCATAGTGGCAGATTCAAAACAGGACTAATGTTATCTTTGTGGAAAAAAATTTTGTGGCAACATTTATAATGCCTCTTAAGTTGCTTCTCACTCAGGGCTGTGAATGCTAATGAGGGAGAGATTGTAACTAATGGGCGGGGTCTTCCCCTTTCGATGTACAAAAGAAGAATGTCATTCAAAGTGTTTCTGCAGACTGTTTTTATAAAGCATGATTATAAAAAATTACAGGCTGGCTATATTCACACATTGTTGTCACACAACTGTGTTTAAACCTCTTAAAAATGGGATTTGTGCACAATAGCTCCCGTTTAAAACACTTGACTGATTGTTTAAAGGGAGTTATGGGTATCAAGACAGTATGCTTTAATATTTTGTAAATGATGCCTCCTAATGAAATAGGTGGAACATAAAACACAACATATTTCCATTATTCATTAAAAAATCCATGTGTATTTTGGACTATGGGTGCTGCCATTGTTTTTGGTGTCATACAAACAGAGATACAAAAAATATGATGCCACATTGCTTATAATTCTCAGATGAACAACACTAAAAAGAGACGTGATGCATGTCTTTGCTGCTTTCTTAATGATAAGAAGTAGAAGAGAAAAGACTATGAAGATAACTGATGACTTTAAGGCTTTTAGTAAACCGCTATACAGAGGGAGCGCACAACAATAAACAGTGATGTAAACTAACATCCCTCTGACTGAAAATGACAAGCAAATGCTGCACAATGTGGCATCGCAGCCTGATCTCACGATGAAATGTAAGTATTTTTCGTTTTGTCAGTTTAGTGGCTAATTCGTACAAATTCGTATGAGTTCAGTCATTTTCAGTCATTTTAAAAAAGGAGGCGTGGCACCAAACCCCGCCCCTAAACCCAACCGTCATTGGGGGTTAAGCAAATTGTACAAAATTGTAGGAATGAGATTGTACGCATCAATTCAATTCAATTCACCTTTATTTGTAAAGTGCTTTTTACAATGTAGATTGTGTCAAAGCAGCTTCACATAGAAGATTATAGTGAATGGAAACAGTGTCAGTCCAGTTTTCAGTGGTTAAGTTCAGTTCAGTTCAGTTTAGCTCAGTTCAGTGTGGTTTAATAATCATTACTGAGAGTCCAAACACTGAAGAGCAAATCCATCGATGCGCAGCTCTACAGGTCCTGAGCCATGCAAGCCAGTGGTGACAGCGGCGGCGAAAAAACTTCACCAATTGGCGAACGTGAAGAATTAAAAAACCTCGAGAAAAACCAGGCTCAGTTGGGCACAACCATTTCTCCCATGGCCAAACATCTTGTGCAGAGCTGCAGTCTAGGCACCGGAGGCTGGACAATGCTAGACCTCAGCGAAGACTCGTCTGTCCCTGGGGCGTCACAGGAATCGGTCTCATGCTCTCCACTCCTCCATGACCACCACAGCAGCTGTTCAGGATAGGGCCTGGTCCAGGATTATGGAAACCCTGGGATTACCTCGTCGCTGGTCTCGGATCGAATCAGTGGCTCTGCATAGTCTGAGGGCCTCGGGATGAGTATCCCCAGGTGGAAATAGAGAATAAAGAGAATAATTAGCGTAGCTGCTGTTAGTAGTGTATATACATCAGCCACTAAATCAAAAAGTTATGAATTTCCGTGAGATTGTGTTGGGCATTGTGTCATTATTTTGTATCCTCATTTGTGCTGTGTTTACAACAGTGCCAGAGGTGGAGCCCCAAATTACGTTATTGAAATCAATGCTGGCACCCACATCATTCATCTCATTAAAATATTTGCAGAAATATCAGTATTAAATTCTCTATCAGTTTTTATGTTGCTAAGCCAAATATCAGATCAAATCCCTTAGCAAGGTCCCCACATCCAGACTACACATTCCTACATAATAAGATCAGCCTCCCAACTACCATTTTATTTTAAGACTTAAGTCTTAGGGATGTTAGATGAGAGTTATGGCTGCGCAATAAATAATTTCAGCATCAATACATTTGCATTAGTCACATAGCAGGATCTGCAATGTCAAGTTTATATGTTAGGATTATAGTTTAACAAGAGCCACAGATCAGTGCTTAGCACTGTCGCCTCATGGCTAGAAGGTCACTGGTTCGTGTCCCGGCTGGGCCAGTTGGCATTTCTGTGTGGAATTTGCATGTTCTCACCATGTTCGCGTGGGTTTGGGTCCTTCGGCTCCGGATTCCCCCACAGTTCAAATATGTTTCAAGTTTAAGTAAAAAATACTGGTTTGATCACTGTTTGTCTGAAAGAACTGGTTCAAGTAAAAAAAAACTGGACGTCCCATCACTAGTGGGAAATACACTGCATATTGGGTTAAAGGTTTAACACTGAAAAAAAAAACTCTTAAATATACGCTGTTTCACACTCATAGATTAAAATGTACTCCGGTTTTAACACTGAACAACACCAAAAAAATTTCACACTGTATATTTAACACTGGAATTTTTGCTGTGCATGCACTTGTGAATGTGTATGGGTGTTTCCCAGTACTGGCATCTGCTGTGCGTAAAACATATGCTGGAGTAGTTGGTGGTTCATTCCGCTGTGATGACCCCTGATGAATAAGTGACTAAGCCGAAAGAAAATGAACGAATGAATGAAGAGCACACATGAGATTTGTGGCGTCACTGTAGAGTTTAACCATAAAGTTGATCATTTGCATGTGATTTTAAGGCCTACGACTTTGTAAGCCTCATAAGTATTCAGGTGCAAGAAATTGTACCATTTGCAACTTTAATTAAGATCGATTTTAATGTGAATATTTATGATTTCTGATTTATAATTTCTGGTTTTTCCTCATAGTAGTATTTTTAGTTTAAACCAGCCAAAAAAATATGATTTTTTTAAAAAAAAAACGTAAATATATTGGTGTTTTTTTTCTTCATATTTCATAAAAAGACATAATTTACAATGTATAAAGGCATACATGTCTCGATACCCAGGGTTCTCTTTAAGGGAACATCATTTTTAAAAATGCTGGCTTTTTGGGGTAAAATGCATTTTAAAAAATGACTTTTGCTGTTTGTTTAAATTACTTATTTAAAAAGAGTTGAAACAACACAATTGTTGAGTTTTTTTAGGGGTGAACTTAATTACTTTGTTCAATTCACTTAAATTTGCAAAACCTAATATGTTAACTTAATTCCTTCATGTTGTCCAACACAAACCGATTTTGTGAAATCCAACATTTTTTACAGTGTTTGGACAAACCTAACTCTTAAAAATAAAATTTAAGAAACATAACCTAACCATTGGGTTTGTTCATACTTTACCCAAATTTTAATTAAAACAACACAGCATTTTGGGCAGCACGGTGGCACAGTGTGTAGCATATTCACCTCACAGCAAGAAGGTGACTGGTTCAAGCCCCAGCGGGGTCAGTTGACAATTGTGTGTGGAGTTTGCATGTTATCCTCATGTTCGTGTGGGTGTGTTCCTCCAGGTGCTACAGTTTCCCCCATAGTCCAAAGACGTGGTGCAGGTGAATTGAATAAACTAAGTTGGCTGTAATGTATGAGTGTGTGTGTGTGTGTGAATGCAAGAGTATATGGGTGTTTCCCAGTGTTGGGTTGCGGCTGGAAGGGCATCCACTGCGTAAAACATATGCTGGATAAGTTGGCGGTTCATTCCGCTGTGGCGAACCCTGATTAATAAAGGGACTAAGCTGAAAAGAAAATGGATGAATGAACAACACAGCATTTTATACAGAAGTTATTTACTCTCATAATTAATGCAAAGCACCATGAGGCATAGGAAAAAGGGGGATATTTGTGGCTATTCATTTCAGTATTGAAACACACACATAGCCTGCTGGTGGTTTGTGAGTTTCAAGCCCCAGGGAGCTGAAGGTGGACTGAATAAGTGTTCTCCGTTTACCCGCTGACGGATCTTCAATGCCTCAGCGGGGTCTGAGACCGCCAGATCAGCTGGACGTGACACATACAGAACAGCAGAGCAAAAACAAATGACAGAGAAACAGAGAGCCACTGAACTGACTGTACATCCTTCATCCACAGTTTGTTTTTCTTTAGGCTCAGAATAGATATATGGCATGTATGGATGTAATGCGTGGGATTTTAAGGTTCCATATACCTAAAGTATTACATGCAAGTTTACTTTAATGAAAGTTTAAATGTCCTCTTTTAATCAACCTTGAAACAATGTGCCCCTGTGGAAAATGTATGTACTGTTCTATAGAAAGGAGTGGTCCCCTACGATATCATATTTTAAACTTTAGTTTATGTATAATGTAGCTGTGTGAACATAAACAACATTTCTGAATGTAAGACGCTCAAATTTCAAAGGGAGACATTGGCTTTTACAGAGTTAGCTTAGCAAAGCCAGCAGCAAACAAATTTGGGGACTAAAAAAAAATGAGATCACAAGCCCCTCAGGTTATGCGCATACACCTTGCGCAGCGAAGGGGCGTGGCCAGAGGTGTGCAATGTTATAGCAGTGAAGGCTAAAATGGCGTCCAAATGCTGCTATTTCCACAGAGCTTCTTCTGTTTCTGTATTTGGGCTTCCAAAGGACACGACACAAATAGAGAAGTGCTTACAGTTTAATTTTAATTATGTTCCAGAGAATTATAAAAAATATATAGCTCTTGCATTTGACAAAGGACAGCTTCCAGAATCACTCCCAGTTCAGTGCTAGATTCGGCTAGAAACTCCTCAAACAAGTAACAGCCATAATAAACGAAGCTATGGATTGTGAGCCACAACCTGTAAGTGTTTTATTTGTTAAAATCTTATACATGCACAGTTTCTAGCGTTAATGGTATGTTGTAACAAGGATGTAAACAATGGGAAATGCTGTTTGGCTCCCTTAACAATTTAGTTACAAATTTATATTTATCCGTCAAACCCTTGTAAACAGCCACAATCTTCAGCAGCGCTGCAGTGTCTCTCTATGCGGCCGCTTTCTCTGCATTCTACATCTCAAATAATGAACTCGCAAAAAGATATGTCAATGTTAATGTGACGCTTTTCCTGGTGACGTGGAGCCAATTCGCGAATCACAGCACATTATGTTAGCTGACCAATCAGAGCCTCTTGAGGGCGGGCCTTTTGGAAAAACTAGGAAATATGACAGTCGTTTTCATGTTAGGTGAGTTGCTGTATATAATTGAAGTAAGGTATAAGAAAAAATAACATGATTTTTTACAAATGAAGCATGAGCACACATTGCTTTGCACCCCATAAACACAACCAAGCCTTAAAAATACACTCTGGACCACCCCTTTAAAGAATGTATACTGTAAGTGAAACTGAACATAATGGTTTTTAGACAATTAATTGCAAGCTGAATGTGATTTAATGAAAATGTATTATATTTAAAAATCATGTTAAATCTTATTTAATGTAAAGCTTTTTGACCTACTTAAGAAAGACTTTTAATACAAACACAACTTCTCTATCATTTCATAAATCAGTTTTTTAATGTTGTTCAAATGTACTGCTAAATACTGTGAAGCACTTATTGTAGATACTTTATTTTACGAATGTCAGCTTTGTAAATTTGTAATTTTACTCTTTAAAATAAAGATACAATGACTGCCAATGAAGCAGTACCCTTTCAAAAGGTACAAATTTGTACTTAAATGGTTAATATTGGTACCTCAAAAATGCATACTATATTATTACCTAAAACATAGGTACTAATACATACCTTTGAGGTGCCAGTGTGGACCGTTTCTGAAAAGGTATCAGCCCGTGATAGAGCTTTTGTGCAGTTTTTTTTTTTTTTTAAACTGTTAATGTTTTAAGTGTAAACTGTCTTTTGATTGCCACAACACCATATATGATCACCCATTCAGAGGGACCTCCATTCTATAAGGAATCTATATACAATTTCTTGTATAATTTATACAGTAAAATGTATAATGTATATATTAATGTATATGCATAAAATGTAAGTTATAAATGGGTCTCAAATAGTGTTTAGTTTAATTATTCATTTAGTTTTATTATTTATTAAAATGTCATTAATAATGCATTATCATTATTATTACTACGTATTTACATATTTAGTCTAATGTTCATTTTATTGTATTTATCTAAATTGGAACCTTCTTAAATATTTAATGATTTGGATTGTATCATATGTGTTGCTTATTTATATTTATACTATAATTATCAATTGTTTTAACCCAAATTATATGCATTTGTTTGTTGTATTTGTTTATTTATCAATGAAATATATTTTTTTCATGACGAAAAAAAAATATTTTCGGCTTAGTCCCTTTATTAATCCGGGGTCGCCACAGCGGAATGAACCGCCAACTTATCCAGCATGTGGATGCCCTTCTAGCAGCAACCCATCTCTGGGAAACATTCGGTCACACTTTATTTTGATGGTCCGTTTGTTGAATTTAAGTTACATTGCAACTAATTATCATTAGATTATAAGTAGACTGTTAGGTTGGGGTTAGGGTTGGGGTTGGGGTTAGGGTTAGTGTAAGTTGACATGTACTTGCAAAGTTTCTTATAGTCAGTTAAATGTCTGTTGAAGGACTGTTAAATGTCAGTATCAACAGATATTAAGCAGACAGTCTACTAATACTCAAATGGACCATCAAAATAAAGTGTTACCAAACATTCACACACACTCATTCACACTCATACACTACAGACAATTTAGCCTACCCAATTCACCTGTACCGCATGTCTTTGAACTTTGGACTGTGGGGGAAACCGGAGCACCCGGAGGAAACCCACGCGACAGCACTACCTACTGCGCCACTGCGTCGCCCGCTTTAATGTGTTATTTAGAGTAAAATATTTTATTTGACCACATTAGAGATTGCGTTCATTGAGTTCACATACAGTAAGTGGCAAATTTTATTCATTAATTTTACATATTTAAATGCATCTATAGATATATGAGTGCATGTGAAAAAAATTAAGTGTAATTCACAAGTTAATTTAAGCGTAAATATCTGTCGAAAACACTACATATTTTTTATTTAGATTCCCATCCTTGAGGCTTGCAAAAGATCAGCTGAAAACCCTCTGGAACTGTTGGAAACCCTGTTGTCAAACCTGTTAATGTATTTATACTCCAGCCTATTTTAATATGCATTGAGCTCAGTGCAGTTTATTAACATATCATTTATCTCATTAAAATATTTGCAGTATCAGTATTAAATTCTCTATCAGTTTTTATGTTACTAAGCCAAATATCAGATCAAATCCCTTAGCAAGATCCCCACATCCAGACTACACATTCCTACATAATAAGATCAGCCTCCCAACTAGATGAGAGTTAAGGCTGCACAATACATCATTTCAGCATCAATACATTTGCAATAGTCACATCGCAGGATCTGCAATGTCGAGTTTACATGTTAGGATTATAGTTACACTATTACACTGTCGCCTCATGGCAAGAAGCTCACTGGTTCGAGTCCCGGCTGGGCCAGTTGGCATTTCTGTGTGGAATTTGCATGTTCTCTTTGTTCGTTTGAGTTTCCTCCAGGTGCTCAAGTTTCCCCCACAGTCCAAAGACATGTGGTATAGGTGAATTGGATGAACTAAATTAGCCTTAGAGTATGTGTGAGTGTGAGAGTGTATGGGTGTTTCCCAGTACTGGGTTGTGGCTGGAATGGCATCCACTGTGTAAAACATGAATGAATGAATGAATGAATGAATGAATGAATGAATGAATGAACACATGAGATTTGTGGCGTCACTATAGAGTTTAACCATAAAGTTGATCATTTGCATGTGATTTTAAGGCCTATGACTGTGTAAGCCTCATAAGTATTCCGGGGCAAAAATTTGCACCATTTGGAACTTTAATAAAGATTGATTTTAATGAATTATTTATATACTGAAAAAAGTTAAACTACTGTGTCTTTTAATCAAAGTACATTGTTTTATTGGATTAAATTTATGGTTTCTTATTTTAACCTGTTTTGTTCAATTGGCCTCAATTGACCCCCTAGGAAAAATTAAAATCGCTAGTTTTTCCTCAAAGTAGTATTTCTAGTTTAAACCAGTCGCTTTTCATGTAGCGTTTTGCCAATCTGAAGTCTGTCTGTGGCCAAAAAAATCTCATTTAGACAAGGTAAGTATTTAAGACCTTTTTTATGTAACGTAAACTGGGTTTTTGTCCTGGCACCTTATCTTTTTTAGAGACATGCTTCTATTTCTGCCACGTTGCAGCTAGAACTACTTTGACAAAGTTACCCTCAGGTACTGCTTATGTGCCCTTCGGTTTTTATCTGTTTATAATGAGTTTGATTACCATCTTGCATGACATTTACATCTGTACTAATCTTGAAGCCAGCAATAAGCTAGCGGTTATGTAGCCATAAGTTACATGTATTTATTACAGTTTAATTCAAAGTAAATTTTTTATTATTTTTAAGTTGAAACAAAGTAATTCAACTTATTCATATCTCAATAAAAATAATTATAATAAATATTTTGATTGATATTAAATTAAATATTTTTTTTCTGTTTCAACCATGTCAAAAATATAATTTGAGTACAATAAATTTAGCTTCAATAAATGACAGTATTTTTTTTAGGTTAGTTTAAAATTATACTTTGATAAAAGGGTAAAAATATAAAAAGTAAAATCTATGTTGTACCAAAGTAAAAAAAACAGTCTCTACAGTAAACAATATTCTTTGTGTGTGAATGTTTTATTTTACCTTTCCACAATAAATATTTTTGATTTAGATTAAATTAAACTTTAAAGATTCAACCAAAGTTAAATTATGCTTTGAGAAAAACTAAACATTTTAAGCTATAACAAATTACAGCAAGGGCGGTACGGTGGCTCAGTGGTTAGCACTGTCACCTTACAGCATCACAAGGGTCGCTGGTTTGAGTCAACATGCGCTGTAGTTGAATTGAAAAAAATAAATTAGCCATTGTGTGTGTGTGTGTGTGTGTGTGTGTGTGTGTGTGTGTGTGTGTGTGTGTGTATGGATGTTTCCCAATACTGGCTGGAAGGGCATCCGCTGCATAAAACATATGCTGGAATAGTTGGCGATTCATTCTGCTGTGGCGACCTCTGGAATAGAGACGAAGCCAAAAGAAAATGACTGAATGAACGAATAAAATTGCAGCAATTTGGTTCACAGTTTCTTTTTTTTCCAGTGTTGAAGACTGTACAGTGTTATTTTACATTTGAATGTTCAATTTCTTTACCTGTATACTGTTAGACTCCCCAGAAAACATAAATAACGATTTACTAAACTTTTATCCTTGCTCTATTGTATTCATCTGCTTATATTTTTTTTATTATTTTGTAAATGCATGATTCACTCCCCCACCGAATCATCTCAATCAATCTAAATTAAAGATTTTTTTTTTTCAAATAGAGCTATTCAAGCAATCTGCTGAAACTATTTATGCACTTCTACATGATTGTTATCCAACTACTATTCCCTTCTGATTTTAAGAATAATTTACAGTTAAGGTTGGGTTTAGGGGTAGGGAATAGGTATGGATTACAATTTCGAACAAAAATGATGTTCCAGGATCAACATAGATCTTAATCCAGGATCGCATCATACTTGGCAAAATCATGATGTATTCCAGCCTGATCTCACGAGGAAACTTAAGTATTTTACGTTTTGTCGGTTTAGTGGCTAATTCGTACGAATTCGTACGAGTTCAGTCGTACGAAAATGTACGATTTTAAAAAGGAGGCATGGCACCCAACCCCAACCGTCATTGGGTGATGAGCAAATTGTACTAATTTGTACGAATTAGATTGTAAGAATTCATACGAATTCGCCACTAAATCAAAAAGTTATGAATTGCCGTGCGATTGCGTTGTGTATTCATATCGCAATATGCTGTATATCACAGATAAACAAAATATAGCAATGTCATACTTTTCCAATATTGTGCAGCCCTAATGAGAGTATTTTCTTGATTTCTTGATTCTTGATATAAAAAAAAAAACCTAAAATCTCCAGTGGTTTTCTAATGTCACCAACCGTACATTTCCCTAGCAAGATAACATTTCAATCTCTGTGAACTTTGGGGTTAATTAACTTCTCATAGAAGCTGAAAAAATGCTTTTTTTGCAGTCTGAACCCCACTAGTTTTAGCTCTAAAAATGTAACGCCAAAAGAGCTTCTGACTCTTTGAGTGTGCAGAAATGCCCTTGAATGGGATTCTGATGGGTTTGAGGGTTTATGGCAACAGACAGGCCCTGATTTTGTCTGATTGTTTATGAAAGCTACTCGTCTCACAGAATGTTCTGGTTCGTTCTATGCGGGATTTTCTGTCAGGGCCATCATCTCTGACTCAATTACGGGGATGTTATTTTCATATACACAGACTCTGCCGAGAGCACACTCTGCTCTGAAATTAAATCGCATGCAAACACCTGGGGCCTGTATTGGGCCCTCGCAGAGTCCTCATGTCGAGAGCATCGGGAGCTGTCAATACTCCCGCGCAATCAGCGGCTGTGCTCTGATTACAGATGTAATTAAAACAAGAGCTCTATCTGTGTGCGTGTGAAATCAAAACAACGATAAGTGACGTTTCATTCTTCTGCTGGTTATCTGGTAGTCTCCCTCGGACAGGCTTTTGACTATCAGCATAAATTGAGGTCCAGGCTGTGATTTACTCTGGCCAAGACCTGACTGTTTAGAGAGGGAGATTCTACCTGACTGGCATGCAAAGTGCTCAAGCACCAACATAGGCTCATTCTGAAAAAGTCTCCCTATATACATTTCTGGAGATCGCGAATTATGTAGCCAGAAGTATGTATGGCTGCATTTCATCTTTAAAATGAACGCTACGGGGCTGTATGACAGCGTTTCTTTTCACGCTAAACAGCTGTATGGACAGCTTTCCCACTGCTACCAGTTTGTTCAGTAGCTCGCCATGTATGCCAGCAGACTTGAGACGCAGAGAGGAGTTGACCACGACAGTGGTGTTCAAGTCTGGTGAAGAATGTTTCCAGAAAGTGGGTAAGACAAAAACAGAAGCCAAAAAAAATTTATTTAAACAAGTAAATAACAGGTTGAGAATGTGGTGAAATCTGAAAACGTGGTAAAAATCAGGCGAGAGCTTTTCTTTTTCTGAATTGCTTTTTAAAACACTGCGGTTGGGTTTAGGGAGGTGGGTGGGCGGGTCAATCTGTGCTTTTGAAAACACTATTGGTTGGGTTTAGGGAAGGAGGAGGGTGGGTCAATTGATCTGTTAGTCAGTCAGTCGGCAGCGGTGGATTTAAGCGAGAAGAGAAGTTGCGAATGGCACTAGCGAGAGAAATTTGAGATTTCAAAAAGGGTACACAGCAGCCACTGGTGGATTTACGCAAGAACTACAGGTGCGAATGGCACTTGCGAGAGAAATTTGCGATTTAAAAAAGTGTACGCAGCGCCCTCTAGTGGATTCGCAAAAACAAAAAACTGCAAAAAAAAAACTTACCTCCTGGGACGTATTTGGTGCTCTCCAGAAATGTATATAGGGGTACGTTATCAGAATGAGCCTGGGTTGGCAAGCACAGTTTGTTTTTTTGTGTGTACTTTGGCTGTCTTTATTCTGTAACATGACTTATTTCTTTACCAGAAAACTGAGGGAGATTGTTTTATGCATATCCATCTGATGGCTTGTTGTAAAAATGAACTTTAATTGCATGGGTTGTGTAAGCTTCCATTGCATGCAAAATAGAATGAAAGAAAGGCTCTCTGGAGCGCATCTTAATGTCACATCCTTTTGATATTCTCATAGGAAAAAACAAAAAAAAAACTTTACATTAAAGGTGCAGTATGTAAGTTTGACACCCAGTGGTTTAAGTAGGTATTGTATATCTGGTTCAAAACAAACACAAGCACAGGTTGCCAGATTGACGACATCAACAGAAGTGTGTCTAACTATCAAGCCTAATGCTGCGTTCACACATTACTTTACAAGTGCAGATAAATCATGTTATTCACGCATAAATAGACGCGTTAACATTTTGAGTTTTCTTGCTTCATTTGCGCGTCAAATTTGCTTCTGAATAGACGTGGATTCGCGTCATGTGCAGGGCTTCTGTCTGCCCGGTGACTCGAGCTTCGTTGCTAAATGGCTAACATGGATTTTATTGAGATAGTAGCTGTGCTTAAGGAAGGCTGAAAAACAGCATAGATTCGTTCGGCACCATGTCTAAATCCACTAGATCCTTTCAGAGGTGCTCCCAGCTTTGTGAGTTCGTCAGCTCCTCCAGAAACTATACCTGGATGATGGAGGCTTTTAGCAGTGCTTCATACCCAGTTTGATGAACTGCTGTCCGGTGTTGGCAAGAGGATTTCCCCTCGGGACATCAACAACAGGCACTATGTCATAATCATTCCCCTACAAGAGCAAGTTCCTGATTGGTTAACCATGATGATTGGTAAATGTCTGCTGAAGTTTAGAATTTCCAACTTGAGCGCTTTGCACGATACGCACGTTGAGCGCGTCAAACGTGAAACTTCCACTTGTCAACTTCAGCCTTGCCAATTCATCCACACTAATCACGTCATTCTTGCAAAACGTGCAGCAGGATGTGTATTTGTGTCTTTGCATTGATTTAACATGTAAATAACTCGCGCTTGACGCTTCATCCGCGTCTGGTGTGAACGCAGCATGAAGGCTGATTTCAATTGTGTTCTAAATAAAAGCAACGGCACGCGATAGAAGCAATATTTTCCATATTAAAATGAGTTTTTGTCCTAACCAAGACCTGAAATTGATATATTAGAAGCGGTTTCTATTTCCTGCAGCTAAACAACAGGATAAACTTACAATGTTTACCTCAGGTACACCTCATGTGCTTTATTCAGTGTTAAATGCTAATAATGTGAGTTTGAATACCTTTTTACATGACATTTATTGCCATGCTACTAAAAGCAGCAGCAGATAGTTCACCTCAGATCTTGAAAATAAAATAAACCGCTTGAAATTACACTTTAGAACTGTGACTCAGTGCAAGCCAACACATATCAGTGATTCAGCATGTACATTTAATAATGTTAAAGAGGTTTAATATGTATTAATTAGATTGTAAACCTTACCATTCTGTTGGAGTGCAGTGAGTGCACTATTCTGTGCTCCTGAATGGCTGTATTTAAATTTCTGTCGTGTTCTGTCTGGTGCAAACAGCCAAATTGCTTATCACTGTAAATCTTGTCACGTAGCATGTTGTTAGGACACGGAGTTACAATGTAACCTGCTCACCTAATGTTTACATTAGTAATATTCATATTATTTGCTAATTAATAACCACCTCATGTGGAACTCTGAATCTGCATCTCATTTCGGAGTCTGCTGTCCACCGGAGGTCGCATTTCAGTCACGGATGCACACTTTAAGAGCCTTGCTTACTGAATGAATGAAATACGTGATAACATGAAAACGAAATGCAGCTGTTCTGGCACCTAACTTGCATTTTTCTGTAGACAATCAAAAAATATATATGTATTGCTTAAGAGGGCTAATGATATTGACCTTAAAAGGGTTTTGAAAAGATGTAAAACTGCTTTTATTTTAGCCGAAATAAAACAAATAAGACTTTCTCCAGAAGAAAAAATATTATAGGAAAAACTCCTTGCTCTGTTAATATAATTTGGGAAATATTTGAAAAAGAAAAGAAAAAAAAATCACAGGAGGGCTAATCATTTTGGCTTCAACTATATGTTAAAAGTCTGAAAGAACCTCCTGTTTGTGTGTCATGTGTCTAAATTTGTCCATGTCCTGAAGTCTGCAATACAGTATGTGTCATTCTGTCTTCTGCACAGGACTCTCAGCACCGTGTTCTTTGAAGCCAGAGTACTTCTCTTTGAAGATCCCTCTCTCTCCCTCCTCATCTTCATTAAGCCTGCGTTCAGCAGCAGGAGTAATAGGAGTGCAGAGAGCGACATGTTCTCAGCGGGAGAGAAGGGGTATCGGAGCCCCATTAGTGTGCAGGTAGGCAGCCTCTGTCAGTGTTAATTTCTGCACATGTCTTCCACCGCGAGTCGTCATGCTTCTAAAATAATCTGCCTTTGAAAGTGTGACAGAGTGAAGAGAAGCCAGAGAGGCAAAAATCACACTGCGCTTTATTGCTCTAAATCTATATCACATCTGTTAGTGTATGAAAACTCAGAGAGGTGGACGGGAGGGAGAAGAGGAACCTGTTTCACTCTGAATCTCCTGGCGCGCTATTGAAAAGGGCTCAATCTTTATGAATTTAAATGAGGCATGATGCTCTTCTGCAGTCCCCTCGCCTGAAACCAGTCTGTTTATGTTGTGATTTGAACTGTGTTGCTTGTCTCTAATGGTTTTCTTTTCCACCGTGATGTGCATGGGGAAAAAAATAAGGCAGTCTGTGCCTGAAGTATCCACATTCTCTACTGGCGAGCATTTAAAAGTAGAATTTTCTGATGAAATATTTTTGGCATGTAAATTATTATTATTTATTTATAGCAGTGGATAGCGCTGTCGCCTCACAGCAAGAGGGTCGCTCGTTTGAGCCTTGGCTGGGTCAGTTGCATTTCTGTATGGAGTTTGCATGTTCTCCCCATGTTGGCGTGGGTTTCCTCCGGGATGCTTCGGTTTCCGGAGTAAGTCCAAAGACATGCGCTATAGGCGAATTGGGTAAGCTAAATTATTTGTAGTGTTTGTGTGTGAATGAGAGTGTATGGGTATTTCCCAGTAATGGGTTGCTGCTGGAAGGGCATCCGCTGCGTAAAACATACAGTATGCTGGATAAGTTAGCGGTTCATTCTACTTCATTTGCACATCAAATTTGCTTTAAAATAGACGTGGATTTGCGTCCTGGGCAGCGTTTCTGTCTGCCTGGTGACTCTAGCTTTGTTGCTTAATAGCTAACATGGATTTTATTGAGAGAGTAGCTGTGTTTTATGTGCTTTAGGAAGGCTGAAAAACAGCGTTGATTCGTTCGGCGCCGTGTCTGAGTCCACTAGATCATTTCAGAGGTGCACCCAGCTCTGTGAGCTCATCAACTCCTCCAGAAACTATACCTGGATGATGGAGGCTTTTAGCGGTGCTTCAGACTTAGCCGAGCCCAGTTTGATGAACTGCTGTCCAGTGTCGGCAAGAGGATTTCCCCTCGGTACACCAACAGCAGGGAATACGTCATAATCACTCTCCTACAAGAGCAAGTTTCTGATTGGTTAACGCGGCATGAATGTCCGTTGCAGTTCAGATTTTCCAACTTGAGCGATTCAATTGTGCAAAACGCTCAGCTCGCGCTGCTTTGATGTCTATTCACGTCTTTGCATTGACTTAACATGTAAATCACTCACGCTTGATGCTTCATCTGCGTCTGGTGTGAACGCAGCATAATGGCTGATTCAAGGCTGATTAAAGTTGTGTTCTAAATAAAAGCAAAGGTGTACAATAGAAGGAATATTTTCCATATAAAAAGGATGTTTTGTCCTAATCAAGACCTGAAATTTCTATTTTAGAAATAGCTTCTATTTCCTCCGGGTGCTCCGGTTGTCCCCACAAGCACAAAGACATGCACTATATGTGAATTGGGTAAGCTAAATTATCTGTAGTGTATGTGTGTGAATGAGAGTGTATGGGTATTTTGCAGTGATGGGTTGCTGCTGGAAGGGCATCCGCTGCGTAAAACATATGCTGGATAAGTTAGCGGTTCATTCGACTTCATTTGCGCATCAAATTTGCTTCAAAATAGACGTGGATTTGCGTCCTGGGCAGCGTTTCTGTCTGCCTGGTGACTCTAGCTTCGTTGCTAAATAGCTAACATGGATTTTATTGAGAAAGTAGCTGTGTTTTATGTGCTTTAGGAAGGCTGAAAAACAGCGTTGATTCGTTCGGCGCTGTGTCTGAGTCCACTAGATCATTGCACCCAGCTCTGTGAGCTCATCAACTCCTCCAGAAACTATACCTGGATGATGGAGGCTTTTAGCGGTGCTTCAGACTTAGCTGAGCCCAGTTTGATGAACTGCTGTCCAGTGTCAGCAAGAGGATTTCCCCCTGGTACACCATCAGCAGGGACTACGTCATAATCACTCTCCTACAAGAACAAGTTTCTGATTGGTTAACGCGGCATGAATGTCCGTTGCAGTTCAGATTTTTCAACTTGAGCGATTCAAACGTGCAAAACGCTCAGCTCGCGCGGCCTTATTCGCGCATATCGCACCACGGGATGTCTATTCGCGTCTTTGCATTGACTTAACATGTAAATCACTCACGCTTGATGCTTCATCCGTGTCTGGTGTAAACGCAGCATAATGGCTGATTCAAGGCTGATTAAAGTTTTGTTCTAAATAAAAGCAAAGGTATGCAATAGAAGGAATATTTTCCATATTAAAAGGATGTTTTGTCCTAACCAAGACCTGAAATTTATATTTTAGAAACGACTTCTATTTCCTCCGGGTGCTCCGGTTGTCCCCACAAACACAAAGACATGCACTATAGGTGAATTGGGTAAGCTAAATTATCTGTAGTGTATGTGTGTGAATGAGAGTGTATGGGTATTTCCCAGTGATGGGTTGCAGCTGGAAAGGCATCTGCTGCGTAAAACATATGCTGGATAAGTTGGCAGTTCATTCCGCTGTGGCGACCCCTGATAAATAAAGGGACTAAGCCGAAAGAAAATGAATGAATACTAATATATACAACTTCATGTACAGTAGCTGTAGTCATGTGATTTGTGTTTGAATGTGGAAGGCGGGAAATAATTAGTGGGTAATGAGCTCAGAATGAGAATTCTGCATTGTATTCTTCCATATGGATTACTAAACCAGAGAACATTTGACTTTAAAAAGAGTTGAAAAAGTGTATAGTTAAAAGTGTACATTTCAGGCTTTACATTTAGGGCATGTCTCTCATGTTTGTAAGGCAAATATTCACTGAGATTCGGCTTTTTATGCATTTGCCAGTCATGTTGACAGAAGACAGAAGAAGAAAGCACTGTCTGTCTGTTTTACCCGTTCAAAATACAAAATCACTTTATTGTAATTAATAATATATACAAATGAAAATAGACTCTTAACAGTTTTCAAATCTGTGTTTGTCTTATCAGTACGATCAAAAATTAGTATTGTTATGGTTTCGTTTACTTTTCTTTTGCTGGTGCTGGGCTGCCCACTAGGCGCTCTTGTCTTGAGGTCACTTGTTCCCTTGTGTGCGCAGGTTGGAGTGCTTTACAAGTGTGTCATGTTGCCGGTGATGAGTGCACGATAAAAGGATTCCTCTTTTGTTCCATTAGGAGAAGCTTGAGTTTTTTGGCTTGGCTTTGGCTGCCTGATCGGTCTTCCTCCAGCACCAGATTTTTTGTTTGTTTGAAAGATTATTTCTTTTGAATTTGATGCTTGTTTAAATTACTTTAATACATTTTCTTTTTTTTTTTATTATTTTATTGACAACGTAGGCTCCTGTTTATGTTGCAGGCTGTCTAAAACCAGACGGTTTGTAACAGTATGTTAAGCTCCTTTTATGGTGATTGTACATAGAGATGTGCTAAAAAGTGTGTGCGCGTTTGCTAACCCCAGGGGGTTAAAGCAATGTCCCTTTAAGGCAAGTCATTTCACTCAGCGCCCATCTTTGGCACCTCTCGGGCAGTATGTTTGGGCATTCTGTTTAAATGGGGAAACATCAAGTTCTTCAAAACTTATGATTACGTTACATATTTGGAATCACCAACAAAATTAAACAACAAGCGTCTCATAAGTTTTTTAGGAAAGGAACAAGATCACGACACCAACCTCATTTATGGCCATTCTACACATTATCATCCTCTGAATAAGGATCGTCAGATCGTGTTGCTCTTCTGAAGGATTTCACAACTTGGTCTTTATGGCGAATCTCCTCCAGAAATGACAGCTACTCTTTGTTTACAAGTTTGTGGGCGTTTCAGTCATTGTTGTCATATGATGTGCGTTTGACAGGACCTCATGTTGGTTTCATATAGATTGCAAAACCAGAAAACTTTTGTTTTCAAGTGCACTTGGTTCATTTAAAAACACAGATTTCAAGCTTTATGTGGATCTGTTTCTTTTGTCTGTAAACCAAGTATTCGCTGAGATTTCACTGTGTTTGTTGACCACATAAACTGTTGTAAAAGCACACGTCTGGTCTGAGCTTCTCCCCTGGAGAATCGTCAGTCTATAGTGATTGGTGATCCTCTACTAGAGGCGGGACTTCATTCGCCATATTGACTGTTACACTTTTCCCCATTCACAACTATATGAGTGACATGTCTTGTGTATTCTATAGTCTTTGGTTAAAGGAACACGGGAGCACTGTTAGCTTATTATTATTATCCAATTTAAAACTTGATCTTATGAAGTTATATTGTAAGACTGACGTAAAATGAATAGTTGCTGTTTTCTAGGTCGATATGGCTTGGAACTATACTCTCATTCTGGCATAATAATCAAGGAACTTTGCTAAACTTTTTTTGTAAACAATGAAGTGTGACTTCCACAGGAGAATAGATAATACTATAGAAGTCAATAGCCCCTTTCACACAAACAGACCTTTTCAGAAAATTACCGGCAATTTTCCAGAAAGGTCTGTATGTGTGAACAGACCCTTTTTGAAAATACTGGTAAATTCGTTCTGGCAATTTTCCGGAAAGAGAAGTTGTAACATTACTGGTAATTTGCCGGAATGCTGCTCTGTGTGAACGCAGAAGAAAGATTGACGGAAAGAGCGCGTTCACGTCTAGACGTCTACTTTAGCCAATCAGAAAATTCAGACACATTCACATCTGTGCTGTTTATGAAAATAAAAGCCTTTGGATATTTTTCCAGATACATTTAGCTTCTAGATGTTAGTCAGATATCGTTTCTGTGTTCCTTCTTAATGCCAACTGTGGAAAAGATTATCGATAAAAGGCTTATGATAAACCGCTGTTTGTTTACGTGCTCGTGCACGTGAAGTGCAGGAGTGCTCCGGTGAGCGCCAGCACACACACAGATATTATGTGCATCTCGACATGCAAAAGTGTTCCTCCATATTTCATCGCAGTTGTTCACAATACTTATCCATAAACTTGTTGAATTTGTAATGTAGTCAAAGTGTGTAAACATTTAGCTGCAGTTCACGCTTCTGTCTTTGCATGTCTCACAAAGCAGCTGCATAAATGATAAAGCTTTAAATAAAAGTGAAACCGCCGGACCCCTTCAACACAAAACACAAATGCCGGACCCCTTCTATGTTTACAAATACAAGCGCTGCCGTTTAGAGGCCATCTGGTTAATGATGTCAGAATTTACTGATATTTTGGAATGGATGAGTGAATGGTCTTTTCCGAACACCTTTTTTTAATGAATTTACCGGTAAAGTCGTTCTGGAAATTTTCTGGATATTTACCTGTATCGCTGTGTGAAAGGGGCTAATGGGTGCCATCTACCAGCATTTTTCAAAATATCTTCTTCAACAGAAGAAACTTCCCAGCAAACAATTTTGTGTTTAATAGACGTCTAATAGACATCTAAACGTAGATGGCTAAAACAAGGGTAAACTTGGGCTGTCAGTAAAAATCTAATAGACGTCTAAAGCCTGGTTTATACTTCTGCGTCAAGTGATCGGCGTAACCCACGGCTTGACGCAGAAGTATAAATCGGCCTTGAGAAAGTATAGTAAGTATAAGTATAAATCGGCCTTAATAGCCCAAAACTAGTCGTCAAGTCAAGTCGTCAAATAAACAGATTAGACAGACTTTATATGTGTAGTCATTCATTTCTGTTTGTTTGATGACTAGTCTAGTTTTGGCCTATTCTTAGACTCTATTAGATTTTCACTGACAACCCAAATTTAGCCTTGTTTTAGACTGGACGACTATGTTTAGACGTCTATAAAGGCCGATTTATACTACGGCGCAGCCTACGCATGGACGCATAGCCCCTCGCCGTGGCCGTCGACGTCGTTGACGTGCACCTCTCAAAAAATGTAACGCGTACGCGTAGCGCAAGCTCTGTGATTGGTCGGCTTGGTAGCGCTGACGAGTGTGGGCGGAGGTGAGAGCCGCGCGCCCGATGCAGCGAGTGTTTACAAGTGTGGAGTCCCGTGAAGGAGCTCCGGATGGAGACTGTTGTTTTGTGTTTACCTTATGATTAAAGTTGTTCCACGTCCGACGGTTCCCGCCTCAAAATTAGCGAATTTGAGCCACTTGTACATTAAGGAAGTGTTCAGGAAAAACAAAAAAACCAGCGAAGAAACTCGACACAGAGGAACATAAACACCTACTGCCAGCTAGCGTTTTGGAAGTGTATTGCAGAGAAACAGAAACAGCGCGCAGAAGTATAAATGCACGGCTACGCGCGAGGCTTGCGCCGTGGGTTACGGCGATCACTTGACGCAGAAGTATAAACCAGGCTTTAGACATCTTTTAAAAAAAAAAAACCGCTTTCTGGGTCAAATAGGGTTTGAACAAGTAAAAGGTGAGAAAATGATGACAGAATTTTCATTTTTGGATGAACTATCTCTTTAAAATTGCATAACATGAGCACTTTAAAAGCATGGAACTGCTTTGACTGTTTGCAGCTTTTCATGTACGTAGCACCATTAGCAAAACTCCAGAATAATTAGATTCTCTGCATGTTCAGCTCAGGTGATTGGCACAAAAACTTCCATTCCCAGAACTGATTGCCATAAGCAAAGATGGCAGCAAGCAGGTTGCGTACCTGGCAGTAACATGGCTGAATGCTTGCCGAACAGCTGCCATTGAAATGAATGGGTATGTGAAGGCACAGCTTTTTCCATGTACTGTAGACTTCTATTGTGCCATCATCACTGGATTGCACAAAAGTGCCTCTTAAGGAAAGTCTGTTCACTCTGTGGCCTCAGGAAAAACTTTATGCAGCTATTTTGGGCATCCAAGACTATGTACTGTACTGTACTTGAATATGGAGTGCTGTACTTGAATGGGGAAATCCTGAAATCTCAAAAACTGCTTGCTGCGCACATATTTAAAAATATATATTTCAAAATCTGACAGGAACTGTCCCATGAATGTACTTTCTCACACTCAGATATCTTTAAAACAGCTTATATTTCAGGTTAGGCCAAGAAGCTGATGCAGAGACACAATGACATCACGACTGACTCTTTATTTAGAAGACTTATTTAGCTATCTTGTGCCACTTTCTGTCATTCATAGTGAAATAAGTTCACTGCCAAAAGTGTAGTACACATTTTTATTTTAGTTTTGTTATACAAAAGATTTATATCTATATTATATTTATATCTATAGCATTGCCTAAAGTTTAATTTCTAGTTATAGTTTAATAGGGTGAATTAAACAAAACTAGCAATGCTGAGTTTGTAAATTTGATTCTCTCAGAATAAAAAAAATTAACAAATAAAAATAAAAATGAATAAATCATACATTTAATAAAATGCTTTATTAAGTAAAAATGTAGGAGGTATTATACAGTTGAAGTCGGAATTATTAGCCCCCCCTGAATTATTAGCCCCCCTATTTATTTTTTCCTCTAATTTCTGTTTAACGGAGAGAAGATTTTCAACACATTTCTAAATGTAATAGTTTTATTACTCATTTCTAAAACCTGATTTCTTTTATCTTTGTCATGATGACATCAAATAATATTTGACTAGATATTTTTCAAGACACTTCTAATCAGCTTAAAGTAACATTTAAAGGCTTAACTAGGTTAATTAGGTTAACTAGGCAGGTTAGGGTAATTAGGCAAGTTATTGCATAATGATGGTTTGTTCTGTAGACTATCAAAAAAAAATCTAGCTTAAAGGGGCTAATAATTTTTACCTTAAAATGTTTTTTAAAAAATTAAAAACTGCTTTTATTCTAGCCGAAATAAAACAAATCAGACTTTCTCCAGAAGAAAAAATAATATCAGACATACTGTGAAAATTTTCTTGCTCTGTTAAACATCATTTGGGAAATATTTAAAAAAGAAAAAATATTCTTAAGGGTGGGGGGGGGGGGGGGGGGTAATAATTCTGACTTCAACTGTATATATTTTGCTCTGATTAAACATTATGACATAGGCAGGAAGCTTTTCCAGTGCTAATGCATCATAATGAAGAACTAGGAATGAACATTAGGTGTGTAATTGATGATTTATCTATGTATTTTATCATTCCTTTCCTGCCAGTGAATGGTGATGGAGATATTTGGTTACAAAAGTGTGTCAGTAGTGTTTTTTGCAAGCTTTATCACTGATTTTTAGCAACAGTACACATGCTTATATATTACATTTAACAATAAACATTAATAACGACATAATATGATGAATAGCAGCTTGATTATTCCATGTGGGATATTAGTTACATTAACAGTTTTGAAAAGTTTTTAGATGCAAAACAAAAAAAGAATTATTCTTAAATAGTTTGAAGTCATTCATTATATGCATGTTTGTTTGTTTGTTTGTGCAAACTGCATAGAAATGCTGCTGTTTAACATTTTCTGTTAATGTATCATGAGGGTGTAACACAAAATTCTGTATCACAGCATTGCAAGAATCACAGCATTGATGACAAAATCAGCATATTGAATGATTTGTAAAGTATCATGTGACGATGAAAACCAGAGTAATAATGCTGAAAAAGCATTGCAATTGGTAAAAAAAAAGTCAGAATTATGTTATATCTTGCAATTCTGACTTTTTCTTCACCTTAAAACTGAGATTTTATATCTTGCAATTCTTAGCCTAAATCTGTGGAAATTGTATATGTCATCTCATAGTATAAACAAATTATTTTAGTTTTATTTTAGATTAGTTTAGTTGACTTTAGTTTAGTAAATGTAGCCTTAGTTTGAATAAGACACTTCTTTAAATCATTTGATTAAAATCAAACCAATCCACTGTTTTGAACAAAATAATAATATTATAACAAAACAACAATACTAAATAAGAAAAGTGGTCAAGTATTTCAAGTAAGTCAAATGTAAAACTTTTTAGGATCTTTTCAAGACCAACATAAATTACATTTCTGACCTTTTTTTTTTTTGTTATGACCAGTGGATTTTTTTACTTGCCCCATTAAAATTAAAATTAAAATTCAGTTATTTCTTAGCCACTTATTTTAAATAATGTGTCAAAACAAGCAAACTCTGTAAAAAAAAATATATAAATAAAAACTAAACAAATAAAATTTTTATATTTTTACTATAATAAACTAAATGCACAATAATAATTAAATTAAACATACATGTATGCATAAATACATGGATAACTTTTAAATAAATGTTATAGCAAGGAAGATAATTAAATCATATTGGTATAGGTTAAAAGTTTACATTTTTTCTTTTGTTAACACTTTATAATAACTACACACTGTGAATAATTTATTAAGCATTAGAAAATAGTTAATTGATTACTTGTTAAGCTTTAACTCTACATTAATAGATGTTAGTAAGCAGTTTATAAATACAGCTACAAATTAGGGTTAGGCGATGTTGACCAATTTAGCATCAGCGATGTCTAATGTGAAACATCGCGATGGACGATGACATCGTCTTTATAGGCGGAGGTGAAGAAATTATTTATGAATAATTAATTCATTCATAACGAATTAATTATTTGTAGCCTACCGTTTCAACTTCCTGGTACCTATAACCAAATCATAAATAAATAAAGATAAGTTACACACAAATTACCACCTGTCAATCACTTTTTCCGCGGGACTCTGGCATGAGTAGGCAGAGTGATCCGTGTCAGTCATTTGTTTGGTGCGATGGATGGCGGAGGGGTGTCGCGGACGAAAGTGAGCGGCACTGGGGTGTCGCGGACGAAAGTGAAGAGGGTTGGGGAGTCACGGAACAAAGTGAAAATGAACAGTGGACAGGGGAGGAGAGCGGTTTAGGAGGGAGATCGGTAAAATGAGGTGCCGGATCCGGATCCGCATTATTATCACAAATTAAGCCCTGGATAGAGACAAGATTAATTAAATATCACGTTTAACAACTATAGTGAGACGCGATCCACTATCGTCCTTGATAAACTGTCCGACGTACACTGTTCTCTGCAGCTCATCGTCTATCGGCTAAACCCTACTACAAATGCTGTGTTCTTTACTTAAATGCACATATATAATGTGCTTAATAATGATTGTGTTTTCATACTTTATTTATGGTTAATTTTTCATTACTAAATTAAGTATTGCATTATTTACAAACCAGTTTTTCAAGATTTCTTGGTGTTTTTTTAAAGGGATGTGTAAGTAAATGATTAATAAACTATTCAAATTAACATTTATATATCTTATTATTCAGGCATATATTAATAGTTATTTTGAATGTTAATAAATGCGTTATTAACTCAACTTCATCCAGTTGTGTGACCGGATCTAAAGTGAGGGCTATGTATGCTTTATAAATCCCTTATTAATGAAATTAAAGGCAATCTCATCTACAAAAAAAAATACAATTACTGTAAAGTTGAAGCATTGCTGAATAACAAAATATAACAAAATATTAGATAAAACAACAACAATATAATAATTTAACAATATATTATGTATTACATAAATACATGACAACATTTTAATGTTATTTAGCCATGTTTAAACTGTACAATAATTTTGTTATAAATAAGATTGCAAATATTTATTTTTCATTTGATACGATTTCCTTTGTGTGTCTTGAAATGAATAGAAGTGAACATAGTAATTTATTTTCTCCCTTTTTTACTTGTTTAGAGTATAACTGAGCCTTTAATTGTCATTTATATAGACATCCTAATTTTACTCCTTACTAATTGTATACATTTACCCCCGGTTTCACAAACAAGGTATAAGGCTAGTCAAGATTAAATTGCATGTTTGAGCTGTCTCAACTCAAAATAACTTGCAGTGAGATGTCTTAAAATACGTCAGTGTCATGTTTTTTGTCTCCAGGTGCACACCAGTAATATATTTTTCTAAGGCCATTTTATAAATGTGGCTTAAATAGCCTAATTTATCTAAGGCCTAGTCCTGGCTTAATCTAAGCGCTGTTTGTGAAACTGGGCCTTAATGTTTAAATGCAGCATTAAAGGAAAAGGTCACCCAAAAATAAAAATTAAATAAAAGTTTTGAGACTACTTACTCACCCTCAAGTGGTTCCAAACATTAATACGTTTCTTTATTCTGTTGAACACAAAAGAAGATATTTTGAAGAATGTTGGAAACTAGTAACCATTGACTTCCATAGTAGGAAAAACAAATATAGAAGTCAATGGTTACCGGTTGGCAAAATATTTCAAAATATCTTCTTTCGTGTTAAACAAAAAGAACAAACTCAAACAGGTTTGTGACAAGTGAAGGGTGAGTAAATAAGAAAAATTTTCGTATCTGGATGAACTATCCCCTTAAGTCCACAACAAATCAGTATGCTCTGTCAATACCCAGCATTAATTCTAAAAATAAACATGATCAGAGTGTTTTAGCAAGTTATTCTCTCCACATCTAAGTTACACCAGCTTCTCAATTCCCAGCCCCATAATTGAAAGTGCGCAGTAAAGAAAGTTCTGAGCTCCCCACTGCTATTTAAGGCTTTATATAGCGGTATTCACATGTAATCACAATCATTGACACCTGACTTTAAAAGCAGCATTAGAACTGAACCCACACTCCGGACAAACACAAACACAGTTCAGTCTCTCTCTCTGTGGACACCATGCAGACAGGCTGGTGTAAATATAAAGCCTCTATACGCAGGTAATCGAACCCCTGCCGGTCCTGATTCGCTCAGGCCGCAGGGGTTTCTCTCAAACGCAGGCTGTTTAAAGCAGTTCCGGCCTCCCAGGATCCTCCGCTGTGACTGATGCTGATTAAAGCCAGCACTGCTATAAACACATGCATTTCGGTGGAGGAGCGGGTTGTTTTGCTCGCTCTTTCTTTGAAGCCGCTGTGTGTCATTTGTTAGATCTCAGAATACGCTCTCAGATCCCAGCTTAATATGCAGAGATAACTTTTAGTAAGCTGTTTGTTGTTTGATGTCAGGGAAAAGTGTAAACACTAGTGTTGCAAGGAGCTGTAAAGAGACTATTTAATCAATGTATGAATGATATGATTTAAGCATCAGCTATATTGATAGATATACATATAATGCTTTATTTTTGTTACAGTTATTATGATGCAGTCTTTTATTTGTTTTGTTTTTTTGCAATACGAACTGTCAAAGTGAAACTTATTAGGCCTCCTGTGAATTTTTTTCATTCATTCATTCATTTTCTTTTCGGCTTAGTCCCTTTATTAATCCGGGGTTGCCACAGCGGAATGAACCGCCAACTTATCCAGCACATGTTTTACGAGGATGCCCTTATAGCTGTAACGTGAATTTTTTTTTGTCTTTTTCAAATATTTCCCAAATGATGTTTAACAGAGCAAGGAATTTTCCAAAGTAGTTCCACAATTGTTATCATCAAGTGTTCATGAGATGGAGAACACTTGTGAATTACCCAATATGAAAACTGTTGATTAACAAATAATTTTTTACAGTATATCAGATGTCAACCACCATTTCCATCAACCTGTGTTTATGCACGATTTTAGGTATGAAAAAGCAAGTGATGGAAACACCAAAATTCGAGTTTGCAGAAACGTTTTTATACTCACTTGAGTTGGTTTTGGACATCTGTGAAGAAGGCTTAATGTTAATAATGGGAGATGGAAACACATTTGCTGAATGAATTCTGACTTAGCGAACATTACAGCAATGTGACTAATCAGCTGTCTCTATAAAGCCGCGGTCACACTGGACTTTACTCCCCATAGACTTCCATTCATACGCACACGAATGCGTCAGACCGGAAACACAGGGTCATGTGTCGAGTTTCGCAGGTTGCTGCAGTGCAAAGTTCAAGCTTGGTGAACTCTGACCTGCCAAATCGCATCAATTGACTGCGTGAGACCAATCCAGGATCAAAACATGACCTCTCTGTACAGAAATTTAAAACATGGAGCAATCGCTCGCTTTTTTAAATGTCTAATCATCTTGTTTAATCCCGCCCCTTTTCGCAGCGCCGTACGACAGAATTTCGCAAGCTCAAACTCTAGTGTGACTTCGGCTTCATGCTTGCATTGTTTACTGTTGGTTGCTAAGTTACCAATACTACAGTCAGCCACTCTTACAATTTAACGTCCCTGTGAACCGGAAGCTGCGCCCGTTATTTTTGTCGTATTGTGATGCAGTTCTTAGAGAAACGGAATATTAAATGGGAAAACAGTGGGCATGGCTTGTTTTTTCTACTGCGAGCTGATTGGATGTAATAAAGTGGGCATTTCATTCAGAAAGATCGGGAAAAGTGTTAGAGGAGAGTTATTATAACCTAACAGACACCTCCTGCTCATTATTTCTATTTGTTGTCAAAACTGACAGTTGGAGCTGCATGGTTAAATATGTAAGCCACGCCCATTTGCTAAGATATTCGTAATCTGACAATTTAACTAAAAAACAATTAAAGATCATAAGGGCAAACCGTTTTTTTTTCTTAATGACATGCACAGATAAATTGTTCACCACAAAACTAGCAATGTGAGCTAACAAAATCATATGGTTAATTTTGATTCCATGGGAACTTTAAAAGAAATGCACAAAAAATTGGGATTTCTTTTTTTTTTTTGTGAACTTTCTTGTTAGAATGGAAACCAGGCTAATATGTCATTTTATGCCTGCCTTCAAGGTCAACATCAGTATTGACTTAACAATATTATTGTACATCTGATTGTAAGGAGTCACACACTTGAAAATACTTTAATGTTGTGCCGAACATTATTAAATTTGTGGGTCTTTAGCGACCCGGACCCATATATGTAACATATATGAAACTTTTGCAATAGCTTAAAAAAAAAACTCTCCTGGTATTTTAATAATACTTGCAAAAATATAAAATAAAGCATATTTTATTACCATTTGGAAACACTTTCATCATCATATTCAACATCAGGCACATTTACCATCAGGCATACATTTGTGATCTCAAAAATATTCTCAAAAGTATATTCAAATATTTTCAAAATCAATATTTTGCTTGCTGAAAGCTTACCAGATCCACCATCATGTAACAGTTATACTTATATTTGATAGCATAAAGTAATTGATCTTCTGTAAAGTTTTGCTGATGATTTTCCTTCTCTTTATGGCTTTGGAAATGAATTAATGACTGGGGAATAAAGGTGAATTTGACTTAGGCCCAATCCCAATTCTACCCCTTAGCCCTTCCCCTTACCCCTACCCCTCGTTTTGCGCGTGCCCGCCAAGGGGTAGGGCTGTCCCAATTCTCTTTAGCTTGAAGGCGTAGGGCTAAGGGCAAGGGGTATACACCCCTTCGAACGAAGATTTTTCAGGAGCACACTTGAAACGGAGGGGTAAGAATATTTCCCAGAATACACCTGCCACAACGGCAGTATAGCTGAACCCGGAAGTAAGGAGGTCCACAAATTAGTATTTTTTGTCAATATTACGAATTTTTACGACAAACAAACACATGATTTATTATATTCATAACCGCGTTCATGTTTTACGGTCATGCTTTTTAAAAAAAACGAAAAAAAAAAAAAAAAACGCTAAATTTCACGATCTATAATCCCTAATAAGAACTCCTGTACAGCAGTCTTACAAAATTCTGTCACTCGATAACACTCGAATACCCTGTCAGAGCAGTCTAGTGGCTGAAAATGAGCTTTTTACTTTTTGTCTGCTATAATGTTAATGTTGTTTTAGTGTGTTTACATAGATGAATATGGCCACGGTGTAAATACACAGTACAGTTACGATCTTATTGCCACATTAGATCGTTATGATAACATAATATATGCCTTCAGTGATTTCCTGAAGATAAACACCACAAAATAACACTACTGGAATAACTACAGCAGTCGCGATCGTATGATCGCATATGAAGCAAGAGATCGTGATGACATATGATGACGTGTGCAGGTGTTGAAGTGCTGTCCCAATTCTTAGGGGTAAGTTTTGAAGCCCTTCCCCTTAACCCTCGGTTGTAAGGGCCAAGGGGAAGGGGAAGGGGTAGGGGTAGGGGTACAAAAATAGAATTGGGATTGGGCCTTATTAAGTCATGAGAATTTTTAATGTTGCATCGGAGAAATGTACTTACATTATTACCCACAAAAAAAATGAATTAGAAAACAAATATTATATATAATTTATTTTATATTACTACTTTATATTAATACTTTTTTATTTATATTTGTATATTGTAAAATTTAAAACTTTTTTTACACTGATGATCATTTTTAATTCAGATATTCGTGTTTGTGTGTGTGTGTACATATAGAGCTAAGTTTCCTGCTTTGTTTACTGGCCACTCAAAAGGTTTTTCTATATACCGTAAACATTTGTCCATTAAAATCTGACTAAAGACAGACAATTAAAGGACAACACCATAAACGTTCATGTACAAGTGCCTCATAACACAGAGAGAGTCATTTAACAGTGTGACCCAACATAAAATCACATTGTATAAGCAGAACATCTTGAACTTTCCACAGCCCCTGGCTATTAGCAGTTTAACACATACTCTGATCACTTTTAAAGGCCAAGTGCATCAAATAGCTGTCCAGAAGCGTTAAAGGGAAGTACAGGCATGGTGAGAATTATGCTGGAGATAAACCAGAACGAACGCAGCCTTAAAACACTTAATGAAACACTCGGCTCATTGTGCGATGGCAGCAAAATCATGTGGCATGTTGGCATTTTTCCATTCTGGCACTGCGACTCAGATCTTATTTAGAACAGTAAACCGGTCCCTTTCCAACAGTTGTGCTTCATGTGACCTGATTATGGCTGTGACGATTTCACAACCAGTGCCGTCCTTAATTGCAGTTCTGACGATTTTATAAATTCTTCCACACAGCTGCACAGAAATAGGCTCATTAATATCGGCGTCATAAAACCCGATTAATTAGTCAGGCTAGCATCTGCGGAAGGGGTGGCGCAGTTAGTCGTAATTTATTTGTTATGCCCAGTCTGTTGAGGTGTTAAGACGTTATAAATGCTTTGGAATTAAACAATATGATTTAATTCTGTGCTTTAGCTCATTCTGCATGAGCCTTATATGCTAACCAAAGCTTTATTTATTGGATAAAATATATAACACAATGCTTAATTGAATGCAAAATCAAACAAATGAGAAGCTTGATTTTTTTTTTCAATTGCTGCAAATTTCTATGCATATTTTGGGCAGTCCTGCCACATCACAGAGAGCCATCTGCATAGTTATATAGTAAAAACTACTGTCTTATATATACAGTTGAAGTCAGAATTATGAGCCCCCCTTTGATTTTTTTTTTCTTTTTAAAATATTTCCTAAATAATGTTTAACAGAGCAAGGAAATTTTCACAGTATGTCTGATAATATTTTTTCTTCTGGACAAAGTCTTTTTGTTTTATTTTGACTAGAATAAAAGCAGTTTTGAATTTTTTTAAACACCATTTTAAGGTCAAAATTATTAGCCCCTTTAAGCTATATTTTTTTTTGGTAGTCTACAGAACAAACCATCGTTATACAATAACTTGCCTAATTACCCTAACCTGCCTAGTAAACCTAATTAACCTAGTTAAGCCTTTATATGCCACTTTAAGCTGTATAGAAGTGTCTTGAAAAATATCTAGTAAAATATTATTTACTGTCATCATGGCAAAGATAAAATAAATTCGTTATTAGAGATGAGTTATTAAAACTATTATGTTTAGAAATATGTTGAAGAAATCTTTTCTCCGTTAAACAGAAATTGGGAAAAAAAATAAACAGGGGGGCTAATAATTCTGACTTCAATGATACAGTATATGCATACACTACCTGACAAAAGTCTTGTTATCGATCCTAGTTGTAAGAGCAACAAATGACTTCTAGTTGATCATTTGGAAAAGTGGCAGAAGGTAGATTTTTCCGATGAATCATCTGTTGAACTGCATCCCAATCATCACAAATAGTGCAGAAGACCTATTGGAACCAGCATGGACCCCAGATTCTCACAGAAATCAGTCAGGTTTGGTAAGGAAAAATCATGGATTGGGGTTACATTCAGTATGGGGGCGTGCGAGAGATCTGCAGAGTGGATGGCAACATCATCAGCCTGAGGTATCAAGACATTTGTGCTGCCCATTACATTACAAACCACAGGAGAGGGCAAATTCTTCAGCAGGATAGCGCTCCTTCTCATACTTCAGCTTCCACATTAAAGTTCCTGAAAGCAAAGAAGGTCAAGGTGCTCCAGGATTGGCCAGCCCAGTCACCAGACATGAACATTATTGAGCATGTCTGGGGTAAGATAAAGGAGGAGGCATTGAAGATGAATCCAAAGGATCTTGATGAACTCTGGGTGTCCTGCAAGAACACTTTCTTTGCCATTCCAGATTACTTTAATAATTAGTTATGTGAGTCGTTACAGAGATGTTTGGATGCAGTCCTCCAAGCTCATGGGAGTTATACACAATATTAATTCTTTTTCCACTGCATCATGACTTTATAGTCTATACTGTACATTATTTCTGTTACGTGACAAGACTTTTGTCTAAGCAAAGTCAGACCTTACTGTCCTAATTGAATCATAAAAAATCAAGGCATGATCATATTTATTTTGGTAAAATAAGCATAATCTAGATCAACTAGAAATCAAGTTATTATCTGTTCCTAAAACTTGGATAGGCGACAAGACTTTTGTCAGGTAGTATATATATATATACACACACATATACATATGTATACCATGTCTCAAAACAAGCAATAATATATCATATAAAAATAAGACTGATTATCGTACAACAGGAATAAGAATGACTACATTTTGTACATAACAGTGTAATCTGTGCATTAGAATAATCCTTTTATTTACTTTCCTTAGCGATGACCTAATGATGACATTTATTTTTAGCTGTGTAAGGCTTAAATAAAAATGGAGTTTTTGTGAATGAAGATAAGAGTTTGATCAAAGGTTTACGAGAACTGAAAGGCTACAGTCCTTCACGTTGTCTTTGTGAATTTCCAATTAAAAATTGGACAAAAGATGGATTGGATTACTTGTTGGCGAAAATAGATAGCACTGGATCAGTATGTCATTTGGTGGGGAGGGGTCGTCCACGCACTGCCCGTACTGTTAAAAACATCACCACTGTTTAAGAAATGGTACTGAGCCAAGAAGACACCTCTCACTGTCCGACAGATTGCACAGGAATCTGGTAATTAATGACTCCGATATGTAAACGTTGCTTTATTTCTGTGCGTGCTCTTCATCTATTTGCAGTCTAATTACAAAATATAATTAAAGTTGAGGGATTTTGATGAAATTCTGACAGAATTAATTTTGCTTGGATTTTTTGTGACACTGTGTATATAATATGCTCATATGGTGTGCAATGCCTTTGTCATATATGTGGGTGACCCACATGACATTATCCTAACATGTGATTAAACATTATCACATCACCATGTTTGAACTACGCTACATGCTTTGTAGAGATCTTCTATATTTACTATATGCAACTGTCATCATAACTGTATAGTATATTTTTGCGTTGTGGGGACCAAATTTAAAATTAATAAAATGTAAATGTAAATCCCCAAAAATAAAGCAATACACTGCAAAAACTGCTTTTCTTACTTAGGGTGCTTTCACATCTGTAGTTCGGTTCATTTGGTCGGGACAAAGGGAAACAAATAATACATTGTAGCATTTTCTGCCCTCTTTGGGTCGTTTTCACACCACTGATTGCTTTGGTCCGAACCAGTTGAAAAGAACCAAAATGCAGTCATCTGACAAAACCCACATCACTCATTGGCCAGATGTTGTTGAACGTATTTCCTAAACTGCTTGGTCAGAATTCACGTGCGGGAAAATGCCAATGGAACTCCCGCAAGTAAACAAACCGGCAGACACAATAGGTGCGTTCAACATGAAGCACGGCTGCAGCCGGTGATCAACGAGATTAGCCGAGCTCAGGCGGGGGCGGAGTTGAAAACGGAGCCGTCAAGCCGGACAGCCGGACACTTCGGGGTTCAAAGTTGCGGCAGTCATGATGACCGATCACATTGGCATCATTATCATTTTTATTTATTTATAGCTGTCACAAATACACAGGAGACCCAAATGCAAGTGAATGCAAGATGATTTATTAACAGGGATAACGGGAATAACAACTGGTATAGATCTCACCAGATATCGAAGGATAGGGTAGAGCAAGGGTGCTTCTCTCAAGGAAATCGACACGCTAAACAGCAGTAATAGTTCTTCAGAGCAACAGATCCAGAGTGAAGTCTCTCACTGATATCTCATCAGATATCGAGGGAAGGGGTAGAGCAATGGTGCATCTCTCAAGGAAATCGTCACGCTAAACAGCGGTAATAGTTCTTCAGAGCAACAGACAACTTGAATCTCTTATGGGTGTCATCAATGCAAGCAGCTGAAACAACATCAATGAAACAAGCCGTGCTTGAAAAGTCCAAAAGCACCAGACTCTATGATAACTTAACACCAGCGGATTCAGCGAGAGCTGCCTAACTGGAAACAGACACAGACGTGAACACAACGAACTGACAAACACAATATACAAACACTGAACATATAAAGGCGCGCGGTAACGCGCAGCACCTGTGGTTAATAGATAACAGCTAAGTTAGACTGAGCAGCAGCAAGACACGTGATCGCTCAGCTGAGGAATGTAAACACACACAGCCACGCGGTGAAGATACACCCAAACAAACACACATACATCCACACACACACACATACAAGAGAAACAGACAGATTCACAACCATGACAATAGCAACAAAAGATTAACAGTACAAATGAAATAGAATACAGTCTTTACAAACTATAGTTCATTTTTAAACAATAAGGAAATTGTGAATTAACTATATAACAAACGCATGAGAGATATAAGAGGGGGGTAATTTTTTAAGAGGGTAATATAAACATAAAAACGAATAGGCCTATTAAATACAATTTAAACACATTTTAGGAGTTTAAACATCCCTCTTTAGGCTAAAACTTCTTGTTTGAATATGCTAAAAGGGGGTTTACATTTATTTACATTTATAGATATAAAACTTTCCAATTTATATTACTGTAAAACCCAAAACAAGGTGTTTTGATTAAGTCTTAAACAATGATTAAGATTATTTTGGATAATGAAAGCATTTAAAAAAAAAAAACATTTTAATCCAAAAAGATTGAACAAAAAGACATACCTAAAATAAGTGAGCTACACTTTTAGTAGAAGTTTCCCAGAAAGACCATAAACGGCTAGACAGGAAGTAAAATATAAATATATATATATATATTGTATAATCATAAAATCATTTTATAATTATTTAATAAAATGGTATTTAACTTAATTTGTTAAGAAACCTTTAGGATGGCAGGATCAATGATGATAATTATTTTAAGTCTGTAAGACTTATTTGAGTTAATATTTAGGTTATTTACTAAAATATATTATTTAAATCGTTCATGGAGCTGAATGCAGTAAATAGTCTGTATAAAAAAGGTTGAAAATAAACCTGTGCAAACAAGCTAGCCTTTATAACCAGATTATTTACAAAAGATGATTACTGCAGTAAAATAGTTGTAGTCTTTTAATAAGCATGATGTGTACAAGATAGAGATGGTATGAAAAGTTAATTGATTGTTTTGAAATTTGTAAGACAGAATTTGTCCAATAATAAACCCGAATCACTCGTGGTTGTTGTCATGCGGTGAATCCAGCCAATCATGTAATATCGGTGTCATCATCAGAGCTCGTGCAGTCGCTCTTCAGATGCTGCATCGGCTAAATCAATAGCGGTACTTTGATGCCACATGTGACAGTCACGTGGCGTCGACGCAGCATCAATCCGGACAACATTTCTAACCAGCGTGCACCGCTTTAAGACAGATTTTGATCGATCTGCGCAGCGGTGCATGAAGTCGAACGCACCTAAAATGTCGCTTTTGACTATGGAGCTACGACTGTGCTGGCTGATTGTATCCCTGCTCATATATACTATATAGTTTGTATACTAACTATAGAGTTCGAGAATGAAGTGCGGCTGCGGCTAAAAAACAATGTTTTAAGAGCGGCATTGCAAACAGCAAAGGCGCATCGTACATCAATTCAGGAGGAGGCGTGAATTAATTTTGCTAAACTGCGACATGGTCATCTTCCGCAAATATTACCAACGATAATAACGTCAATAAATATGTTTCCTCCACATTCCATAATGCACAGCGCATCGGCCTACGGCAGCTGGATTAGTCCAAAAAGGCGCAGTACTTTTTGCGGTTGGGTCTGTTTTAGTTGGGATCATATTCTCACCACAAATGAACCACTCCAGGGTTCGTTTAAAAGCGTACCAAGGCCACCTCTTCAAGGAGGTCTCGGTACTCTTTTTTTTGGTCCGCTTTTGGTGCGCACTCGAGTACGATTGCTACATTCACACCTGCCCAAACCAACCGCACCAAGAGGGAAAACAAACTCTAGTGCGATTCAACCGAACTAAACAAGGCAGGTGTGAAAGCACCCTTAGATATTGTTTAAGAAATAATGAGTCAAAATTAAATGAGTTTTTCCTTAAAGCAAGCTAAATAATCTGCCATTGAGGTAATAATAATCTTATTTTAAAACAAGAACGAGATTAATTTACTTGTTCTAAGGAAAAACTCACTTAATTTTGACTTATTATTTCTGAAAACATGACAATATTTTTTGTGTGTCTAGAAAATGCTTCTTAATTTAAGAGTTTGTAGATATTTGGACTAGAAACAACAAAAACTCTGAGTAATAAAAGCTTTTTTTGGAGTGTACCAGTAAATGCTTGACCTTGTAAGGACATTTTTTGTTGATCTCGATGAGGAAAATGGTTCATAAATCAAACAGAATGAAGTGTTTTGAAAGTGTAAAAGAGCAGAAAGTTTTATGTGTGCAAACAATTTACAAAAAATGAAGTTGAACATTACTAAATTGAATTTGTTTGTTTAAATTCAGCCCATATAAATTGTTTGCAACCACTTACCTTCAAAAAATGTGTAAATCCAATGAATCATTTTACTCAGTGTAGAGTTGGGGGGGGGGGGGGGGCAGAAAATACAGTCTGTAAAGTATAAAAATCAGGACATCTATCGGAAGTCCCTATAAAGATAGCTGTACAAATGTGTGTGTGCATCAGAAATGCACATGTTACTATATCTGACAGATTTCCCTAAAATAGGAGTGCTAAAAAATCACATCGGTCTCTGAAACACCTCTGCAAGAAAACTGTCAAGAGAACAGTGAAATACTCTCAGCCTGTCAATCACTGCACATGTTTGAGTCTGCTGCCATCAGGGTGCCTGTCATGTCTTTGGAGGGCAGGATTTCCTCCAAAGCGTCATTAGGAATTTTATCTGGAAAAGAAAATGTAAATTATTTGACTTTAAATGTACTTTTATTATTAAAAAATAATAATGATATAGATTTACTTTGTACAATCTGATAAAAGTGCTGAAGGGATTGAAAAGTTCTGTGGGTTATTTCACAAATAATGCTCAAATTAAAGAACACTAATGCAGCAGCTTATTTACAAAATGACCAATGCTACTGTATCTACTAAGAGCTGCGCATGTTACGGTAGACTTGAAATGAAATGAGAATTGGTCATTGATATGGATGATGTTTTCTTCTGGCATTCAAAATAAACACATTTGCTGTGTTCCTCTTCCTACAAAAACTGTCACAGCATGTGAGCCCATTTTGTGCTTGAGATGCTTTTTTTGGTGTTATGCCATAAACTAACTACTACAGATCTTAGTAGATTGGACTGTATGATTCAGTTAAATACTCTCCTCGTTTCAAGCTAATTGGAACAGTTCAAATGCGAAAAAAAAGCTCAGTTAAAAACATCACTGTCTATACCTTTTACAAACATTTTTTTTACTAACTTTTACAAACGTTTATTGAATTATGCCAGCTTTTTTGTTTGTTTGTTTTTTGTCCGATTCTGATACCAATATTGGTCAAGTGCATAAAGTACTATAGAATACTGTCTATCCAACTGTCTAAATATTTAACTGTCAAGCATTTTAAGAGAAGCACAAGTGATAAAGACAAAGGTGATATTTGCTATTCAATATTTACAGTTGAAGTCAGAATCATTCGCCCCCCTTTAAATTTTTTTTTTTTTTTAAATATTTCCCAAATTATGTTAAACAGAGCAAAGAAATATTCACAGTATGTCTGATAATATTTTTTCTTCTAGAGAAAGTCTGATTAGTTTTGTTTTGGCTAGAATAAAAGCAGATTTAAATTTTTTTTAAAGCCATTTTAAGGTCAATATTAATTAGCCCCTTTAAGCTATATATTTTTTCAGATAGTCTACAGAACAAACCATTGTTATACAATAACTTGCTTAATTACCCTAACCTGCCTAGTTAACCTAACCTAGTTAAGCCTTTAAATGTCACTTTAATCTGTATAGAAGTGTCTTTAAAGACATCTAGTGAAATATTATTTACTGTCATCATGGCAAATATTAAAATAAATCAGTTATTAGACATGAATTATTAAAACTATTATGTTTAAAAATGTGCTGAAAAAAATCTTCTCTCCGTTAAACAGAAATTGGAAAAAAATAAACAGGGGGGGGGGCTGATAATTCTGACTTCAACTGTAATTCTGACTTCAACTTCAACTTTTAACTGCATTAGCTTTTATTTTACATACAATAGAACCTATTCATTTAATAAACTTAAAAAATGAAGCCACCCAGCAGACACACAACGTCATAAGATAATTAATAGTTAATATTAGGTTAGATTTAGGTCACCAGCATCTAAAGACAATGTTAGTTTGAACATCCAATAACAACGTGAAATGACGTTGATATTTTGTTGATTTTTAGGTTGTGTTGGAATGTGACTAAAATCCAATATTGAGCCAAAATTATAAACCAACGTCATATTGACGTCAAATACTGATGTTTGTTTGTCAGGTATGGCAACCGAATCCAACGTCTGATAGACGTCCACACATCCACACAATGTCAAGCTGTAACATTATTAGACGTTGATATTTTGTTGTTTTTAGGTTGCGTTGAAAAGTAAGTAAAATGCAACATCTGTCCAACGTTGGACTTTGACGTCGGCCTGACGTTGGGTTCTGACACGATTTTCATTTCCAAACAAAATGCAATGTCCCACAGCATTGGGGTACAACATCAATCTGACGTCATGTTGACGTCCTGTGCCTGCTAGCCAGTGCTGATATTGATATTTTGTACAGATTATATTTCGTTTTTTGGAGAGTAAAAAAAAAACCCGATTTCACAAAAAACGCAACTATTTTATGTTTTGTCAGTTTAGTGGCTAATTCGTATAAATTTGAGTTCAGTTGTACGAAAATGTACGATTTTAAAAAAGAGGCATGGCACCCAACCCCACCTCTAAACCCAAGCATCATTAAGCACAAATCCTACTAAATTATACAAATGAGATCAAACAAATTCATACGAATTAGCCACTAAATCAACAAGTTACAAATTGCCGTGAGATAAAAAAAAAAAAAAAACACATTAAAAAACAAATAACACTTGTGGCACACTGATGGTATTTTAAGGTTTCATTAAACTGAACAATCAGTCTGTGCAAAAAAAGTCATATTTATTTACAAAATGATTGACTTAAAACATATAAATTAAAAATGTTAATTTAAATACCGGCAACGCAGTGGCGCAGTAGGTAGTGCTGTTGCCTCACAGCAAGAACGTCGCTGGGTCGCAGGTTCGAACCTCGGCTGGGCTGGGTCAGTTGGCGTTTCTGTGTGGAGTTTGCATGTTCTCCCTGCGTTCGCGTGGGTTTCCTCCGGGTGCTCCAGTTTCCCCCACAGTCCAAAGACATGCAGTACAGGTGAATTGGGTAGGCTAAATTGTCCGTAGTGTATGAGTGTGAATGAGTGTGTGGATGTTCCCAGAGATGGGTTGCGGCTGGAAGGGCATCCGCTGCGTAAAATCGTGCTGGATAAGTTGGCGGTTCATTCCGCTGTGGCGACCCCGCAAGGGACAAAGCCGACAAGAAAATGAATGAATGAATGAATTTAAATACCCAGCAGACACACAAAGTCATAAGACATTAATATTAGGTTGGATTTAGGTCACCAGCATCTATGGACAATGTAAATTTGACATCCAATAACGACGTGAAATTGGGTTGATATTTTGTGACCAAAATCCAACGTCGATCCAATATCTTAAGCCAACGTCATATTGACATCAGATATTGACATTTATTTATCAGGTATGGCAACCAAAATCCAACGTCTGATAGATGTCATATAGGTAACGTCCACACAACGTCAAGCTGTAACATCATTAGACGTTGATATTTGGTTGTTTTTAAGTTGCGTTGAAAAGTAACCATAATGCAACGTCTGTTTGATGTTGGACATTGACGCCAGCCTGGCGTTGGGTTCTGACGTCAACTTGATTTTCATTTCCAAACAAAATGCAACATCTCACGACGTTGGTGGTAAAACATCAATCTGAAATCATGTTGACGTCCTGTGCCTGCTGGGTATGTTCTTCATTTTTCTTATGACATGTTCTACTGAAGAAAAAAACATTCCGGATAGTCTGAGTGTGGTTAAATAAACAGAGATCATTCATTTCTGGGTGAACTTTAACATTAACACGTAACACTTTAACATTAACACTCCCAAAACAATATTTTGGTGTAAGAAGTTTTTAAATCTGGCCTTTAATTAGATGTTTTGGGCTTAACCGATATTTAACCACGACAATATATTTTCAGCAATATAAGGGCTACCAAATATGGTGGATTGTTCTGGTTTGGAACGGTCCCTTTAACATCTCTAATGCATGATGTTCACTCACACAAACACACACACACACACACACACACACACTATATCTCTTCATCATCCTGTCTCTCACACACACAAACAGACACACACACATCCACACTGGTAAAACCCCATTATCAATCCAGACACAGCGACGCATCAATGCGACAGGATTAGGATGCTGAGGCTGAATCAGGGAGGCATGATGGGAATACAGAGACAATAACCATCATGATGAGAATACAGAGAACACTGAGCACCTCTCCAGTACAACACCTCTCAGCTTCCCAGAAGACACACCGCACCACCATTCTGGAAATACATCAACTGATATGAATACCACTGCCACGGCTGATGTATCTTATGAAGCGATATGAAAAGGAAGACAGTAATGCAAGTTACATTTTACAACATAATATTAGTGCCGACAATAATGCTGAGATGCTGCGTGTGGTTGCCATGGTGAGGGTATACAGTCACTTAAAAGGATAGTTCACCCCAAAATGAAGATTCTGTCATCATTTAGTCACCCATTACTTCTAACCTTTTATAAGTTTTTTTTGTCTGTTTAACACATCAGAAGATATTTTGAAAAATGTACACTCATGAAATTATTTTGCTGCTTGTTTAAACTACAGTTGAAGTCAGAATTATTAGCCCTCCTTTGAATTTTTTATTCTTTTTTTAAATATTTCCCAAATTACGTTTAACAGAGCAAGGAAAGTTTCACAGTATGTCTGATAATATTTTTTCTTCTGGAGAACGTCTTACTTGTTTTATTTTGGCTAGAATAAAAGCATTTTTTTATTTTTTAAAAGCCATTTTAAGGTCACTATTATTAGCCCCTTTAAGCTATATTTTTTTTTTCGACTGTCTACAGAACAAACCATCATTATACAATAACTTGCCTAATTACCCTAACCTGCCTAGTTAACCTAATTAACCTAGTTAAGCCTTTAAATGTCACTTTAAGCTGTATAGAAGTGTCTTGAAAAATATCTAGTAAAATATTATTTACTGTCATCATGGCAAAGATAAAATAAATCAGTTAATAGAAATAAGTTATTAAAACTATTATGTTTAGAAATGTGTTGAAAAAATCTGCTCTCTGTTAAACAGAAATTGGGGGAAAAAATAAACACGGGTGCTAATAATTCAGGAGGCTAATAATTCTGACTTCAACTGTAGCATTCGTTTTAGAGACAAAATGCAGCCAGACGTACCTCTGGCTACTTAATTTGCGATCTCCAGAAATGTATACAGGGGTCCGTAATCACAATGAGCCTGTGTTGGTACCTTTGTTTTAAGTTTATACAGGTTGATTGAATTTTAAAAATATATGGAAGCTTGTTGCCCTAAAAAAGCCAATTTTGAAGTCGTTTCAAGTTTATTGTACATAACATTTCACTTGTGTTGCATTGGAAGCTTTTAGTTTAGTCAACTAAATGTTTTTAATTAAACGCTGTTGAAATTTTATCTACATTAAACTTGAAATGTTTTTGTTGTTTTAACAAGTGTACCTGTAAGCTTTGCCATTAGCTTCTAATAAATACTTTAGGTACTAATATGAACCTTTTAGTGGCCAATAAAGTACAAACGTGTATCTTTTTATGTATGGCTTAAATAAATTTTTGTTTGTATGGTGCAGATTATAAATTGAAGTATAACTATTAGGATTGTTGGATTTGCATAAATGAATAATAATCAAAATATGACGGATAGATATACTTGCCTTACAAAACTGATCAGAGTGAGAGCTTTCTGTGTGGAGTTTGCATGTTCTCCCTGCATTCGCGTGGGTTTCCTCCGGGTGCTCCGGTTTCCCCCAAAGTCCAAAGACATGCAGTACAGGTCATTTGGGTAGGCTAAATTGTCCGTAGTGTATAAGTAAGAATGAGTGTGTGTGGATGTTTCCCAGAGATGGGTTGCGGCTGGAAGGGCATCCGCTGTGTAAAACAGATGCTGGATAAGTTTGTGGTTCATTCCGCTGCGGCGACCCCGGGTTAATGGAGGGACTAAGTCGAAAAGAAAACGAATGAATAATTGATTCTATTTTAACATATTCTTAAAATGGGTAAGTTGGCATTTCTGTGTGGAGTTTGCATGTTCTCCCCGTGTTGGCGTGGGTTTCCTCCTGGTGCTCCAGTTTCCCCTACAGTCCAAAGACATGCACTATAGGTGAATGGGATGATCTAAATTTGCAGAGAGTGTGTGAATGAGTGTGCATGGGTGTTTCCCACTAATGAGTTGCAGCTGGAAGAGCATCCGTTTCATAAAACATACGCTGGAATAGTTGGCGGTTCATTCTGCTGAGGCAACCCCTGATGAATAAGGGAGTAAGCCGAAGGAAAATTAATAGACCATTTTGAGGGATGTAAACAAAAACAATGGTCCCAACGTATTTCCTGTTTTACATTTTGTATTTCTATAGCTTCCGAGAATCCAAAAAGAGCCACATATTGATAAATAATGTTATGATAGCTGTTTAAACATTAAGATGTAATTGAATTGCCTCTTGTTACAGTTGTGAAATAGTTTGATAACAAGCAGGAAATGTTCATGGGCCAATGACATCACCACATTGAAATGGTCTATAAAAAAACTTGAATTAATTTTATTTTATTTTTGATTAAATTTTCTGGTGATGGCAAAGCACAATTCTCAAAAGCCTTTATTTCAGCATAAAGTCACACCATCCTTTAGAAATGTTTTTTTCTTGCATACCTTTAATTATCATAATTATTTCAAACAACAATATTCTTCTTATGCAGTTTATAGCCTACTAATTAGACTTTTTTTCTTCTATTAATTAGTCACTTTACAGTTACACCTACACATTTCTAAAAAATATATGAAAATATTAATGATTTTTTTTATATTAATGGTTAAAATATGAATAAAACTTGTGATATGTCTAATAATCTGTATGAATTGCATCAAACTTAATGCACTCAAACACAAAAAAGCATAATACTCACAATAGATTTAAATTATATTACCCTGATTGAGATTCTCATTCACCATTGTGCCAAACTGGATGATCAAATAAATCAATCAATAAATCAAATTCATCTTACGGATACATCTAAAAAGCTGTTTAACGTGTAATCTGACTTTGAATACTGACGCATCACACAGGTAATAGTTTTGATGTTCATTGTTTATGCGCCATCTATTTTCAAATCTCTCAGTGGCAGAAGTAGAGCTTTTAACGTCAGAATGATGCTGGACTCATACATTGCCTGAGTGCTTTCTGATTACTGTTGATGGCAAAGACCGACTCGATATCCAGATATTTTGGATTCAGAAGTGCAACAGAAAGGAAATGGAAGCTGCACACGCTGATAGAGTTGCGGCTTCAATGCATCTATGATGAGGCGTCATTTCTGATAGATTTCGGCTCTTGAAATCATCTTCGTGACCCTGATGATATAGAGATCTCTTTTTTGCTGCTGTTTTGTTTGATTTGAAAAAGCATCAGTCTTTTTCTCGAAAGATGATATCAGATATGTAAGAACTAAAGTCGCATTGCAATGAACGTTACTGGGATCATGTGATACTCTGATTAGGCTAATTAAGTTGTGTTGAAAACTTAGGGATAACTACATATTTTATGCTAGCAAGAGGGCGCTAATTCATTGGGATTCACAATGTTGGCTTCCAGAGCACACACTAAAAAAATTATTAATTGGATTTACTACATTTTTGGAAGGTAAGTGGTTGCAAACTATATACAACGGGGAAAGTATTGAACATGTCACTATTTTTCTCAGAAAACACATTTCTAAAGGTGCAGTTGATTTGAAATTGTCACCTGATGATGGTAACAACCAAATAAATCCATATATGCGAAGAAAACAAATATAATAAACTCCTACTCCTACTCAGGATGGCGCCGCGGATGGCTGCCTCGGTGTGGAGCTCTTCAGTGTTTGCACTATTTCTGTTAGTCTGTCCTGTTTTATGTTTATCAAACACAATCAGTTACTAACTACATCTCTGTTTAATGTTTAACGTTTATTGCCTTTTCTTTTCTCATATTTAATTTTGTGTTGTCACTTTATGTACACTGGAAGCTTCGGTTGCAAAAACAAATTCCTTGTGTGTGTGAAGCACACGTGGCAATAAAACTGATTCTGATTCTGATGTGATACTAGTAATGCACATCACATAATTAGATTACTTTTTCAAGAAATAAAGTCGGCGGTACGGTGGCTCAAGTGTAAGCATTGTCACCTCACAGCAAGAAGGTCAGTTGGCATTTGCATGTTCTCCCCATAGTGGCGTGGGTTTCCTCCAGGTCCTCCGGTTTTCCCCACAGTCCAAAGACATGGTATAAGTCAACTGGGTAAACAAAATTGGCCTTAGTGAATGAGTGTGTGTTATAATGAACTGTTATCGTTATCAATAAACTGTTAAAGCCAAAACAAATGGTAAAAAACAGGTTGTAATTAAATTTCATTCATTAATTTTCTTGTCGGCTTTGTCCCTTGCGGGGTCGCCACAGCAGTATGAACCGCCAACTTATCCAGCACGATTTTACGCAGCGGATGCCCTTCCAGCCGCAACCCATCTCTGGGAACTTCCACACACACACATTCACACTCTTACACTATGGACAATTTAGCTTACCCAATTCCCCTGTACTGCATGTCTTTGGACTGTGGGGGAAACCGGAGCACCCGGAGGAAACCCACGCGAACGCAGGGAGAACATGCAAACTCCACACAGAAATGCCAACTGACCCAGCCCAGCCGAGGTTCGAACCTGCGACCCAGCGACGTTCTTGCTGTGAGGCAACAGCACTACCTACTGCGCCACTGCGTTGCCCTGTAATTTAATTTAATATAGTTTAAATAAATAAATTATAGTCATTTAATAGCCTATATAGGCTAAATAAATATAACCTATTTTTAATTTAAATAAATATTTGCAAACATTTGAGCTGGTTTCAGTTCTTATTTCTTTCATTTTATTTTCGGTTGTTTCATTTTTAATAATCTATTTAACTTGTTTGTTACTTAAATCCTGTTTTGTTATTTATTTTTGTAATTTGTTTTTGTCAAGTGTAAAAGGTATGTTTGTGCATGGCTTGCTTCATAGCTCTGTCGATGCCGCGAGCGGTGGGGTTTCTTTCTTTCTTTCTTTATTTTGGAGATAGTACTAAATATGAATACAACAGAAAGGCATAAAACTTTACAAATTACGTGTCCACTTATAGGGCTACGTTTTCAGAATGAGCCAATGTTGTTAATAATTGTAACTTAGACATTGTTTGTAAAATAAATCCCATTCATCCCAGTCAAATGAAGTCATTTAAATTCTGCTGAAATCTGCCGAGGCTTCTGTTGAATTGCGCAGACTTATATAGCTTATTGGTTTCTCATTTGCTCTGACAACTTTCTAGAGACTCGAAGTGTCAAGTATAATCTATGCCTTTGAGCCTGTCATAAGCCACAGCGTTTGGGGATTGTAGATAATACCGGCGCTCTAGCCAAACAATTTCCCATGTAAAATTGACCCGTGCGACGACCCCGTCACTCACAGATCTGTGTGATGGGAGAACGTGGGAATGCACTGATCACAGGGGTCAAAGGTCATAAAAACCAAAGATTGTGATTCCTATACTTCTATTTTTCCTCCACCTCCTCACTCGCTCCCCGCAGATGGAGTCAAACATGCAGCATGAACTATGAAGACCTAAAAATCAAGCGAAGCCGCTCCACTGCTGACCTGCGGGCCAGTGCAGCTAAAACTGAACACAAATGGAGCAAAACAAAGTTTACCCTTGGAAAAAAAGATAGGAGACCTTTAATTTGACCTCTGAAGCAGTTCGTTTTGGAGAACAGCAGACAAACCCATTAGCTTACGATGGTGGATCCAGCTACAGGTTGAAAGCATACAAGAATTTCAGTGGATGTATATTTATATAACCAGAGGAATGGGAGGGCGTTGTGTTTTTAAAAAACCCACATAGGTGTAATATTAAAGCCACAACCCACACACATGCACATAACACACTCCATCTCCGAGGCTGCTATCACTCTAAAACCATCTCTAATGGAATTTGTGAGCATGTTTGCCAAAGTGAAGCTATATGCTGATTCGCTGGATTACACAAAGCTTCCCATAATGCCTTAATCTGTCTCAAAATTTAATAATGTCAACACCGCGCTGTGAATTTGCTCGTGATTACAAGCTGCTGCTTGTGCGATTTGAATTTCTATTGAGTGCATCCTCCTTTCACAGACATTTGCATTTTGATTTCCATGCCAACAGATCAGCTCTCCTGATGAAAGCTAAATCATTTGCTTGGATCTTAAAAAAACACATCAGTCGAAAGAGTCTATTAAGGTGAGTTGAAACGAGATGGACTTTATTTTGAGTGCCATCTCTTGTAGCTGTCCTTTGAGTTCTATCATACAACCTCATTGATTCCGAAGTTGACAAAAAGCTGAAACTGACTATGCAGGAGAATGTCATTTGAATAAACTAATAAACTTGTTTGCACATATTCGTCTTTATGTCTACAGCGCTTTTACAATGTAGATTGTGTCAAAGCAGCTTAACATAGAAGTTCTGGTAAATTGAAACAGTGTCAGTCCAGTTTTCTGAGTTGAAGTTCAGTTTAGTTCAGTTCAGTGTGGTTTAATTTTCACTGCTGAAAGTCCAAACACTGAAGAACAAATCCATCGATGTGCAATGAAATGCAATGAAGTAATAGCCGGCTTCTGAAATATGCAAACTCCCTTCGATGTGAGCCCGACAATAGGCGATGTGTGGAAAACACCAAACAAACTAGTCTAACAGATGCTCACCGATGGCTCAACACTGCCCGATAGACAACATTTGACTTGATATGTCCTGGTCTTTAGGGGCTTGAAAGTGCAAACTTTTGAAAACAAGTCTCAAATCCGCTGTGCAAAATATATGCTGGATATTTGGCGGTTCATTCCACTGTGGTGACCACTGATGAATAAAGGGACAAAAGAAAATGAATGAATGAGTAAATGAATGTCACATATTGTAAAAAAAAAAAAAAAAAAACAAGTATCACTTTGTGGAGAGTCAGAAAAATTGTAATCATATTACAAACTGTATGTGGATTTTAATTACATACTAAATGGTTTTTAGCCCGGCATATCTAAAATAAGTCTTGCTGCCTGTATGAACAAATAGTGAAGTCAAAAATGATTTTGACAATCTTTCATGTGAACATTCTTTACTGTTTTTTTTTAGTTCTAAATGTGCTTTAACATCAGGATGATGCATAATAAGGCAACTTTACAGCACTAAGCAATCTATTACAAAACCTGACTGACCCAAAATGTTGCACAAAACAAAATGTTGTACTTACTGTGGAACACAGCAAATATTTTGAAGAATGATTCAGGGTTTTGTTGTCTAAAACAAAACCGCATTAACTTTTATTTGTTAGGATAAATAGCCCAAATAGTCTGTAAAATTGTGATCATATATGTATATACATAGATATACAGTGCATCTGGAAAGTATTCATATCACTTCACTTTTTCCACATATTTTATGTTACAGCCTTATTCCAAAATGGATTAAATTCATTTATTTCCTCAAAATACCCCTACACACAAATAATCCTACATACAATACCCCATAATGACAATGTGAAGAAAGATTTTTAGATATTTTTGCAAATTTATTCAAAATAAAAAACCTGAAAAATCACATGTACATGAGTATTCACAGCCTTTGCTCAATACTTTGTTGATGCACCTTTGGCAGCAATTACAGCCACAGTCTTTTGAATATGATGCCACAAGCTTGGCACACCTGTCTTTGGGAATTTTTGCCCATTCCTCTTTGCAGTACCTCTCAAGCTCTATCAGGTTGGATGGGAAGTGAAGGTGTACAGCCATTTTCAGATCTCTCCAGAGATGTTCAATGGGATTTAGGTCTGGGCTCTGGCTGGGCCACTCTAGGACATTCACCGAGTTGTTGTAAAGCCACTCCATTGATATTTTGGCAGTGTGCTTTAGGTCATTGTTGAATCGTTACAAGATGAACCGTCGCCCCAGTCTGAGGTCAAGAGCACTCTGAAGCAGGTTTTCATTCAGGATGTCTCTGTACATTGCTTCATTCATCTTTCCCTCTATCCTGACTAGTCTTCCAGTTCCTGCTGCTGAAAAACATCGCCACAGCATGATGCTGCCACCACCATGCTTCACTGTAGGGATGGTATTAGCCTGGTGATGAGGGGTGTCTAGTTTTCTCCAAACGTAACGCCTGGCATTCACTCCAAAGAGTTCAATTTTAGTCTCATCAGACCAGAGAATTTTGTTTCTTATGGTCTGAGAGTCCTTCAGATGCCTTTTGGCAAATTCCAGGTGGGGAGTGGCTTCCGTCGGGCCACTCTACCATACAGGCCTGATTGGTGGATTGCTGCACAGATGGTTGTCCTTCTGTAAGGTTCTCCTCTCTCCACAGAAGAACGTTGGAGCTCAGACAGAGTGACCATCGGGTTATTGGTCACATCCCTGACTAAGGCCCTTCTCCCCCAATCACTCAGCTTAGATGGCCGGCCAGCTGTAGGAAGAGTCCTGGTGGTTCCAAACATCTTCCACTTACGGATGATGGAGACCACTGTGAAATTTCAGACCAGCAGAAATTTTTCTGTAACCTTCCCCAGCCTTGTGCCTCGAGACAATCCTGTCTCTGAATGTTTACAGACAATTCCTTTGTCTTCATGAATGGTCTGTGCTTTGACATGCACTGTCAACCCTGGGGCCTTATATAGACAGGTGAATGCCTTTTCAAATCATGTCCAATCAACTGAATTTACCACAGGTGAACTCCAATTAAGCTGCTGAAACATCCCAAGAATGATCAGTGGAAACAGAGGCTGTTTCTCAATATGTGTTCTTCAGTGGTCTTGCGTCCTCGTGTTCTCGTGTAACGTCATCATCAGCTGCCAAAGTTCAGTTCCAATACTCAAGACCGCAAGAACAGAGGACGCATGAAACTTCCCAGATGTGTTCTTGATATTGAGGACGCACCGATGCAGACTTAAGCGCCGATCTCGCTCTAGAAGTCCCAGAAGTCATTGCGACTGGAGGTGAGAAGCGTATCATTTTATTTAGATTTATTATCAAAGTTCAGAGATATCACTTATTTACCTCTGGAGTTTCCCCGAAATGAAACGGTGAATATAAAGATTACCATGAACATCTTAACAAAGGAATAAACACATTAAGGGTGTTTGTTTGTTGAAATTCGTATTAAAATCTGTTTTATTTATATTGTGCAACGTATATTTATAATGTTTTTATGCAGAGAATTAATTTTGAAAAGGGGAAAAACAATAAATCGTTGTATGAATGCTGTAATGTTTAAATAATTTTCCATTTAAAACGTGACCATCAGGAAGAACGCAGAATCTCATTTCTCACAGGACGTGTTCTCTGTTCTCATGGTCTCCCAAGTTTGTTCTTTCGAGGACACCTGGCAAGACCGGTCTCCACAAGAACGCAAGTTCGCTCTCTGGGTTCTTAGAATTGAGAAACAGCCAGAATGTACCTGAGCTCAATTTAGAGCTTCACGGCAAAGGCTGTGAATACTTATGAACGTGATTTTTCAGGTTTTTTATTTTGAATAAATTTGCAACAATTTCAAAACATCTTTTTTCACATTGTCATTGTGGGGTATTGTGTTTAGAATTTTGAGGAAATAAATGAGTTTAGTCCATTTTGGAATAAGGCTGTAACAAAAAAAATGTGGAAAAAGTGAAGCACATTCCAGATGCACATTTAATATATATATTAAATGGATTTAAGCCCAGAATGTCTAAAATAAGTCTTGCTACCTCCATGAACAATAATGAAGTCAAAAATAAATTTGACAAGCTTTCATATGAACATACTGTACTGTTCTTTTACAGTTCTAAATGTGCTTTAACATCAGGATGATGCATAATATGGCAACTTTACAGCACTATGCAATCTATTGCAAAAACTGACTGACCCAAAATGTTGCACAAAAGCTGTGCTTTCTGTGGAACACCAAAGATATTTTGAAGAATGATTCAGGTTTTTTTTTTTTTTTTGTCTAAAACAAAACCGCATTGACTTTCATTATCAGGACAAATAAGACATTTTTCACAATAAGGTCATACAGGTTTGGTATGGCATGAGAGAGAGTAAATAATGGAGGGAGAAAAAATAACTTTTTGGGGGGTGAACTATCTCTTAAAGTTGCATAGGGTATATTTTTGAGTAAACACCCAGAAATGGCAGGCATGAATCTTCGTAAAGTTGCACTTTGTACATTGTTGTTTCTTTTCTGGTGTGCGAAATACAGAATGGTGGAGATTTTGGCAGCATTGTGCACACACAGGCTTAAATGGGTCGAGTGTCTTTCAGGGGCACAGTGCTACTGTGATGGTTCACGGATCAACCCATCTGAGGTTTGAAAATACAACAGCCCAGATCATTAAACACTAGACCTCACCACCCCGAGTTGCTCATTACAGGTGCTGTTGCTGTTCTGAAAGTGTCAGATTCACAACTTTTTTTCCTAGTAAACTTTTTACAAAGTTATGCAGTATTACCTTTAACAAACATGTTCCTGATTTAACTAAATTAACTGTGGCCATATAAGAAAAAATAGATAAATAAAATAAAACATTATTAATACAATCTCTTGGTGATCTAGAATAGTTTTCATAACTACTTCAAACTTAGTGAAAGTAACAAAATACTGGCCATCTTGCTGCTAGCAATCAAAGAATCTTGAAGTTCTTTTGAATTTCACAAAAAAAACTTGGCCAACTCAGACCAAAAGAAAGCACGCTGTGTGAAAGGACACGAGAGACAGAGCAGCAGAAGAACTGCTGATGCCCATCTCCTCACGGACCCGTGTTGAACCTCAGACTGAAGGCGAGTCTACAAAACGCAGCAGTCATTATGACAGATGCTCAGCCCCTGGCCTGCCGACAGCTTGCTCCTCCTACTTTGAAGCTGTGCTGCTTTTGATCTTCTGGTTCTCTGACTACAGAAGCAAGAGGAGGCTTGAAAAAGTGAGGTCTCAGTGTAGTCCTCGCCCATTTGTCAGCAGCTTCAAGTGTATGTGGGGTTAGTATATGACAAAATCAGAACTGTCAGTTTTTGATTTGATTAACAGAACTTAAACTAAAAAAGAGACTGTGTGATGAATGTTGTTTACATATATTTTTAAACTCCTGTATGTACTTTTTAAAAGGTGCCCTATAATGAAAATCTAGATATACCAAGGCATAGTAGAATAATAAAAGATCAGTATATGGAAATGGGCATACTGTGAGCCTCAGACACCACTGTTTGCTCGTTCTCATGTACTGTAAATTCCACGAGTGCAAAATTACAAAAAAAATACAAACTGTGACGAGGCTCAATGCCCTCCTCATTTGCATGTATGTCTACTTTAGGTCGTTCATCCGGACGAGGTATGTTCAAAATCATTTCAAGGTTTACAGATTACACATTTATTCATCTCTACTCTGAAGAGGCGTAGGCTATGTTTAGTTAAATCTTTTGTTAGTTTATCATGTTCATTGTGAAATTTGATGCGTATGTTTCAACAAACACATGTAGACTGCTGAATCCTGTCGAATCACTCTGCTCAGCTGTCATCTGTTCATGCAGAGGTTGATATTAATTCCTGCCTGTTTTCTTTAACAAGATAGCTCCAAAATACAACACGATACATCTCTATCACTCACTTTTGTCAAGTTTAATTATAATTTAGCCTTCAACCACAATGGATCTGGTGACCAAAATAGGTGTCATGTGAAGTGACGCTGACAACAGGGGTGCAGATCCAAACGCAGGTTAATTAGCAGGATGGTCAGGCAAGCAACAGTCAACACAGGAGCAAACAGATGTATACGGGCAATCCAGAGTCATGGTCAATAAACAGGCAGATGGCCAAAAGGCAGGAAGCAAACAACATAAACAAAACAAAGCGAGGGTGAAGGCTAGGAAAATGCGTCGTAATGTTCACTAACAGTTCAAAAAGACTCAGCCCAGATGTGTGTGTGCGCGCTTTATAAATAGTTCATGTAATCAGTCTTTGACAATCCTCCGGCTGTGTGAATGTAATCAGTCAGGATCAGGAACTGGTTGTGTGTGTGTGGTGCCTGGATCTTGTAGTCCATAAATGGCAGATTTGTAGTCCGTTAGCGATCTGCAGCTAGATCACTGATAATCATAACAATAGGTTAACATTACTCTGATTGGGTTTATATTTGTCCGTGCTCTGTGTTTGTGTGTGAGTGTCTGTAGATAGCTCATTAATATTTACAACACAAACCATTTATGGTCAATCATGAACCTTCTGATTCTAGGAATATTTTATCGAGTAATACAGGAGCTTATAATTTCTGGATTTTTTAAAACTTACCGAAGCCATAAAGCTACTATGTAGATATCAGAGAACAATTTAGCTTATTAAACCAATGCAGTATATGGTACCTTTAACTCTACTGTGAATAAAAATACAACATGCTAAATTGACATCCTTCTTTGAGTCTATGTCCACATGGGATTTATTAGAGCCGTGAACCTACACTGTTCTCATGGTTCGGTTCAGTTCAGTTTGGTTCGGTTTGGTTTGGTTTGGTTACGATTATCACACCATCGATTTGGTTCAATTCGATATCACGGTGCATTGACGATGCTTTCCATACACAGTTTTATATTTTCATCACAGCAGCAATTCTTGTAATAAAATGTATAAATATATTCATATTTATATACTATTTGTAACACAGTTTTGTCCTTTAATACAAACATTCAGATATATAAACTGTATCTTTAAACAACACGAGCATTTATAGCAAATAATATAAACAAATTTAAATATCTCGCTCGCTTTCTGATCCTTGTCTACCAAGTTCTTTTACACCCCTTTGATTGGTCACACGCTCATCAGAAAGGGCTGCGATTGGCTCTTGTGCGCTGCGCTCTTCACTGATGAGTGACACTGATAAACGGCAGCTGCGATCACAGCTGATCCATGATAGACGCCTCTGCAGGCACGCGCTCGTGTCTGTATCCAGAAGTATCGCTTTAACAGCCGAGAGGAGAGGGAAAAGTCACGCCAGCAGGTCAAATGGGCCACAATGAGAGAGAGAGAAATGGAGTTTACTTTCGTTCTCTCAATCGCAGTGAAATGGGGGTTTCTGCTGTAAGTGTACAGTGAAAGACTGTCCAGCAAACACACATGCAGTGAAATTGTGCACAGTTTCTGCATTTTTAAGTAGTTGGAGCGTTGTAAATACTCGCGCTCGCCTCCCTTGCCATAGTAAGCTATGGCGACATAGCGCATATGAGATAAATGACGTCAGTACATAATAACCGGTTATGATTATTATTAAACTATATTATAATATTAAAATTGTTCGCGTCTGCATTGCTGTGCACCGAAGAAACAATTATATTTGACACCCCTAGCATTTATCATGTTTTTTTTTTCTTTTCCGGATTTTAAAAGTTTTGCATCCATATTGTCATGAGGTCATTATAACTGTGAACACATCTTCAATCAAAGTGTTACCGCTTTGGCAATATGTGCTTATAGACTATGTGCATACAGTAAATATTATCAAATAAAAATGCATGAAATGAAATGGGAAATGCATAATGAAGTGAAAAATGAAGTACAACCCTGTCTCTTTTTGTTGAATAATCAGTTTTAATAAACAAAAATGGCTATTATAAAGTCATAAAGTACAAGAAGTTTATACAATAGGATTCCTGGAGCTCAGACATCTAAATACACTAAAGCAACTTTCAGCGCAGACTGAGCAGTGTGTGTATGGTATTGGGATGTACGTTATCAGTGTGTGGAAAAAAATATGGATGATGCTGTTATGAAATTCATGACAATTAAATTGGCCTCGTGACAATCATGTTTATGACAGATTTATGACAAGTTATGTTGTCTTGGTAATGTCAAGTTGTCATGACAGTTAAGCAGTGGTCACACTGCACTTTTCGCCCCATAGACTTCCATTCATACACATGCGAATGTGGCAGACTGGAAACACAAGGTTATGCGACAAGTTTCGCATGCCGCCAAAGAGCTTAGAATCACCAAGAGGCGACACTCAATAGAAAGTTCCATTGCAACAGCAGCGCCCAGCAATAGCCCCGCGATTCCGCCATTCTGGAGTGAAAGCGATCGGCCGTCTATTGGATCTTATTGCTGTCGCGATGGCAAGCAGATGCTTTGTTTTTTATTTATTTATTTTAAAAGAGCATTAAAGCTGAGATACAACCTGAAAGACAACAATACAACACTTACTATTACAATCATCAGCAATTTTAAGTTTATTTTACAGACTTATGCTGTTGTTCTATTGGAATTTTCATTCTAAAATGGCCACCGCGTGACACTAGCAGCATCTAGTGGCTGTTTCCCAAATCGCACTAGAGTGTAGCCTCTTGGTGATTCTATGCTCTTTGATGTCGCTGCATTGCAAAGTTCAAGCTTAGTGAACTCCGAATCGCATCACGTGATTGCGTGAGACCAATAGAAGATCAAAACATGACCTCTTTGCACAGAAATTTAAAATATGGAGCAATCTCTTGCTTTTTTAATGTCTGATCATCTTGTTTAATCCTGTCCCTTTTCGCAGCGCCGTACAACAGAATTTTGGATGCCCAAACTCTTCTTCTTTTTTTTCCTGTATACTATTTGCTAGCTGTGTTATTTTCAGAAATTATATAACTGCGTTGACTGTTGAATATGTTCCAGGCAAACTCAATATGTACCTTGTATCAACGGTTCAGGCTGGTGGTGGTGGTGTAATGGTGTCGGGGATATTTTCTTGGCACACTTTGGGGCCATTAGTATCAATTGAGCATTGTGTCAATGCCACAGTCTACCTGAGTATTGTTGTTGACCATTTTCATCCCTTTATGACCACAGTGTACCCATCTTCTGATGGCTCCTTACAGCAGGATTATGCGTCATGTCATAAAGCGTGAATCATCTTAGAATGGTTTCTTGAACATGACAATGAGTTCGCTGTAGTCAAATGGCCTCCACAGTCACCAGAGCTCAATCCAATAGAGCACCTTTGGGATGTGGTGGAAGGGGAGATTCGCTCCATGGATGTGCAGCCGACAAATCTGCAGCAACTGCGTGATGCTATCATGTCAATATGGACCAGAATCTCTGAGGAATATTTCCAGTACCTTGTTGAATCTATGCCACAAAAGATTAAGGCAGTTCTGAAGGCAAAAGGGGGTCCAACTCTAATAAAGTGGATATGAGTGTATATTCCACATATATGTTGTTTACAAAATCATTATTATTGTCATTATTTACTATTATTTGCAGAAGTTCTCTTATTTATTATTATTTGCAGTATTTTTAGTGTAGAGTTTTTCTCCTTACCGAGTTTTCAGGGTGATGTTTTCCCCCTCAAATCGTTACCTATCACTATAATCATATTTACTACATCCCACATGCACAGTTTTGGGAGATCATCAGTGACCTCTTTCCCAGTATAATGACATTTTGGTTGTCTGACACTGCCATGTTGCGTTATGGGAGTGATGTCATACCACTAATTGCTCACACCATTCAGAGTAAAGCTGAATCAATAATGTTAAACAGATATTTAGGATGGCTTTTGCGACTACACGAGCTGAAGGAGTTTTTTTTTATCATCCATATAAAGGTAGAGCAACCCATAAGTGGCCCAAGCATCACTTAGTCACATTTCTCATGCCTTATTGTTTGAGTCTGATAAGGCAGAGCAGTGTAAAGTGCATTATCTCTGACAGTCTTGGGTTTTAACCTCCCTCGCTCTCGCTGAGGCAGGACTGCCACGGAAACTGCCATATGGTTGCCTAAGCAACAGCTTCAAATGAGATTCTATTATTAATGACTTGAGAAGAAAGTCTCTCACACTATTTATCGATTAGTCAAGCCCAACCCCTGCGATCAAAATGTCACCCTGGATTTTTCTCTAGTCAAAACCCCATGGATTTCTGAGTCAATACAGGAAATCAAAAGTGAGATACGTTCTGTAGCTGTAGATTATTTATTTAGGATTTCAATTTTTTTTGGACTGTTGGGAGCACATGAGAGATTAAAGCAGGGGTGCTCAACCCTGTTTCTGGAGATCTACCTTCCTGCAGAGTTCAGCTGCAGCCTTGACCAAACACACCTGTCTTTAATTGCCTTCAGATCCTACTTAGCAGGTTTAGTTGTGTTTGATCAGGGTTGGAGCTGAACTCTGCAGGAAGGTACAGTTAAAGTCAAAATTATTAGCCCCCCTGTATATTTTTTCCCCAATTTTTGTTAAATTAATTTTTTTAACACGTTTCTAAACAATAGTTTAACTCATTTCTAAAATTTGATTTCTTTTATCTTTGCTATGATGATAGTACATAAAATTTTACCAGATATGTTTCTAGATACTAGTATTCAGCTTAAATATCACCTATTTTACCCCTTTTTCAAGATTTAAGATAAGTCTTTTGTGTCTCCAGAATGTGTCTGTAAAGTTTCAGCTCAAAACACCTATCAGATTATTTATTATACCCCTTATAACATTAGAATTTTCTGATCTTAACACTAGCAGTTTTTGCTGCCTTCGCCTTTAATGCTAGTTCTCCCCGTTCACCATTTCCACGTGCCTGTCAGAGTGTGCCTCAATCTTTGGCTGCGTCAGATAAACAGCACAGTGACAGACATGAGGGAAGCAGATCTCACGTAAATACTACAGTAAGACCTTTACCAATGATGGTTTGATGTATTTGTTGTGGAGTTGCAACGATGAGTCACTCACAATGTCATTACAAAGTTCATGCATGCACACAGACACACACACAAAGCACACACGTTTAACTTTGCATTGGTTTTGCACGCAAATGTGACAGGATAGACGTTAACAGACATCCCAAGTTGGGAAAGTCATCACCCTGGGAGACATACTGTACAGTTAAAGTCAGAATTATTAGCCCCCCTTTGAATTTGTTTTCTTTTTTTAATGTTTCCCAAATTATGTTTAATAGAGCGAGGAAATTTTCACAGTATGTCTGATAATATTTTTTCTTCTGGAGAAAGTCTTATTTGTTTTATTTTGGCTAGAATAAAAGCAGTTATAATTTTTTTTAAACCCATTTTAGAGACAAAATTATTAGCCCATTTAAGCTATATTTTTTCCAGATAATCTACAGAACAAACCATCGTTATACAATAACTTACCTAATTACCATAACCTGCATAGTTAACCTAATTAACCTAGTTAAGCCTTTAAATGTCACTTTAAGCTGTATAGAAGTGTCTTAAAAAATATCTAGTCAAATATTATTTACTGTCAACATGACAAAGAAAAAATAAATCAGTTATTAGAAATGAGTTATTAAAACTATTATGTTTAGAAATGTGTTGAAAGAATCTTCTCTCCGATAAACAGAAATTGGTGAAAAAAATAAACAGGGGGGCTAATAATTCTGAGTTTAACTGTAGATCAGGAGATTTGCAGGAGTTTGCGTGACGTATTTGAAGAGCGGAGAGACGCGTGATTTCCGGGAGATTACCATTCGTTTGAGGGCATCTGGAACTTTTAGGAGACTTGGAATGTCTGTGTTCATATCCACTGCTGAATGGATATTCATTATGTTAGTGTACAACATAAACCTCATTTAATGTCCATAAACCGTGATTGAAGCCTCTTCTTTTATAATTGTTCTGACAGGTGACTGTGGTGATGAAGTAAAAACGGTAAAATCGCTGTAATTGATTTCAAACATGCACTGTTTTAAAAACGTTTTAAACTTGTACAACTCATTCTTGATCACATTTGATCATGATTGATGTTCACAGAGAGCTGAACAGATCTTTTAACTCCAGTTGCTTTGCGGTCGTCCTGTCTTGTTGATATGACTATACGCGTTGCTACGGAGATATGTTATCACGCAGCTGTCAATCAGTTCATTGGACGGGGAAAACATACTCCTACGTCATGTTGTGGTGCGCCTCAATATGGGAGGGATTTGGATCCTATTTTAACATCAGGAAATTCCAAAAAAAGAGACTTATTGTCTTTATATTACCCCAATATGACTGTAGACACACTATACCTACACACAGTTCTGTCCAAACAGCTTCCAAAAGATGATTTTCATCATAGGTGCCCTTATAAAGTGACATGTAAAGGCTTAACTGGGTTAATTAAGGTAATTAGGCAAGTCATTGGATAATGATGGTTTGTTCTATAGACATTCATTCATTCATTCATTTTCTTTTCAGCTTAGTCCCTTTATTAATTAGGGGTCACCACAGTGGAATGAACCACCAACTTATCCAGCATACAATATGTTTTACACAGCGGATGCCCTTCCAGGGCAACCTAACACTGGGAAACACCCATACACTCTTGCATTCACACACATACACTAAGGCCAATTTAGATGATTCAATTCTTCTATAGCGCATGTCTTTGGACTGTGGGGGAAACCGGAGCACCCACCGTGACGCTCCTTGTTTTATAGACAATGGAAAAATAAATAATGCTTAAGGGGGCTAATAATATTGACCTTAAAATGGTTTTTAAAAAATTTAAACTGCTTTTATTCTAGCAGAAATAAAACAAATCAGACTTTCTCCAGAAGAATAAATATTATAGGAAATACTATGAGAAATTCCTTGCTCTGGTAAACATCATTTGAAAAATATTTTAAAACATTTTGCTTGATTTCTGCTGCACGAGATGAAATAAGACATTTATTATATTTTTCTTGGAGTTCAGAAAGTGTCTGAAATTGCAGTATACTTCCTCTTCCCTTACGGCAAAAACATTTGCTCTGTCTGGATGCACTTAGTAAGGGTGTGCTCCTGTCACACATGTGCACTTCAGTATACCGACAGAAAGCAGGTTAATGTGTTTACATGCTGGGTGAAATTGCAGGTCAAAAATCTAGCTGTGCCAAAAGGTTTATCCTTAAGCCTTTTATGACCATACTCATATAAAGGAAGAATCTTTAACATGTTTACATGACCATGTGGATTAAGCCAAGTTAAGAATGTTAAAGCAAATGACTTTATTTCAGACACAAATAAAAACACTGACAAAACAACAGAAGTACATTAACGCTAACTTTTATTCAGTTACAACCTACACAAATATGTCATACCTGCAGCACACTCAGTTATAAGTCAGATCTAATAATCCTCACTAATTAATTAGTTATATTTATTTAATTGTCTCCATCATCACCCACCTGGATAATGTGACGACCGACACAGAAGCAGAACGCCCACCACACAACTGCTATATCAGCAGAGCGGAGACACGGCGATGTTTAGATTAGCACAGAGTAATTGATTTGGCAGGGTGATTGATCACTATCTGGCTACCCTAATCATGGTTACAACCTTACCATGGGACTTTTATTGACCACAGAGACTTAATTAGTTGTTTTATCTGAAATTAAACAACTTTTACATGACTAGGGTGTTATAAAAATGAGCCCTCCCTGCTGGTCTCACTAACACTTCTGACTCACACCCAGATCTCGATCAGACTCAACCATAGTTCAGCTCAGGTTTAAAAAGCTGCTATAATGCAAAATTGGTTACACTTTACAAAAAGGTTGTATTAGTTGTTGTATTTACTAACCAATGCTATCTCACGGCCAATTCGTAACTTTTTGATTAGTGGCTAATTCGTATGAATTCGTACGATCTAATTCGTACAAATTAGTACGATTTGCCCATCACCCAATGACGGTTGGGGTTAGGGGTGGGGTTAGGTGCCACGCCTCCTTTTTAAAATCGTACATTTTCGTACGACTGAACTCGTACGAATTCGTACGAATTAGCCACTAAACTGACAAAACGTAAAATACTTACGTTTCCTCGTGAGATCAGGCTGTTACTAACATGAACTAGTGGGTTGTCTACTGTCATCTTTAATGTGCGCGTTCATAATTTCAGGAGGCGTGGTTTTGGACGACAGGGGAGGGATTGTGTTTCAAAATATGATGCTAACGGATAGCATTTAGGCAGATCATCTACTGCACTTTTAACACAATTCTTAAGATTTAAATTGTTTCATGTTTAATCCACTAAAGTTTGTTAAGTTAACTTAATCGATTTACGTTGGGACACCTAGAATAAATTGTGTGGAATGAGTTGTGTGGTATTGTTTAGACATTTCTGTAGCCTTTTTACAGTTTTTTACTGTCATTTTTACAGTGTAGTACAGGCTATAACAGTGGTGGCCAAACTTTTTAGACCCGAGGGCCACATCAAGTTTTGCAAACCAATTGAAGGGCCACATGTCAAATCCTTCAAAAAATAACTGTTATTTATAGTGGCAGTATACATGGAACATGTAATATCGGACAGAAACGTGTCACATTGACACACATTTTTTTAATAGTTATTATTGAGTCAAATTTACAAGTCAAATTAATTTGCACTGCTATTTATATTTACTTATCAATCAACATCAAACAATAAAATAATCCCTTATAAAATATAATAATAATAATAATGTAATAATTTTTACAGTGGAGAATAGAAAAGATATTGTCTGATAGAAAAAAATCTCATATTAACATATTAAAATTAATTTGAATGTTTGTGTGAAAAATGCTGACTTAGGTTGCAGTCTTTAAAAACAGCAATACATTCTTGGCTTATTAGACATACCGCTTTCTGTCCGTTATTGGTGAAGAAGCATTTTGTTGTCCATTCTTCCTTAAACACACGACATTCAGAGTCAATTTTTCTTTTTTTTTGCCTGACTCATTTTCAGTCATTAACGGTCGAGTGTATTTTAATATCCGGGAGTGTGTTCTAATTTTACTAGTTGCGCTAACTGTACCGTGTTCAATACTGCCATCAAATGGCATTCACTTATATTGCATCATTAGTTTACTAATTCTGAAACCAAACTATTACTCAGAAGCAGTGTTGGGGAGAATACTTTGTAAATGTATTTAGTTACAGAATACAGAATACCTGCTTTAAAATGTATTTTGTAATGTATTCCGTTACTTTGCTTAATCCTGGTACTGTATTCTAAATACTTGGAATACTCCCCTTAAAACAGCCTTCAAGTCTATTAAATGTCACACTATGCGTTGTTAGCAATTTCTGCAGGAAAACAGAGGGCCTCTAATGCCCATTATTGACTGATAAATAAATAAAACAATATAATTATGTTCATTAAATAATGTTTATTTATCAAAGTGTCAACAAATTCAATTTCTGTTTCTATAATAAAGATAAAAAGTGCTTGAACATAGACAGCATTACTGTCTGTAATATACAGTATATGTATATAATATGCATTTTGCTTACCCTTTGTATTTCACAGTCTGCACAGAAAAAGAGATTGCACTGCACTGTCAGGTTTCGCTCACCCCTCTCATTCTTTAAAGAGAAAAAATGCTTGAATTTCCAAGACGTGAATGCATTTTTTCCTTTACTGCTGCTAGAAAGTTGCTTCGGTTGCGGCTCCAACCCCTCGAGCCCCTGGTCTGAATCCTTCATATTTGTACACTCAAGTTAACCAGGGCTGCCAACTTTGGCTAAGGTGTCCCGCCCACATTTGTGTCAGAAAAGCGAACGTAAATTTAAGAAGCGTAAATGAAACCTCTGAAAGCGCAAACGAAACATCAAGCAGCGAATTCACGAACAATGACGGCAAAAAAGCAGTTTATTTGAAAATCATGGGTGTTGTCCGGTTGTTCTGTGTTTGCGATCGTCCTTTTTGCTGCGTGAGAAAATGGAGGTGTGGCGTGAGAGCGTGAAAACAGGGTCATTTGCGTGAGTCTCACTGAGTTAACGCAGGTGATAGCAGTCGGGAGTGTAACTTCTGTTTCTATGGTTTCGGCGGCAATTTAGTAATATTATTATGGGCCAGACACGCATCGCCCTAAGTATTCCAATGGTATTAGGAAAGTAACTGTATTCTAAATACCCTGTTTAAAAATAGTAACTGTAACGGAATACAGTTACTCATGAATAGTATTCTAAATACGTACCGCCGGTACATGTATTCCATTACTCCCCAACACTGCTCAGAAGCAGCATTTCAAAAACTCCCTCTCGCGTGCCGGATGAAAGAGTTTAGCGGGCCGCATATGGCCCACGGGCCGTAGTTTTCCCAACTCTGGGCTATAAAGAGTTAACATGCCTCCTTCTTAAACATTTTTCATGTCCATCATCTATCCTCATGTGTTTGTCTCTTTTTTTCCTTTCGCTTTCATTTCCTAGTCTCTCTCCAACATCTGAGCCCCTGCTCGGCTGTAATGGAACATTTACCCTAAATGCGCGGCAGAAGCGGGTCGTATCTGCTCCTTGTGTCCTGCCGCGGCTGCTTAAACCCCAGCGCCCCCTCTTATCTCCACGACCTGTAATAAGGGTTCTGTTCTGTGTGAGTGAACATTTCATCTCCAAGAAAATCAGTCTGTGAATGAGAAGGACATTTCTGGCCGTTCCCAGCAGGTGAGCTCTGCGGCGGCAGGTGAAATCCAATGCGAATCTGATGATGAAACAAGCTCATGCATATCCTGGCATGCTGGCTGCGGGCCCAGAAATACTCCTGTTTGCTGTGAAAAGCGATGCGTGTTGCAGTCTGCTATGTGTGGAGGAAAGCATATTTTAAGCACCGCTCTGAATGTATAATTTGAGAGGTTTAAACTGCAGGACTGACAGAACACTGTTACTGATAGGATGCTGGTGGCATGGCAAATAGGTTAGCTGTTCTCCGTCCAGACTCCCACTAGGCTTGATACTGAGAACATCGAGTTTAACAGCAGCTTTCCCAAAAATAACTCACAAAAATGGTGATAGAGACTGTATGACCTCTAGTTCTGAAACTTTTCTCCTACGCTGTCTGTGTGCTCCTGGTTTCTACTACATTTTGGGGGCCAAACGTCTATGCAAGTGTTATTATGTATTGTTTTTATACTGTGGGGACTTTTTTAGGTCCCCATGAGAAAAATGAATGGTAAAGAATTAAGTATTTTGAAATTGTAAAGCTGCAGAATGTTTCTTGTATAGGGTTGGGTTTAGGGTTGGGGAGGTGGACAGAATATCGAGATTTATACAACAGTTCTGTCTGGTTCTCCAATCTGATTGGCTTATAGCTGTACGATATTCTGCAATATCAGCACTCGTACAGCCTCTTCACCCTTGTGTATTACTCCACCCCACCCACATGACAAACAGAGGACACTCTACATTTTGACAAATATTGCAGCTGTTGGACAACATAAAGACTTTTGAGGTGAGAATGTAGTTGTTTAGATTGCAAATATACAGTTTATTTATAAGGATAGTGCCTTTTTTAAAATAATTATAATTTCGGAGATTCAGCACGTTGGCGGACATCAGCAGAGCAAAAAAATTGACGGATGACCACCACAATATGGCAACAGAGACCTTATTATAAGTCCTTAGGGAAAAAAACTCAGCCTAAATTCAAACTACAACTGATCAAATCATTATAAAACAGGTGAGTGACTTCAGAGTCAATCTCTCTCTTCTGTATTTTGTAGTGCTGTATTTATGCCATAGTAATCTGGTAGTGTTTGCTTTGCTTACTTTTTTGGGGTTAATTATTGTGATCTCCCGATTGCAACAGAGAAATACTGGGAAATCTCTGTACACCGATGCCATTTCATGCCGTTCAGCCATGTAATCTTAAAATGTGAGCAAAATCACCTGTTTTTGTCATCACTTTAGACATTACGCTAGAGAATCGTTCAAATACTAGCTCTAACGTTTAAGGTTTCTGCTGTTCTGACGTCAGCTGCAGATGTTAAAGAGCACCTAGGTTACCCCTTTTTCCAGATTTAATATAAGTCTTTTGTGTCTCCAGAATGTGTCTGTAAAGTTTCAGCTCAAAACACCCATCAAATTATTTATAATACCTTTCATAAGTTTCTATTTTGTAGCTTTTAGCGTCAGGTAGCGGTGTTTGTGTACTGCGCTTTTAAGGCTAGTCCTTCACACCCACCGTTTCCACGTGCCTGTGAGCGTCCCTCAGTCTCCTCGCTCGGCTGCGTCAGACAACAGACAGACACAAAGGAATAAGATCTCACGTAACGTTTGTGAGATATACTACAGTAAGACCTTTACCAATGAGTATTTGATGCATTTGTTGTGGAGCTGCAACAATGAGTCACACACAATGTCGTTACAAAGTTCACGCACACACAGTGTGGACACACACACACAGACAGCGCGCGTGTTTAGCTTTGCACTCTATTTGCACGCAAATGTGACAGGATACAGGTTAATATCCACTGCTGTATGGATATCTGTTATGTTGATGTACAAAATTATTCCCGGTTGCTTTGCGCTCGTCCTGTCTTGTTGTTGATATGATTATACGCGTTACTACGGAGACATGTTAATATGCAGCTGTCAATCAATACGGTGGGCGGGGTGACCGCACTCCTACGTCAAGTTGCGGTTGGCCTGAAAAAAAAAGAGTATTTCAATTTTCAGAAAAAGTCAGCACCAATAGCCTAGTGGTCAAGGTCCATTGCAGACCCTTCCCCTCTCTCTGCTCCTAATACGTTCCTGTCCATAACCTTCACTGTCCTTTCTAATTAAAGTTGAAAAACCGCTAAAAATAATAATAATAAATAAATAAATAATATATATATATATATATATATATATATATATATATATATATATATATATTTTTTTTTTTTTTTTTTTTATTATTATTATTAATAATTATAAATATGTGGATGTTTAAGCATTAAGTGTTGTCCATTTTTATATTTCATCTAAATAATGGTATATTTTTAAAAATGCATGTTATGATTGCAAATAGATAATAAATTTAATTAATAATTTATTTGGCTCTTTAGATAAATTTAAGTACTTTTTTTAATTCCACAGATATTAGCACATACTTTGCACATCCATTTGTTTGTTGTTTTTGTGATATGGGTTCATCATGAAGTCCCCACTATTATTTGCAGCATTTTTATATTCTTTTTGAGCATTTCGATTCAGAAAACTGGCAGAACCCAAACCAAAAGGCAGTAAAAGAAAATCCACCTTCAACAGTCTAGACTAGATTTGTCTGAATACGTGTTTGTTTAGTTTTTATTTTGCCCTTGTTTTCCTTCCTCTCGCTCAAACTGCTGCTGTTTTGCATGTAGATCCCATTAGACTCATTGCACCTGTGCTTCAGGGCTTCAGGTGGACACCCACTCCAGCACGTCTCATGAAAATTTCATATGCAACGAGAACAAGGAGCGACGGCGGGAAAGGAGACAGAGAGGGAGGGAAAGAGACTGTTGGATGAAACCAGTTACCATGGTGAGACTGTCAATGTCGATATCCGACGTGTCATCTTTTAGACTTTAATTGGGTACCCCAAGTGTCTTTCTCTTCGTCTTTCTAGCCAAACCCCACTTTTTTTTTGCTCTTTTTTTTCTCTCCCACCCACTCATTTGTGTGGATAACGTGCCAAAGTTTGTGCAAAGAATGACTCAATTGCAATGGTTGTTGAATCACCAGAGTTTTTCCTGGCCGATAAAGTCACCTCACACTAACAATGCTTTCTCACATCCCACCGCTGTCGCCAAATCATTCCTAACAAGGAGTCGACAAAAGCACCTCTTTTAAATCTCAAGTGACTTCAAACGCAGTTAAATGGAAAAGGGTGAAGAACACAGTGCCCAAAGATGGCATCTCTGTCTTTATAATGAGATTTCCACCTGATGCCAATCTGCAGACAGGCTATCTGTGAAAGCTGTTAACTTTAGAAGAGAGAGGCAGACGTTTGGGTGACAATGGCACCAACTCTAATCCCCCAAAACACCAAAGCAATCTCAGGCTTAATCTACGGCAGACGATTGGAATGAGACGCACTGATTAAGAAGGTTTCTGTCTGTCACTCTTCCCTTTTTTCCCTCTGTCTATCTCTCTCTCTCCCTCTATCAATATCTTTCTCTATTTTTTTTTGTCTTGTGTTCTCTCCCACTTGGCACCCAACAATTCAAGTTGATTTAGATTCAGGGAGTCACAATCTGATCCCCAAAGCGATCTCAGTTGCTGACTTCACCTAGATAATCACTTGTTTTTAACTGGAAGTCATTCCTATTGATGAATCTGACTGTTTACATGAACACTACATAAAGTGATCAGGTTGATGTTAAGCTTGAATTGGAAGTGATCATTTGACATGCTCACACGGCACAAATATACAGAGTTTCTTACTGTTTAAGGGATTAGTTCATCCAGAAATGTTTATTCTGTTACTAATTACTCAGCCTCATGTTGTCCCAATCCCCGGAGACCCCCAAGATGAGATTTTAGATGAAATCCTGAAGCTCTCTGACCATCCAAAGAAAGCAATGGTACCAATATGTTGTCACGGTTGTGGTGGGGAAAAGGAGGCGAGGACCCAAGCGCAGAGTTAAGATATTTATTTATAATAAAATAAAACAAAAGGGCAGAATAAACAACCCCGAGGGGGAAAACACTGACAAAACAAATAAACAAACCAAACTAGACTGGGCCGGCTGGCAGGGATCAAGACGGGGACACATCAAGACAAGACGATGCACGATGACGAACTGGCACAGGACAGCAGACATGAGGAGATTTTAAGCTGAAGTAAATTAACACAAACAGGTGAACATGATAAACTAATAATGGGTTAACAAGGAGGGTAGGGCTAGACAATACAAGACTAGAACACATGACACAGACACACAAGCACGCGGCGCATGTAAACATGAGTCACGTGCTAAACACAACACCAACAGAAGACTAAACGCGAGACACGAGCACACGATAGATGTAAACATCTTACCGTGCGCTCACACATAAGCACCGCGCATGCTTCATCTCAGCGCCAACCGAATCCAAAACCAACCAGACTGAGACGCTGAGAATGAAACAGCGCGATGCCGACAGAACAAAACAAACACGAGAGCGCGCGCGTCACAAGCGCGCACGCAGGCCGTACACGCTCGCGTCAAGTGGGAGCGCGCATGGCCCGCACACACTCATGACAGCACGCACCCAGAGACACACACACACACAATGACAGTAAACTAGTGCCCGACCCGAGAAAACTCGAGCCGAGCACAACAGGGCATGGACAAGACAGAGCTAGTGTCCGGACTCTGCGACCAAACCAGAATTTACAAGACCAAAGTGGCAGAACCCTGACATATGTTCAGTTTACAAATAAGGAACAAAAAAAACTGTCAAAAGCTGTTTTGAAAAAGCTCGGTGAACTTTGACCTGCGAAATCACATCACTTGATTGTGTGAGCCCAATAGAAGATTAAAACATGACCTCTCTGTACAGAAATTTAGAGCAATTATAGAGCAATTGCTTGCTTTTATCAACGTCTAATCATGTTGTTTTATCCCTACCGATTTGTCCTACCTTGTTAGATTCTCCTACCTCCCATTCAAAAAGTAGGTAGCACATTTTGATGGCGCAATATTCTACCCATCAGATTTTTCTACCAGTGTAAATTTTAATGTGGACTGGTGTGATATGATGCTGTAATATTACCCTAACCTACCCCAATCCTTGACCCTAATCTCAGAATTATTTAAATAGAGTGTTGGTAGCATAATCTGATGGGCAGGATAAATTGATAATAGTCAACCACAATGTTTATATTCCATACAAAGTATGAAGCTGATCGGTCAGCTCCTGTCACGTGACTCATGGTGCACTCACAGCTTTCTGAAAAGTTGATAAGTTTTGTAGTGCTGTATTTTTGCTATAGTAATATGGTAGTGTTTGCTTTGCTTTGGCGTTAATTTTTGTGATCTCCCGATTGCAACAGAGAAATACTGGGAAATCTCTGTACACCGATGGCATTTCATGTCGTTCAGCCTTGTAATCTTAAAATGTGAGCAAAATCACCTGTTTTTGTCATCACTTTAGCTACGGTTTCTGCTGTTCTGTCGGTTTCTGCAGAACCATTCCAGGGTTCGCCTGGAATGTGTCCGCGTTGCTCCCAATATGCGCATGCAAGCCACGCGCCTCTATTGGAAAAAAACAAACTTGCCCACAGAAAAGACACGTCATGTGAGCAATCTCCAGCAGTCGATCTTGCACAGACATGCTGTATTCACCTGATATGTTGACAAATAGGTTGCGGATCCATTCCTTGGCAGTTCATGGGTCCTTCACTGGGCCTTTTCCCCTTCGCAAAGAAACTTTCTAAAGACATCTGGTTCTTACTCATTTTGTTAGCTTGTGAGTTAAATTTTGGTGCTCAAGTGACGAAAGAAACGGTCATTTTTCTGAATAAAAGATTTTTCAAAATAAAAAATTGTTTTTTGACTTTAAATAAATAAAACAGAAATAATTAATGATTAATTGTGCGACCTGGTATCAATTGATCCACGGACCTGTACCAGTACGAAACCTCAATGGCAAATCATCTTGATATTTTGATTTGACTTTTAGGAGATCCACCAAGAGCAAACCACACTGATCCAATTGATTTCCAATGGACAAAATCATTCCACACCTTAGTTTTTATCCAAAAATTTTTCTTGTGCAATAAGTTTCATTTTCTATGTTATAATAGGGAGGAAAGACTAATGCATAGTTAGTTTCTGCTGGTAGATGCTTTAAAATTGCCATAAAATCTGGTTCTGGTTCCAGAAACGTTGTTCCATAAACATATAACAACCAACAATGACAAACTGATAATACACACATACTTAAACATCAAATACAGTATATGTAGGCATGGATTAGCCTGTGGAGGCTTTAGCCTAGGGATGTGTGCAGGATTGGCTATTTAAAAACTATATATTTTACATTTATTTAAGCTTGAACAAAAAAGACCCCCACTGGTCAAGCCATGCCCACACCCTAGGCAGAAATCAAGAGAATCCTCATCCACTCCACCTACCTAAAGCTCAGATCCTGCATGTTGTTATAAAACTGAAGATGTGATGTGGGCATACTGGATCAAAATGGGACCTGAAAGCTGCCAGAATAAAAGATGTGGATGTTGCTGCCTCAAAAAGACAACATAAAAAACAAAAGAGGTCCCCTCAAAAGGCAATTTTTAGCTGCAGGCTATGGTGATGGAGAAAAATGAAGCTGCATGACTAGCTGAACATGAAGAATCAGAGATGCGCTCATGTATGTTACATGTTATGGTATATGCAGGAGTCCTAAAGATAATTTCAATACATTTTTAAGACTTTTTAAAGACCTTCTCAGAATATTTTAAGACCTCGTCACCACTTCAAGTTCTAATCAGCATTAAACCTTTAACGTAATAAACAATTGTTAATAAACAGTTGTAGTTCAATAAATCAATGGAGCACAACCATGCAACAGAACTCAGATAAGCTCGGAAGAAACAAACCTTGAAAGAATAAATTGCATGGTTGTTTTCAGCGACAGGCTTCAACCACTGTTTAAACTCATCTTTCTCCAACCAGGCGTATGCAAACTTACATTTTTCCATTTTGTCGTCTGTTTCGCTCTACGGTTTCGCTACATGTGGAGAGCATCACATCACCTTCCTGCATTTGTCGCAAATTACGATTTTATCATTATCGCAATAATGCCGAAATCGTATTATCACCGGAACGAAGGAGCTTGGCCCGACACGCCTCGGCCCGAACCAATCGCGTGGATCAAGCACACCGTTGTTAATATTAGGAGGAAAATAAATATATTTATGCTTTTTTTGGGAGTCAAACACTTTGGACAACGCTTGAACAAAATTTAAAACCTCGTAAAAACATGATTAAGACTTTTTAATACCTTTTAAGGGCCTTAATTTTCTCATAATTGATTTCATTCATTCATTTTCTTTTCGGCTTAGTCCCTTTATTAATCTAGGGTCGCCACAGCGGAATGAATCGCCAACTTATCCAGCATATGTTTTACACAGCGGATGGCCTTCCAGCTGCAACCCATCACTGGGAAACTCATAATTGATTTATCAACTTTTAATACTTTTTAAGACCCCGCGGACACCCTGTACATGTTATGGTGATGATGGAAAGAAAAAAAAACTGACAATGTATGAGCATACTGGACAAAACACTATAGTTTTAGTTCTGTTTAGTTCGGTTATGACTTTAGTTGGATTAAGGTCATCAAAAATCGCTGTTTATATGGTAGACTCTTAATCAGAGTATTGTCTTAATCATATTAAAATCGGAGTATTGGTGTCCATGTAAACAAATAATTGAATTATTTGCCTTAATCTTAATACGACAATAATATGATTAAGGCGTTTACGTGAGTTGCTTTTTGAATGTTGCTTTCATGATCCAGTTTTACATGTTACAGCACATAGATCGAGTAACGACATTGCATCACCACGCTATCCACATTTCCTCCGGAGTTTCATGTAATTTCAGGTGTTTCATTTTTAATTTTTCGACTTTAACTGCAGTTTGGCACTTTCACTTTCATTCAGGAACATTTCATTCATGCCCCCGTGTCAAACTGCGGTATTGGATGCGAATATAAAATAGGGATTTTAACGGAATTTAATACCGCACACTGAATGAAAAAAAAAAAACTGCATTTCGTGATGTGTGTGTCTGTGGTCCTTTACTGACTAGGTAGTTGCAGAGAATACAGTAGTGTCAAACAGTCATGTGTGTATAGACTATTCTGTCACAAAATACAACAAAAAGTCCTACATGACGATTTGATTTCGGTGTTTACATGTCTTTAGTGTACTGACTGTAATCGGCATACTCCACATGTCTTAATTCGATTTATGTTCAGTTCAATTATGACTTTAGTCAGATTAAGGTCATCAAAAAATAAAAATAAAATAGAGGAGAAAAGCTCAAATTTAGACAATTATTCCCTAGAATTAAAGCCAACAGATGCTAACATTGACCTCATTGATGTTCAACACACACAAATCTGTTAAAATCTCAAAAAACGTTGACTAGGGTTTTATGACTTTTTAAAAAGTGTGGTTGCAGTGGTGAGGTTTTTGGCAGAGCAAGAAGAACTACTATCTATTTGACACAGTGAAATATTTGAGTTCACCACCCAACCACGCTTTATTACTAGGAGATTGATCTACATTTGTGGTAGAGTAATACAGACAGTACTCTGTATTTACACCATTAAGCATTGTGTTCCTGAATAAATGGGAGCAAGGTCATCCATTTTGTCTTTTGTCTTTAGAGACATTACATTACTCTATATAATGCGATGACAAAAGGCTAAATTGAATCAACAAAAGTGGGAAAAACAATATATGCAATGTTTATGTCTCTTTTATTAGAGACAGTATTGTTCAGTAAGGCTCTATGTGTAAGTTATGTACTTATGTTTATTTGTGGGCAGCACGGTGGCTCAGTGGTTAGCACTTTCACCTCACTTCCAGAAAGTCGCAGGTTCGAGTCCCAGCTGGGCCAGTTGGCATTACTGTTGGAAAGAGTTGGAAAGTTGGAAAGTTGGAATACTGAGTTGGAAAGTTCACCCTCCAAGCTTTATGCAGGTATGTCTGTCATGTGTATGTCTCATGTATTCATGGAGATTTCGCTGTTTTTTCTGACCTCAGTTTACATGTAGCGCGAGTCTCACGCGGACGATTGTAATAACAAAGCCTCGTGGGCGTGGTCGCATTAAAACTAATGAGCTTCGACAGAGAAACTAGACATCGCGTTGATTTCATACTGATTACTTTATCAAGCAATATTTGTTTTCAACATGCACCGCTGCATTTAAAAGTAGACACTTCAAGCTTTCTATAGATATGTGTCTCATGTCTGTGTGTTTAGTTTTCGCGGAGTTTCAGTGCATTTTACTGACGCGTTTGTAAAAACAGTTCACGGAGAGAGAAAAGAGAAAGTGGCTTCACTGTTTATTTTCCTTATTTTGCAAAAGTACACACTTTTGTTGTTATTGTGAGTGTACACAAAAAAAACTATACACCTAACAGATTCGATTGATGTATTGCTCATATCTGTACGATCAAAACGGAAAGTGTAATTTAAGTTTTTTTCGGCGTTTTCATGTCAAAACGCGTATACGCGGGCTTCGACCCCTGGGGGTTAAATAGACTTAAGCATTCATTTGGTTGTTCAAGCGTAAAACGAGATGAAAGACAGTTGTAACCACTGGCGCTATCAGTAGTAACAGGCTAGTGCAGAAACTCCACTGTCATATTTTAAAGACATCACGGGTGGGGGGAATGGAATTTATTGCAGTGCTTCTTGTCCGATCTGAGACCCACTTCATATCGTATATCTAACAGGCAGAGAAGATCGCTGATTTTTAAAGAAATCAGATCTTAAACGTGACAATTTTGTAATGGAAAGACAGTTCACCGGAAGCCCTTAAGCTGCCTGGCTGAAAATTAAAAGTCTGTGTGCAAATAGCCCGTTCTTGACTTATATGCACATTTAAAACGTGCTTAATAGCTGTACTTTCATACTTTGTTACTGATAAATTTTTCATGACTAAATTAAGTATAGCATTATTTACAAATCATTGGTATTTGAGAGTAGTTGGGGGGTTTTAAGATGGTAGCAAATGATTAGTAAACTATTCAAATCAACACATCTATATTAATATTCACACATATATTCATGTGTATGTTAATAAATGCTTTATTAACTCAACTTCATCCAGTTTTGTGACCCAAAGTGAGGACTATTCAGATCCAGTCATGCACCACACACTCACACCTGTTCCAGGTTCCCATTGCTTAGACTCACACAGCTGAAGCTGCTCATGGACTGATTACACTCACATACAGCTAACTCTGACACCCTCATTGCTGAGTCTTGTTATGCTGTTAGTGAACATTACGACGTGTTTTCCTTGCCTTGTTTGTTTGTTTATGTTGTCTGCTTCCTGCCTTTTTGACTATCTGCCTGTTTTTTGACCACATCTCGATCTGTTTGCTCCTGATTGTGACCGTTGCTTGCCTGACCATTCTCAATAAACCTGCGTTTGGATGTGGACCCCTGTTGTCAGCGTCCTGTTCACATTACATTAGGTCACAAAACTGGATGAAATTAAATTATCAAAGTATTAATTAACATACAAATGAACTATTAATACATCTCATAAGAAGATATAAAATGTTAATTTGAATAATTTATTAATCATTTGCTTACACATTCTAATTGATCTTTAAAAACCAGCAACTTCTCTCAAATAATTGGTTTGTGAATGATGCATTACTTAATTTAGTAATAAAAAAAATAATAATTAACAAAGTATGAAAGTACAATTATTAACCACATAATATATGTGCTTATTGAGCATTTGTATCTGGAGTAACTGCTTACTAGCATCTGTTAATGTAGAGTTAATGCTTAACAGATAATGAATTAACTATTTGCTAATGCTTAATAAATGATTCATAGTGTGTAGTTATAAAGTGTTACCATATGCTGGAATAGTTGACGGTTCATTCCGCTGTGACCACCTTTGATAAATCAGACACTAAGCCGATTTACACTTTATTTGAGTGTGTAAAGACACCTCATTCATGTTCCAGATGTACCATCCATGCCATATTGACAAATGTTATCCAATAATTGTCATTCAGATTTCATTAGCGTTCCATATTCATTTACCATCACTATTTATTTACTTATTTGGATCAATCCTCGAAACAAAATAATCAGAAAAAAGCATCATAACACATTACTGAAACATTGTTTTCTCCACCTACAAGCCGCCCTCATCTCTAGATAGATGACATCATCATCATGCCCTATCATTAAACACCCAGACGACCCACCGGTCTTCAGACGGGAACATCTGTCCTATCATCTCCGCGTTTATTAACTCTGACAATATGTCATATTTAGCGGCCACCTGTAGCTCAGCCCAGTGTGTGGACACAAAGCTACGGCACACATGAATGATACGGCCATCATTCTTCAGCTTCCATCTGTTCGGCACACTCACACCCTCTACAGCAGCCCTGCGCTATTGTCTCATACAATTTTCACTCCCCACAGTGATTTATGCTCTTTTTCAAACTAGCTCAACTTTGCTCAGCAGTGTTGGAGCATGTTAAAAAAATATATAAAGTCCCTACAGTGTCCTAAAAGCCATCAGGCACTCTGGAAAGAGAGAGACAAAGAGGAAAATATGAGACATCTTTAAAAATAAAAAAGGGTCCCTGACAAAACAACAGCCGAGTAGCCAGATGCCAAAGCGAGAGACGCTGAGTTCATACTAATTAAACCCTAGGCGAGAACAGAGAGAGAGAGAGAAAGAGGGAAAGAGCAAATTAGGACAGGAAAGTGAAGACTCGAGGAGAAGGGTGGAGAGAGATAAACTAGAAGGCATTAAGAAATTAAGTTTGAAGATAGAAAAGAGAGAGGATGTGAGGAGAAAAGGAATAAAAAAGCAGAAGAGAAGGGAAAAAACTCGCTGTAATTTACCCACATTATTTGTCTTAATGTGCTGGATGAAATATTAAACTTGTTTTTTTTTTTAAAGATGAGTCACGCAGCAAAACACTTATTTCCTTCCATCTTAATGTATAAAAAATAAATGTACAATAATTAATATACATTGTGTTGTTTCTTAACTTTTCAGAAAATATAAGTTTGGAAAGAGATTTCTCAATATACTGATATTGTTTAGGAAGGTGTTGATTTATTTTAATTTTTATTGTATTATGCTAGCAAAAATACTGTATTCTCTGTTAAAAAAACTGTATTTATATATATATATATATATATATATATATATATTGTATATATATATATACACACACAGTGTTTCCTCTAGGATTTTTCCCAGCTGTGGCGGCAGGCTTTTTTTTTTACACAGATCTGCCAACTATTTCAAAGACAAATATTACACGCAGGATTACAAGTCGAGAACGCATTCATGTAATATGAGCATGCAAATCTCTTTGCTTGTGCGCCGATTTCCTCTTCGTGCACAAAACTTCTTGCACGCACTCAACTTTACATGCTCAAGTGCAGATCTTCTCGTGCGCTCTCCATTAAGCGCTGCTGAAGCGCGATTTAGTGCGTTTTTGTGCGTTTTCCGACATTAACGCGTCCTGAAGTAAAGTGAAACGGCTATAAACTCCAGCAAGATAAAGTCATTTTATGCAGAGCCATTGACCTTTATGAATAAAGTATACCTATGGAAACTGTGTTCATCTTAACTGAAAGCTACGCCGTGTTTGCTGGACTCACGCACCTGTCAGTCAGTCTGTCAGAGAGTCAGTCAGCATGTCACCTTAAAGAGTTGAACAAATAACGCACAGCATTACTACGGTTACAGAAATGTTTGCGCTGTTATAATTCACTTACCTTTTAATATGTTTTGGTGAGATTATAACCCGCTATAAAAAAACACGACTAAATGTTTTAAATGAGAAGTTGTAATGTAGCCGTGGCGGGATGAATTTTGCCGTGGCGGCCCGCCACGGATGAATGAATGTAGCGGAAACCTTGCACACATACAGTTGTGCTCATTACAAGTTTACATGAAGAATTTGTTAAAATGTGAATCATTTTCTGCCTCATGTACATTGCTGCATTCATCTTTCCCTCTATCCTGACTAGTCTTCCAGTTCCTGCTGCTGAAAAACATCCCTGCTGCTGCCACCACCATGCTTCACTGTAGGGATGGTATTAGCCTGGTGATGAGTGGTGCCTAGTTTTCTTTAAACGTAATGCCTGGCATTCACTCCAAAGAGTTCCATTTTACTCTCATCAGACCAGAGAATTTAGTTTCTTATGGTCTGAGAGTCCTTCAAATGCCTTTTGGCAAATTCCAGGCAGGGAGTGGCTTCCGTCTGGCCACTCTACCATACAGGCCTGATTGGTGGATTGCTGCACAGATGGTTGTCCTTCTGTAAGGTTCTCCTCTCTCCACAAAAGAATGCTGGAGCTCAGACAGAGTGACCATCGGATTATTGATCACCTCCCTGACTAAGGCCCTTCTCTCCTGATCACTTAGCTTAGATGGCCGGCCAGCTCTAGGAAGAGTCCTGGTGGTTCCAAACATCTTCCACTTACGGTTGATGGAGGCCACTGTGCTCATTGGAACTTTCAGAGCAGCAGAAATTGTTCTGTAACCTTCCCCAGCCTGTCTCAATCCTGTCTCGGAGGTCTACAGACAATCCCTTTGTCTTCATGCTTGGTTTGTGCTTTGACATGCACTGTCAACCCTGGGACCTTATATAGACAGGTGTATGCCTTTTCAAATCATGTCCAATCAACTGAATTTACCACAGGTGAACTCCAATTAAGCTGCTGAAACATCTCAAGAATGATCAGTGGAAACAGAATGTACCTCAGCTCAATTTAGAGCTTCACGGCAAAGGCTGTGAATACTGATGTACATGTGATTTTTCAGGTTTTTTATTTTTTGTAAATTTTCAACAATTTCCCAAAAAATTTTTTTACATTGTCATTATGGGGTATTGTGTGTACAATTTTGAGGAAATAAATGAATTTTTCCATTACAAGGCTGTAACACAAAAAAATGTGGAAAAAGTGAAGCGCTATGAATACTTTCCAGATGCGCGCTATCTAGCTATGTTCATTCATTCATTCATTTTCTTGTCGGCTTTGTCCCTTGCGGGGTCGCCACAGCGGAATGAACCGCCAACTTATCCAGCACGATTTTTACGCAGCGGATGCCCTTCCAGCCGCAACCCATCTCTGGGAACTTCCACACACACATTCACACTCATACACTATGGACAATTTAGCTTACCCAATTCACCTGTACTGCATGTCTTTGGACTGTGGGGGAAACCGGAGCACCCGGAGGAAACCCACGCGAACCCAGGGAGAACATGCAAACTCCACACAGAAACGCCAACTGACTAGCTATGTTCATTCATCTTAAAAACTATATATATATATATATATATATATATATATATATATATATATATATATATATATAAATAACAGATTCTTTTTAGAAAAACATATCTCATTTTTCATTACGTTTAATGATTTGGGTCATGTGATTCATGTTTTGCGCTTCTGAACTTCCAATTAATCTGCTGCTGCTTTCAGTAGTATGTCAATAAATGTCATGTAAAATGGCATTCAAACTCACATTGTTAGCATTTAACGCTGAATAAGGCACATGAGGTGTGCCTGAGGTGATCATTGTCAGTTTTCTGTTGTTCATATTCCTTCTATTGGGTGCCGTTGCTTTTATTTAAAACACGATTTAAATCACTCGCTCCTGTCCTCAATCTGACAACCTGTGCTTGTGTTTGTTTTGATCCAGGAGTGCAATACCTGGTTTAACCACTGGGCGTCAAACTAACATACTGCACCTTTAAGTATTTTTGTGAGTAAATTGCATACAAGTCAATGCAAACATGAGAACCGAGGTGGATTACCGTCCTGCCATTGAACAATGCGGAATACACAATACATTTGCTGTGAACTTGTGAAATTAGCATCTTCCGTTTGGTGTGAACCAACCATGTTGGCCAATCAGAAAGGAGAAAACCGCACACGCTGAGGCAAAAACTTGCAAAACGGTTGCAGCGTCCACACGACCACACTTTACCCTGCACTGTACACTGATTTGGAAAAAAATTTCAGAGCTTTTATAAAGTTTTGGTTTCAGTCACCTGATACTCCATTTTCGTGTGGACAAACAGCAAAACCGCATAGAAAAAGGGTAGTTTGTGTGGACAGCTAGGCCTAAGTGCATTGGAGCAGGGTTGGAACTAAACTCCAACCCTGAAACTAAGTTTGACACCCCTGGGTAGGGTTGCACCAGCTGATTGTAAGTTCTTTCTTAAACTGGAACATAAAGTCCACACTAGGAGCTTAGTAACTACTAGATAGTTTGTAACTAAATTTGTTCTCACTTCGGTTGCACCACATGTTCTTAAAGCAAACCGTAGTTAGTGGGTCGTAAGCTCTCCGTAAAGTCATGCGTAGTGGCATTGAATGACATAATATCCAACAAGTGAAGTTTATTTATAAACTAATTTCGAGAGGATCATGTGATTATGATTGAACACGGCTGGTTCTGCTTTAACTATGTATGATCAATCAAACAGACGATTCCTAAACCTCTATAAAGAGCCAGGGTTTCTCACTACAGTCGATTCAAAGAATCCCCTCCCTTCCACCCCTACTCCTCCACCTTTCCTTTCATAGGGTGGCACAGTGGCCCAGTGATTAACACTGTTGCCTCACAGCAAGAACGTCACCGGTTCTAGTCCTTTAACAGGCAGGCTGTCGTTTCTGTGCAGAGTTAGCATGTTCTTCCGGTGCTTGCGTGGGTTTCCCCAGGGTTCTCCGGTTTCCTCCCACATTCCAAAAACATGCACTACAAGTTTATTGATCAATCTAAATTTAACCCTACAGTCAAACTCTCATCCACCAGCATATCTCTCCATAGCAATCATAAAAAAGGAGGGAGTTCTCGAGATCTACCTGAGCTCAAAGCTCCCCTCTCGCCCTGCAAACGGGAGGGAGCCCAGGGCTCAAGGACCTTTTGAGCTCAGGGCTCTCTCCCGGGACAGCATGCCAAACTTGCTTTATAATCAATCATCAGCTAAGTGTGAACTCTTGAAAAAGCATTTAAATCGTTAAACTGCTTAAAAATTCTGCAACTAATGCATCTATATATAACTTTCCTATGAAAATGAAATTATAAATCACATTTTTATAGTACATTACATTCAGGGCTTTACATTAACACCCGCCAAATGCGGGTATTTCAGCTCTGGCGGGTTAGACAGACACCTCCACTAGCCACTTTGGCTGGTTGGAAATCATTTTTAAATTGTAGTTTCCTTAAAAGCAGGGTTCGACAATAAGCATGGCCCAATATTTGTGCAAATGTGATCTTAGAGTCGAGAAGCAGAACGACTGACAAAATAACTGTGTACACGCGAGCAAAAGAAAGCATGTAAATACTGAACGAGAGGATGATCACTCACGCGCACAGGTGATGTGATGCGCGTGACTGTTAAAAAGCGTGTGCGCTCCCGTTTTCTTGCGCGAAGCAACCGTGGCTAGAGGAAGCGCAACTGGTGCGATCGGTTCCCTTTGAAATAGACTGGACAAAAAGGCGATGATCGTGCACCCACAGTCCTGCTGCTTTTAAGAGCTCAAGATTTTAAAAAAAAAATACACATATTCTTTTGTAAGCAGCAGCGGTCACTGCTTTCATTTTAATTATTCTTTGAACAGATTATTAACAGGCCTATATTAACCGTGTGCGCGATCATTCTTTCATTATCAAACACGGTATGTTTTAACTGCTTTCTTTTGCTTACAGTTATTTTTGTTAATATGGTTTAATTATATTTTTTTACAACAACATTGCTTTAATGGGAGATTACTCCCCGTTTATGTGTAGTTAACTGGTGATCTGGGACTTTTAGCCAGGACAGATTACTGTGCATATTTTAGATACATGACAATAATAATTTTTTTAAATGTAATGTTTTTTTAAAGGAAAGTTTTGTTGAATTAAAAAGTGCACCTATACAGCTATATTTTCTTTGTTTTGACATTAAAAAATTGTGGCTAAGAAATACTTATTTGGTGTGGTCAGAGATAAATTTGGTAAATCCTTGAAAAGTCATGTGAAATAAAAACTAATTGTATTGCGACACAACCCATTTGCTCATACACACTGAGCAAGCTAATACACAATACACACAAGAAGTGAAATGAATGGGAAGGCATGTGGACATAACACAACATCTAAATCAAGTCATTTTACCATGTCAAAGTCAAATTTAAGCATATAAAATATATTTTCCCTTCAAGAAAAGTGTGGCTAGTGAAAATGGCGAGTGGCTAGTAATGTTGGAAATCTACTAGCCACAGTGGCTGGTGATCAAAAAAGTTAATGTCAAGCCCTGATTACATTACCGTCAATCACTAATAACAGATCCATCGCGAGCCGTGAATGCACACGAAATACACATGATGTTATCAAAACATTAAACTTGATTTTTTTAATATCTTACACAGGAAAGAGAAAAGAGCAGGGAGAATAACTCAGTCATGAAGAAATTCTCGCTTTAATTGGTGGACACAATTAACACAAAAAACTTCAACTCTTCTTTCACAAATCAAAACAAATGCGAGATGGCTGTGTGTAGAGGGAGATCATTCTTCAATATTATCGTGAGCTCTTCAATGTCAATTATCTCGTCGTCATCTCTCCTCTACCGTTATACATGGGGGGAGGGTGCCGTAAATATTTAGTTAGAACGCAGCGTTACACGTTTAAAATAAGTTTAGTGGTGCAACACAAAAATATTTAGTAATGTGTAAGTTGTAACGTAGTGTCCCTAACTAGACTATGTTTTAACTTACGCACTGCTGGTGCAACCGGCCCCTGATCTGTACTTTAGTTTATTCAAAACTTTTGCGCAGCAGTGTAACTTTCTTTCACTGTATTCCTTTGCAATCTGTTTCCCTTTAACTAACAAACGCCTGCAGCGAGAGGAATATCGAGCGTATGTAAAGTTACAGGCTGCTGATGTGCCACCAATAATCATCATTGATTTTTACAGGCAGCCATATGTCTACCTAATAAATGATTTATAATGTGATTTTTACTGCATCCTTCTAACCAGCAATCATTGTCTCTCACTCTCACACACACACGGCTGTACTAACACACTTCTCTAATGGGATATTGACTGGACGTGAATTTCAGGACACGCTTGGGAACAAAGTAATACTCAGTTATTACAGCCAACCCAAAGCCTGCCACTGAATTCATGTTATGATCAATATCACATTAATCGCTTTTCTCACCACTCAAAACCCATGACGCCTTTAGAGGATGGCACCGGTGTGAGCGCGGAGCAGCGGAGCGCTCAAGCCTGGGTCTGCAACAAGGTTTCATCGCTCAAAACGCAGCAGACTCTTCAGTCACCGTCTGGCAATCCCACCTGATCTGCCTCAACTTCTTCAAAACAAGCAGCCAGGCAGGGAGGAGGCCTTGGTTTGTCCAACCATGAGGATTGATCGCTCCAAAATCTTCATGAATTATTTATTTGAATTCCCAGTTGACTATTTATGGAAAAACCTTGACTCAATGATAAGATATACGATATACGGGAGCGTGCGAAGATGAGGAGAGTGTTGGGTTTCGCGACTGAACAATAGAGCTCACCAGAAAAGAAAAAAAAACAGATCTATCACTTATATGTCATTCCTGTCACCTTGACGTCTGCGTTTTTGTTGGTTTGCATTTCTTAAGTTCTGCTCTTACATTTCAAATCAATGCAGCTGTTCTTATTTCCAGATGACTGCCGGTGAGCAGATGTCTCAATAGGAGGCCTCACGTACTGTATGACTGATTAAATGTTTGTTGGATTTATTAAATATTGCAGATTGTATGTGGGAATGACAGATTTAAGAGGTTTCAAAGTAACACATTACTAGAAAAAAAGCGTTCAGTAGAGTGAGTGTATATTACAAACACCACAAGTGGTGCCGTTTGCATCTGAAAATGTCTGAAAGTAAGTTTGGAATTAATTACTGCTTACAGAATATAGAACCTAATATATTCTGAGTATTGCTAAAGTTTGGAGTATCTTACACTCTCAGAAAAAATGGTACGATTTTGTACCAAAGAAGGTACAAACCCTTGTCACTGGGGGCAGTACCTTGTTGTGGAACAGAATTGTACCTTAAGACAAAGAAACTAATTTGTACCATTGCAGTTTGTACAGTGGCGCCCCCAGAAAATTTTCTTAGGGGTGGCCAGAAGAGGCCACACCAAATCTTGGGGTGGCACACAAAAAGTAATGAATTCAGTGCAATGTTATATTTTTGTTTCTGGTAAATGAAATAATGTGGTTTTGATTCATTTAATTAATTACTCTTGAAATATTGCAATTTATTCCTTGAAATAATTCAGCAAGTACATGTGCAAACCAAAAAAAATCAACATTTAGTTTAAAAACACTTTTCATATATATAAATAACTTTTCAGTTATTTTTCCACATACTTTTATTGCACAGCATACTGTATATGCCATGTCTCAAATAAATGAAGATTAATGAGTTGTTTAATAAAACAAACAAACTAAACAAAAGGCATTACTATATACACACACTCACTATACAGTAGTGCAGTTTCTTCTATTGATGTACCTTAAGGTAAATATTACATTGCCATCGCTGTCTATTGAAGGTGTGTGCGTGCTGTCAACGACGATCGGGGAGGTCGTGTCGGTTCTAGTTTAGATGACACCCTGGGCAAACCATCCCATACACCCCCCACCCCCCTTAAATTGTTATATTTATTTTTCATTAAATATAACAATTAATTTATATTTATTCTAAATAAATACAATTATTATTAATGTTATTGTACAATTATTATTCTAAATAAATAACAGAAATCCATCTTAAATGTTACTGGAAAACAAATTAATAACTGGAGTGATATGCTAAGATCACTTAAGAAATCTTTTGCATTAATATTAGTAATGACAATTCTAAAGAATACAAAAAATATATGTTTTATAGAATTATCCGTGGTCTTAGACCCGACTCATGGCCGAGAATGAATGTTATGAAGTCTTACCTCCCTGCCTCTTTATCCCTCCTTTCTGCTTTATAGCCATGCTTGGTGAAAGTAACATCATCATCATCATATTACATGAACTTTAGTTTTGTCGACTTGCAAAACTCGCTGCATGCCGACACCTCTGCACAAAAGGCTTTTACTCTGGTTTCACGGCACATGAGCGGCGCGCATTTTACTGGCTTGCATGTAAACAACCGGGATTCACACTGGAGCGCGTGAGGCGCACGGGAATGGTTTTCTGCGCCTAAATGCCTAAATCCGCCACTGGGGGAGGGGGAGGGGCAGTGAATCAGCTACGTCAGTGGCACCAATAATAATTTAGTGGCTGCATTTTATTTATTTATTTATTGAAATATTGTGGGGCAACGCAGTGGCGCAGTAAGTAGTGCTGTTGCCTCACAGCAAGAACGTCGCTGGGTCGCAGGTTCGAACCTCGGCTGGGCTGGGTCAGTTGGCGTTTCTGTGTGGAGTTTGCATGTTCTCCCTGCGTTTGCGTGGGTTTCCTCCGGGTGCTCCGGTTTCCCCCACAGTCCAAAGACATGCAGTACAGGTGAATTGGGTAGGCTAAATTGTCCATAGTGTATGAGTGTGAATGAGTGTGTGGAAGTTCCCAGAGATGGGTTGTGGCTGAAAGGGCATCCACTGCGTAAAATCGTGCTGGATAAGTTGGCGGTTCATTCCGCTGTGGCGACCCCGCAAGGGACAAAGCCGACAAGAAAATGAATGAATGAATGAATGAAATATTGTGAATTTACATAAGTACATTTAAATTAATATTATCAACAGCAAAATCATATTGAGGTGGCCACAGGGGTGGCCAGAGTTTACCAAGGGCCACCCCTGAGTTTGTACCTTTAAGGACATGAGTTGTACCATGCATGGGTAGCCAAAATGTACCTTTGTTTTTTAAAACCTGCAGACAAAATATTGTACCTTCATCAAAGGTACAAATCTGATTCATGAAGGTACCACTACAGTGACAAGACCCTTTGTACCTTAACGGTGTCAACTGTGTTCCTTCAAGAACTATTCAAAGGCATTTTGCTTTATCCAAAATGTGTCAATTTATTTTCAGTAAATATAAAACATCAAATATATTTTTAAACAATGTTTTTAAACAAAGTTTATTTTTGTGCAAATGCACCTTTTCCATTTACAATGAAGAATAAAAAATAAAGATCTATTTTTTTGCTAAACATTTCACATTTTTCACAAAAATGTTACAGAAACACATTCTCCCCATACCTGTGAACATTGGGATGTGAAAATAAGGGATATTCCCACCATAATAAGGGACATTACATATACATTAGCAGCAAATACATTAGCAAACAGTTCAGCTTATTAAAATTAATAGCTATTATAATTAAATAAAATAAAGCTATCAAATCTCATTAGCCGTTTCTTCACTGTATAACTTACACATTCTGATTAAAGAGCAACGAATGAATCTCTTATTTATTTAGATTTTTTTAGTTTGATTACATTAAATAACAGGTGTCACTTTAAAACTGCAACCATCTAACGTTATAAAGAAAACATTCGATTGCTTTCCTAACTTTTTATGCTTATTAGGACGAAATTACTGTAGTTGTGTTTGAAAAAACCCCCACCATTAGATATTATTATTATAATTATGTGTATATGTCTGTTTAAACACGCACCCAAAACCCAGACTTTCGCTCCGTTTCAAATCACGTGTTCATGTACCCCCAGGGCACATGCGGCCCGCTGGTCTTTGATCGGCCCTTGTGACATATTTATTTGATAGAAATTCAACCACAAACAGGGCCTTGCAATGCGCAGATCTGATATTGCGAGTCAACAAAAGAAGACTTTTACATATAGTGTCTTTTGCATTCTCAATTTTGTTATTTCAAATGGAGACGCATGGGATCAGCACACAAACAGGAAGGGATGCTGTATGTCACGCTTACGGTTTGCAGGTGCAGCGAGTTGGAAAAAATCTAAACATTTCAAAATGCCGCGAGCGAACCACAAGTCATGTGACAGGAACCAATCAGGCAACTTCACACTTTGTATAGAATTACACAGTAATAAAGATTAACGATTTAACAAATGCAGATACAGATCTTCTCTCTGTGATGATCATTGCACCACATTTCAACTTCACATTCAACCTGACTTCAGTGCACTTGTTCAGTCTAACACAGGCTAGAATTCTCTCACTGAACATAAAAAATAATAAATGAATGAATGAATAAAAATTAACTAAGGTGAAGCAATCAAACAAACATCCCCATGGCATTTATGAAGTTGATATTGTGATGCTGGTCTTTAAAATACTTTAAGTGTAATATTTATCCTTTTTTAAACATTATAGTTTTTATGAGTGTTTATTGGATAGTTGAATAGAAAGCAAATTAACTGTATTGGTCCGACCCTCTAAAACCGGCCCAGAGTTTAATGTGTCCCCTTGGAAAAATGAATTGCCCAGCCCTGCTCCTACTACTAGTCATTTCGTTATAAACCAGGGGTGCCCAAACTTTTACTTATGAAGGACCAAAAACTAAAGTTGATTGAGGGTGGTGGGTTGGAGGTAAATATAAAAACCAACTGTAAAGTTGTCAATGTAATTTTCTAATTTATTATTATAATTCATTATATAATTTATTATATAATTTAATTTACACTTAAAATACTTTAATTAATTATACATTATTATATAATTATACATTTTTGTATATTTTATAATGAACATCTTTCAATAAAAAACATGAACAATCTCATTTATAACACTAAAAATTATACTTTGCCTTGATTCGCTTGCTGATGTCTTTTGCAATGTCCGCTATCCATCAAGTGACTGTATTTATTTATTTATTTTTTTATCTGATTCATTCTCAATTTACATTTAATCACACCATTTAATTTAAGTTTGCTTTTTTGTAGATCAACAGTTAAAAAACAAAAGTTATGTTAAACTGGAAATGATAATCTCTGTTAAAGGCGTTCACCCGCAAATTCCCCATCATTCTCCTTTTTTTCTCAGATGGGATAGAGGGCCAAATCAAAGGTTACCGTGGGCCAACTTTGGCCCGCGGGCCCTAGTTTGGGCATCTCTGTTAGAAACAGAATCTCACTTAGGAAACATACTGTACTTAGAAAAGCTTAAAATATAGTAATAGAAAACTAACTTTGGTACACTCAAACAAAATATCTTTTTTACTTGTTTAAACTATTTAATTAAAATGAGCTGAAACAACAGATTCAGCTTGAGATTTCATTGGGACCACTTAATTTTTTTATGTTCAATCCACATAAATTTGTTAAGTGTTAAGTTAACTTATTCGATTTGTGTTGGGACAACATGAATGAATTGTGTGAAACCCTGCGTTTTTTACAGCGTAGTTCCACTAAATGCTGTTACAAAAATGCTGGGTTCCACACAATTGCTTTATGTTGTCCCAACACAAATCATTTAACTTACTTAATTAATTTTACAATTTAAGTGAATTGAACATTAATCAAGTTGCCCCCAAAAAACTCAGTTAATTTAAAATAAGTAGTTTGAACAAGTAGAATTTTTTTAAATTATTATTATTATTATAGATCACATTAATTGAGTCTACTTAAAAGAGAATGACAATGCATGTGGTTCTGCCGTAAGACCTATACTGAGCAGGGCATAACTTATATTGGATATTGTATATACAGTATAATTGGATGTTTTTAAGGGTCAATCAAAAGAAAAATTTACTTCCCAGCCTGAAAAGAAATACAGTGGGAAACATAGGAAGGGACAAATAATCACAACATATGATATTTCTTATAGTTAAGCAACAAAACATAAGCTTGGGCCAGAAGCTAATTTAATTTACTTATATTTTATTTAGCACTGTAAAAATTAATTAGTAAGTTTATTTTAAGTTTGTAAACCCCTTGCCCTAATTTTTATAATCATGCACATGGTTAATTTAATAATTTTAACGCAGTGGGTTTACTTACTTTTTAATGTAAAGTCAATTACCCACTTTTTAGAGTGTAGTTATCTAAGTGGTAATCAGTCTTGTATTTCTAATATTAATTCCAACAACGATATAGTTTCTTCTTAAAATTACTGACGTTATTAATACAATGCTTTCCCAGAGATGGGTTGCGGCTGGAAGGGCATGCGCTGGATAAGTTGGCGGTTCAATCCGCTGTGGTAAAAGGACTAAGCCAAAAAGAAAATGAATTAATTAATTAATACAATGCATGAGTTTTATATGAAAACCCAAACATGTTAGGGTTAGGGGAAATGTAACATATAAAGTAAATATTCAACTTTCCCTAACAAACTGTTTGGTTCCAGGAGCCACAGATCACTTTATTTATCCTGTGACGTTCTCTTGGGAACAATAGCTGAGTATCACTGGACTGAAAAAGAAGATTTCACCAGCTGAACTGAAAAGCTGCTCACTTAACATGTTTAACTCTGATGGGCAGACAAAGTCAGTGGCTAAACGGGAAAAAAATGTTGAGGAAAGAAGGGAATAACTGGCACTTAGATAAAACCGTATAAATCCATAAATAAAAAGGTGTGTTATCTTCAATGGGAGCAGACTGTTTGAATTTCCGTTTTCAACCAGCAGAGCAGAAAAGAGACACGTCCATTATTTCTCCTGCCGAGAATTTTAATGGTATCACGTCCCCATGTGCAAGGCTGTTTAACTATTCATAAAAATCTACTTTTTTCCCTTCGCCAGTGTTGAAATATTTCTCTTTCTACCGGTTTCTAAGTAAGATATTCCAATTAAAGCATTCCAAGCATGCAGAGGCAGTCGGTTTGAATTCTAGAAGACTTATCATCATAGAAACAGGTAAACCAGTCAAATTAGGACTGAAATATGGACAATTTATTTTTAATTAGAAATGATTTAATGAACCAGTACATTAAAAACTATGTTCACTGCATTCATTTTTGACGCATAAGTCACTAAGTTTAGCTGATATCATGATCTAAAGTTCAAACTGTAGAACTTTCAAATTCTAGAACTGTTGAATTTTCCATTATTTATCCTTGCTTCTTTATGCAATGCAAAGTACGTTTGGCAGCTATAATAGCACATATGCTACTTTAGCTCAAAATATATTTTTGCATATACAAACTTGAGTATAGGACATCATACTTGGCCAACTTCCTTACTTTCTTCATTTACAAACTAATTATTTACAACAATTATTACAAAAGTAAGCTGGAATAATCTTAAGATCACTAGCAATTCAAATTCAAATTGCAATAGGAGTTCTTGGAAAATGCTAACATTAGCCTGATAGCACTGAAAGCCATGTGCCACCCTGCAAATCGATATCCAAGAGCCACACCTCCTGAACACATGAACAAGCACTACATCCTTACAATACGACACATAACATTGACCAAAAAGAAAAACTAATAGTACAGTTAATAATTACAATGCCAAACTTAAAAGGGAAGGTACACTACCTGAAAAAAGTCTTGTCGGCTATAAGTTTTAGGAACAACAAATAATAACTTGACTTTTAGTTGATCATTTGGTATCAGAAATGGCTTATATGAAAGGCAAAGGCCACTAGATTACGCCTATTTTACCAAAATAAAATATGATCATGCCTCAAATAACTTATTAATAAAGTCATCTGGAATGGCAATGAAAGTGTTCTTGCAAGACTCCCAGAATTCATTAAGATTCTTTGGGTTCATCTTCATTGCCTCCTCCTTTATCTTACCCCAGACATGCTCAATAATGTTCATGTCTGATGACTGGGCTGGCCACAGTCCAGTACAGAGATGTTAGTATACTGACCTCATGAAGTATACTTAAAATTATACTTCAACATTACTTACAGTAAGTATACTTCATAAAATGATCTGTCTTTTGCCAGGAGAAGCCATTTTGCGATTGGAGCCCTGCTATGCGTCTCAAGTCCAATGCCGTATGAGGTGAGCTACAGAGCAAACTGACCACTCCTGAAAAGTCATCTATACAGAGGTAAGCGGTCAGCAGTATTGGGAAAAAATAACAAAAGCTGTTGGCAACATCATACCGCTTCGTAGCATTCGTTTTACACACAAAATGTAGCCATATATAGCCACGGGCATGTATTTCAATGTTTCCAATATTTTCGCCCTGTGCACGTATTCTAAATGAGGCTGTGTTGCAAAAGTTCCTCTGCAAGATGTTTGTTTCTATCACATAATGCAATAGAGAGGCTCTGAAGAACTAAAAGCGGTCTTGTTTAAAGTCAGTTGACTTTCACCCAACAGTCAAAGTGGCATGTGAGTGAGAAAAATTTTAACATTGTAATTTGGTCACATAGAATGTAGAACAGTGTTTTCCAACCCTATTCCTAAAAAGCACACCAACAGTTCACATTTCAACCATTCCCTAATCAAACACACCTGAACCAACTCATCAGAACAGACTCCAAAATCTCAAGTTAATGGGATAGATAAGTCTCAGATAAGTGAGACATCCAAATGACATCCAATATGCACTGTTGGTGTGCCTCCAGGAACAGGGTTGGGAAACACTGGTATAGAATGTTCTTAAGCCAGCTGAGGTAGCTTTATTAGCATCACTAGCACAATACTTGTAGATGCAGCATGAGTGTTAAAGTACTGACCTTTCACACCAAACAACATTTCTAAATAACTTTGTCAGATGTGGGCGTAACTGACATTTCACTCTTTTATTATGGTTGTACTTGCTCATTTACAGTGGTCATTGGGTTGCCAAGTATGTATTCCAGGATCATTTGGTTGTTCGAGTAAGAGGAGAAGATGGAAAAGACGTTTAAATTTAAGTGCATTTAGGGTACATCAGTTGAGCAGTGAACTTTGTTGCATGCAGAATCAAAGTAACAATTAAGCAACAATGATTGAGCGTAATTTATAGGAGGTATCGTTTCATCACTGTAAACTGTGTTATGTTTACTAGTAATATATTTTTAAGCTATGCATTGCTAACTTAGCTATTTGTCTGTGAATGAATGAATGAAAGAAAGTATTTCAAGAGTTCACACTTAGCTGATGATTGGTAATAAAGATTGTTTGGCATGTTGTCTCGGGAGAGAGTCCTGAGCTCATAAGATCCTCGAGCCCAGGGCTCCCTCCCGTTTGTAGGGCAAGAGGGGAGTTTGCTTAAGGATTGCTATGAGAGTGTGCTGCTGGTGAAATTCATATATGGTGCTGATTTGGTTTATGTCTCATGTTTTGGACTGTGAGTGGAAACCGTAGAACCCGGGGAAAACCCACACGAGCATGGAGAAATGTCAACTGGCCGGGTAAAGAACCGAACCAAAGACATTCTTGCTGTGAGGCAACAGTGCTAGCCACTGGGCCGCCGTGCTGCCCTATAGAGGGGAGGGGGTGGAAGGGGGTATTTTTCAAGACGAAGATGGCTAAGGTAAAATGCTTCAGTTATTTATACTAGGTTAGAAATCGTCTGCTTGATGAATCATATGTTAGCTAATGCGGTGCCAGCCGTGTCAATCACAAGCAACCTCCCGCTCTCCCTTGGGAAGCCAATACGGAAGTAACTAAAACTGCAATTCATCGACTCGCCTGGGGGGCTGGCTCCAGGAAGTCCAAGTGCTTTCTTTCTGCATTGGTAAATTGGCCATTTTTACAGCTGATAAAAACATGTTTACAGCCTGGTACAAACGATGGCTTTGGTGCATATAGCTATGATTACCCTTCATGACAACTCTGAGAGGGGTGAATTTTTTTTATAACTCATCCGTTTCGTTTTTATTAGGTTATATTAAGTTTGCATAATTAAGGGCGTGGCCACTTGAGTGACAGCTACTGTAGGTCTCGCTGGTCGCTGTCTCGTCACCTCAGCTGATTCTGGCTAATTAGCCGCTGAGCTAGGCATATACATCGTATTTTTGTTTTGTTTAATGTTTCTTTACACCGTCATTTGCCTTTTGGAATTATTTCCTGCAATTATAAGATGATATGGCATGCTGTGTGCACTTAATTGTGCTTACAAACCGTTCAAGTTGCCTCCATTTCACAGGTGAGGGAATTTATATGCTTATATACCATCTCTATAAATGTATTTGTTTTATTTAAGATCATTTATCATTTAAATGTTCTTTAGACCAGTATTGCACTCCAGAATCTGACAGATTGATTAGTTGTAGGCTATAAAACAGTCATCTGAAGCGTTGTCATACAGTGTTAGTGCTGGATTTTATAAACAGCCTTGCATTTACTAACACAGACTATATCTGAAGTGTTTAATAGTAATTCACGTTTTTCTCCTGTCGAAAAACGTCATAAGAACAATGTTTAGTGGCTCAATGTATTACAACAGTGTTTTTAAAAGTCTAAACACTTTATTGATATAGTGTACAACCAAGCACGTGTGGTCAGAACACAAACGAGTCACAGGTAATGAAGTATTAAGCGTTCTCCCAAAGTAATAAGTCTGTTTTAAGCCAGGTCTAAACAAAATGCTGAGAATCCAGCAAGCGTCTGTAGCTCCGCTCACGCTCCGCCTCTTTGCCCTTATTTGGTATCCCGCGTTTGGTGCGATGACGCGCAGACAAAATGGCGACGGTTGGCCGCGCCTACTTGTAGCTTCTTTTGCAGTGTTCAGAAACCTATGGGTGATGTCACGGATACTACGTCCATATCTTTTACAGTCTATGGTGGAAAGTCAGTACTTTAACATGTATACTGTACTGTATATACAAGTATGTTTATCACAAAATATCAGAGAAGATATGGTAAAACTTTCAAAACATTCAAAAAAGTTGAATCTGATTGGACAGGGAAACAACATTTGGGTATTTTTAATTCGTTTTGGGAGGATTTTAAATATATGAATGTGCCGTGGAATATTTTTGAACTGGATTTGATATATTTTTTTAAAAGAGTAAGAACTAGTTTAATATCTTATCCAACGGGCAGTCCTTCTCACAGTATAGTTTTCCCGTCACTATACTGGGGCATTAGAACCCAGTTAGTCCACAGGTAAGCACAGTTGGCCCCACTAACACCACTTTAAAAAGCTACCTAGTTTTCCCAGGTGGTAGGCAGCTACTGGCCAGGCATAACCCTGCTTAGCTACATTGTGAAATCTGTCTTGGGCTACAGAGTGATACAGGTATGGCATAGACAACAAAAGATGTAGGGTTCCTTTTTTGAACTGCACTTACCTTTGTAACAGGCCTGTCACGTTCAGTTCAAAACAGCTGGATTGTTGTTGGATACATACATAGAAAATAATACATTAAATATTTAAAGACATAGCGCTTTTCTGGTGTTTTTGTCTGGTGTGAAGCCCACTATAAGGTTTGTCTGGATGAGGTATACATCATTGATGATGACCTGAGGCAGATCTTTAAGGCAGCGAGTAGTATGACATATTGACAGCTGACAGTTCTTTGGAAATATAGAGACTGGCTAATCGAAAACCAGGACGAAACCTTTCAAATGCTTAATCAAGTCCTCAGGTAAAGCAAGCAAAGCATAAACTGGTATGATGAAATTCTTAACAAATTCTGGACAAAACATATATTTTTAAGATTGTAGCAGCAGTGGGTAATATTTTGCCACTTTGTTATATATAATGACACTTTTTAGGAGTGTCAAAATCTGTTCCTGGAGTGCAACTGCCCATTTACAATACATTTACAGTACATTTATTATTTAGTAGATATGTTTATTCAAAGTGACTTACAACAAGTGAGGACAATACGGTAAATCACCAGAAAAGCAACAGTATGTATTGTGAATTTCTCTGTTGGCGTAGCATTATGTACTTAACATATTTGCTTTTATTTTATATCTTTTGAAAAATAACAAATAGACTGATTTAAGGCGGGTGTACAGTGTGATTTTTACTGTTGTATGAGCTTGTTGAGAAGTCATGTGGAAATCATTGATGCTCGTATGGTTGCGGCTCAAAGGATTTTACAAGCTGAGCCAAGCTGCTTACAAGCTCCCAATCAGAAATTATGAATTTCTGATGTGTGTGCGGTTGTATGTTTGTATGAGCCGATCTGTCAATCTATCTGACATTGACCAATCAGGAGGACACACTTGCTGAACAATTGTCAGAGACGATAGTTTACAGCAAACTATAAGCTTTGCACAAACACAGGGTGACCAGGTGTAGTGGATTACCGGTGTTATGTACCACAAACATTAATGGCTAATGTACATTCACCAGCCACTTTGATAGGTACACCTTACTAGTACCAGGTTGAACCTCGTTTTGTCTGCAAAACTGCCTTAATCCTTCGTGGCATAGAATCAACAAGGTACTGGAAATATCCTTTAGGGATTTTGATCCATATTGACATGATATCATCACACAGTCGCTGTAGATTTGTTACATCCATGGTGCAAATCTCCACCACATCCCAAAGGTGCTCTGTTGGATTGAATTCTGGTGACTGTGGAGGCCATTTGAGTACAGTAAACTCATTGTCATGTCAAGAAACCAGTTTGAGATGATTCATGCTTTATGACATGATGTGTTATCCTGCTGGAAGTAGCCATCAAAAGATGGGTAAACTGTGGTCATAAAGGGATGGACATGGTCAGCAACAATACACAGGTAGGCTGTGGTGTTGACACAATGCTCAATTGGTACTAATGGACCCAAAGTCTGCCAAGAAAATATGCTACACACCATTACACCACCACCAGCAGCCTGATAGATCCATGCTTTCAAGTTGTTGACGCCATATTCTGACTCTACCATCCGAATGGCGCAGCAGAAATCAAGACTCATCAGACCAGGCAACGGTTTTCTAATCTTCTATTGTCCAATTTTGGTGAGCCTGTGCAAATTGTAGCCTCAGTTTCCTGTTCTTAGCTGACAGGAGTGGCACCCGGTGTGTTCTTCTGCTGCTGTAGCCCATCCGCCTCATGGTTGGACGTGTTGTGTTCAGAGATGCTGTTCTGCATACCTTGCTTGTAACGAGTGGTTATTTGACTTACTGTTGCCTTTCTATCAGATCAAACCAGTCTGGCCATTCTTCTCTGACCTCTGGCATCAACAAGGCTTTTGCGCCCACAGAACTGCCACTTACTGGATATTTTCTCTTTTTCACACCATCCTCTGTAAACCGTAGAGATGGTTGTGCGTGAAAATCCCAGTAGATCAGCAGTTTCTGAAATACTCAGATCAGCCTGTCTGGCACCAACAACCATGCCACGTTCAAAATCAATTAAATCACCTTTCTTCCCCATTCTGATGCTCGGTTTGAACTGCAGCAGATCGTCCTGACCACTTCTACATGCCTAAACGCATTGAGTTGCTGCCATGTGAATGGTTGATTAGACATTTGCGTTAACGAGCAGTTGGACAGGTGTACCTAATAAAGTGGCCAGTTAATGTATATGAGAGAGAAAGGGAGTTGCTCTGAAAGCAAAGAAAGTCTTCCTCTGTCCATGTTTTTGGCACAGAATTTTATGCAGCTACTTTGTAATTTGCCAGGTCATAAAATCATGTCGTGTAACAGTGCATACAATCTTCTGACCATCAAAATTCAGACCATGCTCGCCTTAGTAAACCGGGAGGACTGTCCTACAGAGTTTAATTGCAACCCTATAAACACACCAGATCTATCTAATAAAAGTTTTCAGACTCATTAGAACATTCCAGGAAGGCATTATGGAGCTGACTGGAGCAAAACTCTGCAGGAATCATGCACCTCTGACCTAAAATACTATATGCTATGGTTACAGTGCATTTGATATTTTTTAAGGGTAAAAATTCCTGTGAAGTATACCTCCACATCAAAACCAATTCACAAGACTAGAAATCGTATATACACAACACATATTGCATTAGCAGATTTTGTGGTGTATTTGTACTGTTAACTGATTTGCATAATTCCTTTAGCGCATCTAGTGCTACATCAACACTTGCAAATAAATGAATCTATCTGCAGGTGCAATTCAGTGAATTCTTTCTTAAAAACATTCTGAATGGGGCCAAAACTAATTTAAATAAGCCTGAAAGATGAAATTGCGGTTACCCAAAAGCCTCTAATCCTAAAGTAAGCTTGTCGCAATCAAAGGCCCATTAACGCTTATTATCCAGCATGCTAATGCAAACAGCATCCTCCTGCAAAAGCAATAATCGCTGCTGAAAAGCCCATTCACAAACACACAAACAGAGCTAGGACATCTATAATACCACTATTTAGTGAGGTCTAAACAATTATTGGTGTGTAAACCGAACATAACTGTGGCACAAATGTTATTTGTGCTGTGAAGCAATTAGACAGGTCATTAGGAACCTTCTGTAGCCCTAAAGTTTGTCTCCATCTTTATCTTTTCCTTGTTATATTATACAGTAATAATGTTTTTCTTCTTTTTTGAGGAAGATGAGATCTGACTTTTATGTGCGTAAGTCTTTGTGTGGGTGAGAAAGCAAGCCGTTGTTGGGGAACGGACCTCCCTCTTGAAGATCAAAGCATGTTCAGAGTCGGTAGGAGGAAGCGTCCTCTGGTTATGACCTATCAAAGTGATTTCTACTCACGGCTAAGTGCTGTTCAGTTCTCATTTAATGTAGAGAGTAGCCTTAGAAGAAACCTTTCTTTGCATTTTCCCCAGTACAAAATCTATGTCATAGGGTCATACTTTGATCCAGCTCCAGTAATCATCTATTGCAAATCAACATCTGTCTATCTATCTATCTATCTATCTATCTATCTATCTATCTATCTATCTATCTATCTATCTATCTATCTATCTATCTATCTATCTATCTATCTATCTATCTATCTATCTATCTATCTATCTATCTATCTATCCATCCAATCTATCTATCTATTTAGTTCAGTCTATCTATCTATCTATCTATCTATCTATCTATCTATCTATCTATCTATCTATCTATCTATCTATCTATCTATCTATCTATCTATCTATCTATCTATCTATCTATCTATCTATCTATCTATCTATCTGTCTGTCCATCTATCAATCCAATCTATCTATCTATTTAGTTCAGTCTATCTATCTATCTATCTATCTATCTATCTATCTATCTATCTATCTATCTATCTATCTATCTATCTATCTATCTATCTATCTATCTATCTATCTATCTATCTATCTATCTATCTATCTATCTATCTATCTATCTATCTATCTATCTATCTATCTGCCCATCTGCCCATCTATCTATCTATCTATCTATCTATCTATCTATCTATCTATCTATCTATCTATCTATCTATCTATCTATCTATCTATCTATCTATCTATCTATCTATTTAGTTCAGTCTATCTATCTATCTGTCTATCTATCTGAAAAGGCAAATTTGTGCACCTAAAGGGTCCATAATGGTAACTTAAAGATACATTAATTCATTTTCCTTCGGTTTAGTCCCTGATCCATAAGGGGTCACCACAGTGGAACGAACCGCCAACTATTCTGGCATATGTTTTGCACTCCAGATGCCCTTCCAGCCCCAATTCAGCATCATGCTGGGAAACACTCATACACACTCATCCAATTATAACCTATACCGCATGTTTTTGGACTCTTTGGGATAGCAAGCACCCGGAGAAAACCCACAGAGAACATACAAAACTTTACACAGAAATGCCAACTGGCCCAGCCGGGACTCGAACCAGCAACCTTCTTGCTGTAAGGCGACAGTCCTAACCACTGAGCCACCATGCCACTTTTAAAGATACATTTTAGCCACTAAAATGTACAGTAGTAAACCTTGTCAACATTTTTAGAAGTAATGTGTATCGTATGGTAGCATTATGGACCCTTTTAGGTACAAAAATGTATTCGTAATACCCCTGCAAATTTTTGACTAAGGCATTTGTTAGTCTGATTGGAAACATTGAATCTTTGACTATTCAGAGTCACCACTACTGCATTTGTACCCTGGTTCATGAGAGTCTGTCTGTCTACTGTACCTTTTTATTAATCTATCTACAGATCTACCTGTTTCTATTTGTCAAGCAATAAATCAATCAATTAATCAGTCAGCCAGGCAGTTTGCCTGTCTTTCTGTATAGCTGTTTACCAATTTATAGTACCATCTATCTATCTACCTACCTACCTTTTATCTATTTGTCATCAACCAACCAATTCATTCATTAATCAGTCAGGGGTGCGTTTCTGAAAACCATCATTAGCCAACTAAGTTCGCAAGCTCTGTCGTTACAAACATAGTTTGTTGAACTGGTGTTTCCAAAATCTATTGTTCCAACAAACATTCAACGAACTTGTGCACTTGCAACTACACCTCTGGAGCTGTAGTTAGAAGCATAGTTCCTGGCGGTGTTCTATTACCAGTTATCCCCTTATGCCCTATTCATTTAGAACGTTCCAACATTTAAACTTGGAATGATTACAGTTTTTCTCAGTCGCTTTGGTGCATTTCTCCCAACACTATTTACATTTGCACAACAGATACTGCATTTCTCAAAACAATTAGTACAAACTGCAAAACCTAGTTTGAAAAAAGCGTGTCACTTGCTCAAAATGGAGAGCTCATTCCTTAAAAGCAAGTATTCATGTCAATGAAAGTGTCAGTGTCATCAAAAATAAAAGTCCTGACACCATTGTTTATGAACAAGATAATCAAATGGCTTTGTCATGTTTTCATGATGACAGTTTACTCTGTACATTTTCTCCAATGCAAAAAAAGTCAGATTTTGGTGACACTTCCTGAAAATGCTCAAGACGGCACTATGTACTATTTGCTCAGCCATTTGAAAACTACAGTAAAGTTAGACATCACTGCATTTAGTGAGGTATCTGAGTACAAGACACTGAGTATGTATGTTTCACATGTTTACTGCATTTGCTCTTTGCAATTCTAATTGATTCACAGCATTGTGCCAAAGAATAAATACACCCTTATTTACAACAAACATAAACCTCCTTTCGGTAGAGCTGTGCACAATTGTAAACAATATTGCAGTACATATTGGAACTGAACCTACAACATACACAGGTGTGTAAATCATTCATGAAATTGTTCAATTTCTAAGACATTTTCAGGGGGAAAAAAGATAACTTTTTTAATAAAATTAGCTTGACTGATTTTGACAACTAGTTCAACATTTTTGTATGTAATGACTAGGGCCAAACGGAATCTGCGGACGTTTTTTGTAATTTCTGCGGAGAATTTTGGTAAAAATCTGCGAATTTCTGCGGAATTATTTTGGGAGTCTCATAACTAAAACCTTAATATGTGAAATATGTGAAATTTAAAAACTGAATAAATTCAGATTTACACATATTTACTCAAGTAAATAAACAGGATTAATGATGGGCTAAAAATCTGTGAAAATCTACGGAATTCTGCGCACGCAGATTCCATGTGGGCCTACTAATGACTCAAGTAATGAAATGAGGACTATTAGTTTTATATGGAATGACTATTCAGCATTCACAAGTTTAGTTACAGTTTTTCTCAGTCGCTTTGGTGCATTTCTCACAACACTATTTACATTTGCACAACAGTTCATGCATTTCTCAAAACAATTAGTGCAAACTGCAAAACCTAGTGGATAACCTGCAAAAGCGAGTCACTTGCTCAAAATGGATAGCTCATTCCTCAAAAGCAAGTATTGATGTCAATGAAAGTGTCAGTGCCATCAAAATGCAAAGTCCTGCCTCCATTGTTTATGAACAAGATAGTCAAATGGCTTAGTCATGTTTTCATTATGACACTTTACTCTGTACATTTTTTCCAATGTAAAAAAGTCAGATTTTGGTGACACTTCCTGAAAATGCTCAAGACAGCACTATATACTATTTGCACAGCCATTTGAAAACTACAGTAAAGTTAGACATCACTGCATTTAGTGAGTGTCTTGAGTACAAGACACTGAATATGTATGTTTCACATGTTTACTGCATTTGCTCTTTACAATTCTAATTTATTCACAGCATTGTGCAAAAGAATAAATACACCCTTTTTTACAACAAACAAACTTTCTTTGGGTAGAGCTGTGCACAACTGTAAACAACATTGCAGTACATATTGGAACTGAACCTACAACATACACAGGTCTGTAAATCATTCATGAAATTGTTCAATTTAGAAGACATTTTCAGTGGAAAAAAAAGATTTAAAGTTTTTAAATAAAATGAGCTTGACAGATTTTGACAACTAGTTCAACATTTTTGTATGTAATGACTCAAGTAATGAAATGAGGACTATTAGTTTTATATGGAATGACTGTTCAGCAGACACAAGTTTAGTTAATTTTGACTGACATGACATAAGCAAATGATAATGTTATAAAACAGCAGAGAGTTGTATGAAAGCAATTGATGCATGTCCAAAAGCATTTGCAATTTGTTGAAAGGAATGAAAAACTGTTACTTTGATGTGCACAAATGACTAATTGTTTTGAGAAATGCATTAACTGTTGTGCAAATGTAAATAGTGTTGTGAGAAATGCACCAAAGCGACTGAGAAAAACTGTAATTTTGACTGACATGACATAAGCAAATGATAAAGTTGTAAAACAGCAGAGAGTTGTATGAAAGCAGTTGATGCATGTCCAAAAGCATTTGCAATCTGTTGGACGGAATGAGAAACTGCTACTATTATGTGCACAAATGACTAATTGTTTTGAGAAATGCATTAACTGTTGTGCAAATGTAAATAGTGTTGTGAGAAATGCACCAAAGCCACTGAGAAAAACTGTAAAAAAATAAAATAAAATAAAAAAAAAACATTAAATTCATCTCTCTTAGGTGTAATTTGCTTTCAAAGTATTTTTACAATTCAGTTTTAGTGATCTTCATATTGACAATTGTGCTCCCTTGCAGTGCACTTTGAAAACATTTATGCCATTTTGATCAAAGCCATGGGTCATGACGAAAGCTATAGGTGACCTATTATTTAAAAACGGAATTTACAGTACGTCTCCAAAGCTTGTGAAACAAAATTATATAGCATATGTTAATGCTTTTAATTTATAGTAGGTTATTTATTAAGACATGTATCTGTACTGTATATGACATGGGCCTGTTGGTTAAAACATTACTGCAGTGGTTTGAATGTGTCAAATTGTAAAAGTAGACTGATAATAATACCAATAATAAGAAATTATTAATAATAATAATTATTATTATTATTAAGTAGGATTTTCTTTTCTTAATAAATGCCCTACTGTAAATTACAACCATTAGCCTAACGATTTATATGATATATATGAGAATAGAGTGTTAGCTAAGTGGTTTTATGTTTTAAAATAGACTATGGAATATTCACAATAATATTTGTAAAGGAAACACAGGCTCTATATGCGCCATTTACATATAATTCAATTAATATGGAAAGCGAGTGCATGTTTTTACCAAAAATAATAGGATTTTTTTAAATGCATGTGCATGTAAAACAGTATAATTTGCACAATTAAATTATGGGGTTTTTCTCTAAAGAAGTAGTCACTCCACCCCATTTAGAGCTTCATTATTGATGTTTTACGTTATAACTAACGTGGATCTGTGACAAAGCAGCTATGGTTTTGGTAAACACTCGTCACTACGTTGTTCTTTTCCCAAATTATGCATGGTACTATGATAGTTCAGCCATGAGTTATGTCGTTATTTGGGAAACGCACCCCAGGCTGACTGTCTGTCTGTTGATCATCATCAAGCCCCCCACAAAAATAGATAAACCTTGCTAGGTTGTTAATATTCCTTCATACTATCAAAAAGATAATGAAATATACAGAAATGATTTTCAATTCTAAATGTGATAAGCTATAGACTGACACTTGTGGGTGATGACAGAAACATTGAGATCTCAGCACCTCTTGCACTATGGGAGCTTCAGACTCTTCAACTCTGGGAATTCATAAGATAAAGCCCTTAATGATGAAAACAGCCTCAGATCTCCAAACAGACTGCCGTTATCTACATTGTCAAATGATTTGTCTGATTCAACACTTGGTTTTGAATGAAAATGATCTTTTTCTTCATTTTAGCATAGTGTTTGTGTATAATTCATGTGCACTGAACTGAAAGTACTGCTAAGGCATTTATACAGAGTTTGATATTCTGGGCACAAGTAATGACAGATCGCCAATTCCTTAAAAATGTGCTAGCCAACTCAGCCTTTTTATAAGGGGGAAAAAAACATTAAACATAGTGGTGTTAAAATCATCTTGTTGACAGTGAGAAAAGAGCCGGAGATGTGAGTGTGGGAGAAAGGATAAGTATGCATGTAAATCAAAAAATAAGCTTTAAAATAAGCTTTAAGTATTTCAAGCCTTTACACATTATGCATGTGGGCGGGGCAGGGGGTGTGGTTTGGTGATGAATAGCGGGGGAGAAAAGAACAGTGTGCATGCAAAAAAGTAAGCGACTCACAAAGGCCAAGGTTTATTCACTCTATATTGAAGCTAGAAATTGATTTTGTGAGGTGTTCTGGAGGAGTTCACAATGCCAGACAATCCATGTTAATCTTGTTTGGCAGCAAAAATGTTCAATGATCTAGGTGGAAGGCCAGTCAGAGACAAAATATCTTACATTTACAGTAAGAAACAATACTATAATCATGCAAATAATATAGTCGTTAAACACTCATGCTAAATAATATTAATTCTTGTCGGCGCCAGTGGTGTAGTGGTTAGTGCGTCGACACATGCACTCCGGTGCTCACGGTGACCCGAGTTCGATTCCCTCTTGCGGTCCTATGCCGATCCTTCCCCTCTCTCTGCTCCCCATGCTTTCCTGTCGATTCTCTCTACTGTCCTTTCTAATAAAGGTGAAAACCCCGAAAAAATTATTAAAAAAATATATATATATATATTAATTCTTTTAAAATTTCAATTAAATCAAAAGTATGTAAAGCCGGGTCTTTATTTTCATTTTAAAATAAGATTATTTTGCTTTCCCCAGTGGCAAAATAATTTGCTTGTTTTAGGTATAGGTGGGCTTAGATACATTTTTTTAATCTAGATTAATCTCACTGTAATCTTGGAATTAATCTAGATTAATCTAGATTAAAATAGCTCATTTGAATTCTGCCGAATGCATTCAAAATACGTGTGCTACCCAAATAATGACTAAAATTAAGTCCTTGAGAATGGGTTTCTCAAACCAGATGCCTAATGCAGTGCATTAGACCAGTGGCTCATCTCCTGTTTCCAAAATGCATGACAAGCTGCTTGAGAAACTGATCTACTATGATAATTGGTGATGAAAATAAATGATGTTCAATAAGATGTACTTGTGTTTACTAACTGTTTATTCATTTAAACATGAATTTTGAACTGTAGGCCTACATAAGCTCGAAACAATTTTTGATTACCTTAATCCGACTAAAGTCAGAACTAAACTAAACAGAAATGGAATTAAGACGTGGAGTATGTATATATTAGTGGCATTATTGAAGTAAACACCGCAATCAAACTATTACCGTCATGTAGGACTTTTCGCCATATTTTCCGACAAGATCCACACACGCAGCTGTCAGAAAAGGATCGCACACACACACACACACACACACTTGCGAAATGTGGAATTTTTTTTTTTTCATTCGGCGTGCGTTATTAAATTCAATAACACTCTCACCAGTCCTTACTCCTTATTTGCGTCTAATACCCCAGTTTGTCATGGGGGCATGAATGAAATGTTCATTAGTGAAAGTGGAACTGCCGAACTGCAGTTAAAGTCACCCAAAATTACTGGAAACTCTTACATGAAGCACTTCACGTAAACACCTTAATTATATAATTGTCTATTAAGGCAAATAACTAGATTACAGATGTCCATGTAAGCGTAGTCAGTAGTGTCTTCAAAGTTAGTGAAAGATCCAGAAGGGTATCCTGCTGATTTGATTCAGAAGGGCACTTTTTGGTCAGACGGCTCACCGGTCAGGTATATATCCGCGCTAAAATATCAAGGTTAGAGTCATCATAGCTTGCGTAGAATAGACCCAGATCCCAACCCAACTTTGAGAATAGATTAACGGCGATATTTTTTTATCATGCGATAAGAGTCTCGCGTTTACTCATCACGTTAATGCCGATAATGGCTCACCACTAGTTTTAAGTAAAAACTCACCTAGTTTTGACATATTATTTATGAAAACACACACACAGACAGTTTTATTTCCCACAAAAAATGCTGCAATTCACCAGTACACACAACAAAATCAACATACTGATTATTCTACATGGTTTTGTAAGCTTACCATACATTACAAACACAAATAAACCATTTGACTGCTATACAGGAGCGTAGTAAGCAGGGGCGTAGCAACCGTGGGTGACGGAGAGATACGTCACCCTCACTTTTAGAGACAGACCATTTAGAAACAGGTGATTAAGAATGTAAAATTTTGGATTTCATACAGCTTTTCCCCCCACTTTTAAAAAGTCCACTACCTCCCTGGTAGTAAGTGAGGGAAAAGGGTATACAGGCAAGTTAGGGGCCCAGCGACAGGTTTCGGGGGGGCCAGAGATCCACCCTATACCCCCCGCCACTCTTCACTTACAAGTTTACTAATGTTGTCACCTTGCCACCAAAACTCGATCTAAATGGCTGACGCTTCCATTGGGCTTGAAAAGTACTGTCTGATCTGGAGTATTTGCATAAAGCGTTCTGATTGGCTGGCACTTCCGTTGGCGCTTGAAAAGTTGAAATTTCCAACTTCTGCAGCGAGCAATACCAACCCATTCAAGTTACGAGATCGCTAATGTCAACCACCACCCCCTCTTCATTTCAGAAATTGCCACCCGCCCCCCGCTCTTCACTTACGCCCCATTTACACAGGGCTTCATTGTCATGTTGGGAAAAAGGAATTACAAAGAATTTTTTTAAATAAGGGTGTCGAAATTAATTGCTTCTTTGGTGCACCGTGATGCAGATGCGGACAATCCGGTATCGGTTCAGTAATAATCATAACCGGTTATTACATACTGACATCATTTATCTCATATGCGCTATGTCACCGTAGCTTACTATGGCGAGGGAGGTGAGCGCGGGTGTTTACAACGCTCCAACTACTTAAAAACGCAGAAACTGCACAATTTCACTGCATGTGTGTTTGCTGGACAGTCTTTCACTGACACTTACAGCCTATGTAATTTTTTTACCCACACAATCAATTTCAAAACGGCCCAATCTGGCAACACTGCGCCACTGCCGTTTATCAGTGTCACTCATCGGTGAACAGCGCCTATGAAGTAAAATATAAACTTGTGTATGGAAAGCATCGTCAATGCACCGTGATACACCGAGAAATCGAATTGAACCGAATCGATGGCATGATAATCATAACTGAGCCGTGAGACCAGTGTAGGTTCACACCTCTATTTTTAAACATATTTTTGTCTCCATTTCTTTTCATTAAACAATTGTATTTGTATTGCTTAAAGGTGATATATTAACTGAACGTCTGTTGAGTGTGATATGCTTTGTATACTAATAAAGCATTTTTGCAGAAGTAGATGAAGCTGATAGAAAAGCAAAGGCCTGATTGTCTAAAATTAACTTGGGCTCTGCAGCTTGAGCTTCCTGTCAGCGGAAATGTGTTAAAACTGAACACAGAATATGTGCAGTTGTCTTATGCTCTTAATGTTGTGCAGAAAATTCATAGAAAAAGAGGACGTATGTATGGGTGCGGCCAATGGAGGACTGGGGAATGATTGACAAGTGACGAATTTCACTAAACTCCACCTATTAATATCAGCTGCCTATATAAGTTGAAGTCAGGAAATAAAAACTGTTGCACACCCCTGAATGTAACTCTTGCATTGCATTGAGGATAACAGAATTCTGTAAATTTAATTATTCATTTGTATCCAATAAATTACTATAGTTTTTGACATTGAAGAAAAACCTCTCCTGACATTTTTCATTGAACACATGGAATTGAAAGCTATTCCAACAGTCAACACTTGACGGAGGTGACAAAGTTGGGGCTGACACGATTGTCATGGCGATCTAATTGGCTGATGCTTCCGTTTGAGCTTGAAAAGTTGAGAAATTGCCAACTTCTGCAGCGAGCAACACCGATTGATCCACAATTCAGTTCAGCAATGCTTGACGTCACACTTTCAAAGTGAATGAGAAGCGTTGATGCTGATGCCCCGTGTGAATGGGGCGTTACGAGATCACTAACATCAACCACCACCCCCTCTTCATTTCAGACATCACCAACCGCCTCGCTCTTCACTTATGCCCGATTCACACGGGGCTTGAACATCAATGCTTGACGGAGGGCGTGTCTGAAGTTGGGGCTGACACGATCATCATAGCAGCATCAACCATTGAAAATTGTCTGCAATTGGCTACTGTCTGAGCTAGGGTAATTGCATAAAGCGATCTGATTGGCTGGCGTTTCCGTTGGCGCTTGAAAAGTTGAGAAATTCCCAACTTTTGTAGCGAGCAATGCCAACGAATTCACAATTCAGTTCGGCAACACTTGACATCACCCATTCAAAGTGAATGAGAAGCGTTGACTTCACTTACGTTCAATTCACACGGGGCTTTATTGTCAACGCTTGATGGAGGGCGTGTCTAAATTTGGGGCTGAAGCGATCATTATAGTAGCGTCAACCAATTAAATTTGTCTGCAATAGGCTACTTTCTGAGTTGGGGTATTTGCATAAAGCGATCTGATCGGCTGATGCTTCCACAATTCCACAATTGGCTGATGATCCACAATTCAGTTTGGCAAAGCTTAACGTCTCCCTTTCACCCTTTAACACCCACCCACCCCCGCTTTTCACTTACAAGATCACTTACATCATCAACCCCCCCTTACCCCCCTAGAAACACTGCAGCTGTTTCCATTATGTCTCCTATTGGCATCAAAACAATACATTTGGAGTGCGCTGTTGTGTTTTTAATAGCTTTCAAGACTTAGATTGACTTTGTTACCCTCACAAAGTGAATGAATCACGTCTATAGAGAATTTAAGCCACACAAAACACCCGCTATGCAAAAACAGTCACTCACTTTTGATCCATGAACATGTCTCTGCTGATCTGCAAACAATCTAACAAACAGAAACAAATGTCAGGAATTCCTTATGTGCAGCCTTGAATTCTGTGAAGGGATGTTTTCATAATTTACACAAACCGGCCACTTTATTAGGTTCACCTGTCCAACTGCTCCCTAACGCAAATTTCTAATCAGCCAATCACATGGCAGCAACTCAATGCATTTACGTATGCAGACGTGGTCAACACTATCTGCTGCAGTTCAAACTGAGCATCAGAATGGGGAATAAAGAGGATTTAAGTGACTTTAAATGTGGCATAGTTCTTGGTGCCAGACGGGCTAGTCTGAGCATTTCAGAAACTGCTGATCTACTGAGATTTTCACGCACAACCATCTCTAGGGTTTACAGAGAATGGTCCGAAAAAGAGAAAATATCCAGTGAGCGGCAGTTCTGTGGGCGTATATGTCTTGTTGATGCCAGAGGTCAGAGGAGAATGGCCAGACTGGTTCGAGCTAATAGAAAGGCAACAGTAACTCAAATAACCACTCGTTACAACCGAGGTATGCAGAAGATCATCTCTGAACACACAGCAACAGAAGACCACACCGGGTGCCACTGGATGGTAGGTTCAGAATTTGGCATCGACAACATGAAAAGCAATGATGTGGGGAATATTTTGGCCCATTAGTACCAATTGAGCATTGTGTCAACACCACAGCCTACCTGAGTATTGACCATGTCCATCCCTTTATGACCACAGTGTGCCCATCTTCTGATGGCTACTTCCAGCAAGATAACACGCCATGTCATAAAGCGCGAATCATCTCAGACTGGTTTCTTGAACATGACAATGAGTTCACTGTACTCACATGGCCTCCACAGTCACCAAATCCCAATCCAATAGAGCACCTTTGGGATGTGGTGGAACGGCAGATTCGCATCATGGATTTGCAGCCGGCAAATGTGCAGCAACTGCATGATGCTATCATGTCAATATGGACCAAAATCTCTGAGGAATATTTCCAGTACCTTGTTGAATCTATGCCACGAAGGATTAAGGCAGTTCTGAAGGCAAAAGGGGGTCCAACCGGGTACTAGTAAGGTGTACCTAATAAAATGGCCAGTGAGTGTAAATGCATACTGTCTGATAAATAATTATGAAAAACTGATGCATAATCACTTACAGATGATTACAAGAAAGCTTAAAAATAAGCAGTTATCTCCTGCAATTAAAAATAACATGCTTTTAGGGTCTTCTAATTACGAGAAAGAAACGCCTTATCACCCTTTTAAAATGTTAGAATAAATCCCAGCTTGCAAATTTTAGCAAACATTTCCGAATTGATGTTTAACAGAGCAAGGAATTTTTCACAGTATTTCCTATAATATTCTTTCTTCCAGAGAAAGTCTTATTTGTTTTATTTAATCTAAAATAAAAGCAGTTCTTAATTTTTTTATAACCATTTTTGGGTCAATTTTGTTAGCCCTCTCGTAAGTTGAAAACATCATGTTTTTCTGCAACACATTTCATTACAGCACTGATTTCTATGATCTATCAAAGTAAACTGTGAGTTTAAATATTCAATTTAAAACTCGTCTATACAGAACGATGTCTTTGATCTTGGTATCATTTGTACCTATATATTCAGGTGTCTGTCTGCTATGATAGACCACGGCCGATAAAAATAGATAATAACCAGACAGATGAACTCAAGGCTGCATTTAACCATATCAAATTGGCCATGAAGTCTGTTAATGGAGTGAAATCTCACAGCTTCATGCCGTGGTGGATTTTATTACGGTAATATTAACATCAAAAGCCAACATACGTTCGCAGAAAGATAAGAAGATAGCCAAACCAGGCGCATATCTTGCAGCCTGTAAAGTCTTCACTATAACGATGGAAAGATATTTCCAGTTAGTCTGGATTGCATGGATATAATGCATGTCCAAGTGGAAGATCTGATAGATTTTTCTGAAACATGACTGTTTTAAAACCCACAATGCTGATCATTTGATTGGTAACGACATAGAGCTGTCATAACAACACCATCAGTCTGTATTTCTCCCTCTGCCTGATGGAAATTCCTGGGAATGGCCTAAAGCTCTTTACTGGCCAGCAGCAAATTGACTGGGGTATTTATTACTCCGGCGATAACATTTGTTTCCTCTGACATCTGGGTCATTACAAGAAGCGGAGGCTTGGACTCGGCCGGCCCATTATGACCCTGATGTGTTTTGCAATGTCATTATGGGCAGATTAATGCCAACCATCAGAGCGGCTATCACACTTTAATCTGAGAAGGAAACCAGAATGATGAAGCCTACTTAGAACCCAAATTCAATCATTCTCCATTCTCTCATGTTCAGGATAATGATCATAACACTTTAGTTTAGATTTTTTTTTTTTTTTTAGGAATATCTAAACTAATTATGATTATGGAGAGTCGTTTATCTCCAGCTGCACTCTCAAAGTTTCAGCCTTTGCTTTCTGGAAGAAGATGATCTGTGTTTACATGAGAATGTGTCTCGAGTTTGTGCTCTGGAATTGTAATTACCCCAATCACTATGTTATATTGTTCTTCAGTTCTTTTTGTTCTTGTTATTTACTGCATACAATAAATATACTCAGAAAAAGTCTTAATGAGCTGTAGTCCAACACCCATTTCTCTGAGAATTAAAATAAAAACCCACTTCAATTCCAGACGAAGGACAAAGTGATTATGAATACTCCATTAAGAGGTGTCACTGCGAGTCCACGCTGAATAGGCAGAGTAATTATGAACAGAATTAGGATTCTGGACTATAAATTATAAGAGCCAAGTCAAAATTAATTAATACAGGGAGCGTCACTTTAACAGGTTTAGGTTAAGAGGAAGTTTCAGTCTGATCTCACAAGGAATATAACTATTTTACATATTGTCAGAAAAGTGCACTAATTTGTACAAATTCATATGACTTTTTAAATGACTTGGGTCACTTCTGACCCAAAAAGCTTCATCGGAATAGTACAAAACTTTTTTTTTGTTTTTGCAGTGTATACATAAGAAAAAATTAGGAGCAAGATTTGAGCAGGCAAAGTGGATGTAAAAAAACACACTTGTACTCCTTCAGTCAAAAGTGACCAACCAAAGGAAATGAATGGGAAATTTATAAAAAAAAAAAAAGTAAATACATTTCTGAGAATTTTTGTGTGTACAGTACACAAATCAGCCACAATTCTGAAAGAAAGTAGGGAATGAAGGGATGGCCCTTTTCAACAAAAAATGAAAATCATTTGAAAATTCAGTCACAGTTCAGAAAAAGCTCACAGCAGTGAAATTTCGACACTCTAAAACATAAAGACTGAAATAAACACACACACACACACAAAGCTTAATTATGTCAAAAACAACATAGCTCATTCTGAAAACGTAGCCCTATATAGATTTCTGGAGATTGCAAATTATGTAGCCAGAGCTACGTACAGTATGGCTGCATTTCTTCTTTAAAATGAACAATACAGGGTGGTATGACGTCGTTCCTTTTCACGCTTACCAGCTGTTTCCTCTGTTAACATTTTGTCCGGTTGCTCGACATGTACGTCGGCAGAATTGAGATGCAGAGCAGAGTTGACAATGGGGTTCGAGTACAGTAAAGAACAATTCCCGAAAACATGTAAAACAGAAACAAAGGCTGCGTCCGAAACCGCATACTTCCATACTATACAGTACGCTTAAATCAGTATGCGAGCCGAGTAGTATGTCCGAATTCTTAGAATTCGAAAATCAGTATGTGAGAAGTACCCGGATGACTTACTACTTCCGGCGAGATTCTGAAGTGCGCATCCCATGGTTGCTGCGCTATCCCATGATGCCCCGCGAGAGCATTTATGAATGGACGTGAAGCGACGCAACTGACGCAGGTAGGTCACGTGACCATGACAAAATGGCGCATGTAGTACGTCCGAATTCCATTCATACTGCTCACATTCATACTGTATAGAACGTACTTTTCCAACGGCCGAGTAGTACGTTTAAATTCAAATGCAGTACCTACTGAATAGTAGGCGGTTTCGGACGCAGCCAAAAGCTACAAAATAAATTCAACAAATAACAGGGTGAGAATGTGGTAAAATCTGAAAAGCAGAGGGCTTTCCTTTTTTTGCATTGCTTTTTAAAACACTGCGGTTGGTTTTAGGGAAGTGGGTGGGCGGGTCAATCGGTGCTTTTAAAAACGCTATTGGTTGGGTTTAGGGAAGGGGGAGGGTGGGTTTCATTTTACTGCAAGAAGGCCGACTTGAAGGTCATGAGAGCATAGTAGACCACCGTGCGATGCTTATGCATAAGCCTGGGAAAGAACCGCCCCTGTGCAGCACAGCCAGGAGGCCGTGGTGCAGGGCAGAAGCAGCATGGTCCGCAGCGGTGTGGGCTCTGGCCGTAAGAGACACAGATGACCCACCCGCCTTGGACGGGGGTCTCAGCTTACCTCTCCAGGTGGTTGTGCTCACCACCTGAGGAATAGCTTCGTACCCACTGGCTGCCTCGCCGTCAATGGGAGGACCTGGCGGAGAAAAAAGTCCTCTATGCCAGCGTGTGCTTGCTGTATGCCCCTGGGAAGAAGGGGATGGGAGCTGGAAGATTCATCTTACATCAGCCCACACGTCACACCCTCTAGTCGGTCCGGCGGCAAGACTGGGGGACAAGCCATCTTCAGCCGCGCTGCTGAAGCAGCCCAGGAAGCGCAGCCATGATCTCTGATTCGAGAACCGTGACCGCGCATTGAACCCCGTAGGATGGAAGTGAGCCCGGTCGGTCAACTGAGCATGAGAGCTCGCTCTCCGATGTCGCGATGGACCTCTGATCTCCGGTGTCATCAAGCAGAGGCGTGGGCATCCCGGGGGATTAACCGCACAACCACTCGAAGCTTGGATGGGGCGCGCTGTGGAGGAGCGGGGGGTTTGCGGCCCGGAGGCGACAGATAAGCCCCCACTGTGATCCTCAGATCTGCCCACGTGCAAACTGCTTTCACAGGGAGCAACGGGGGTGGCTTGAAAGCCGCGATCTCAGCTGTGCAAAAGCCACACCCTCACAGTGAGAGCATGAGCTGTCGGCGGGCACTGCATCGACATGCTGAACCCCCAGAGCTGTGATGCGATACCTGTGCCCATCATCCAGAGATAGGAGCCATAGCATCCACAAACGCACAGTCAAAACAGCGTCTTGAAAAAGATTGACTGACTGTGTTGCTCTCTTAGGGAATCTGCCTTTTTTAATAGAAACTGCTCTTTTGTGCATACCAGCGAAACGCCCAAGGGACAGGAAAGCCCAGATCGACAGATTCTCCTGCACTGATGAGTAAACTGTTTTCAATCTTAAAATCAGGTTGGCAGATAGCGTGTCTTTAGTCTCGTGAGTGGCTCTGAAGCTAAATTCTAGTGGCTCACTCCACAGCAGAGACTGATATAGCGCTAATGACTCATCAGGATTAGTTGTGGATCGCCAACTCATTTGGCATTCATTGGCCCGTTTTCTTACTCTTTAGAGTGATAGGTCGTCTGGCATACTCCTATATGTCTGGAAGACACACTTTGGAGTTCCCATATGAAGGGGGAGTCAATTTCAAGTGGTTTGAACATAAAACAGTTAAGTACCCCAAACCCCCCCTCCCCTCAAATTTAATTTTTGAGTGAATGAAAACATTTTCTCCTTAGTTAAATACGTTTGATGCCTCAAAACTTCCCATAATTCATAACCTGCAGTCAGCTATTTGCTAAACAGTGAAACAGCTCAATCACAGTTTTTTGTGCTAGCCCTACACTATTCTTTGTTTTTCATCCTCTGTCTCTTTTCTTTGGAAGCTCAGCTCAGCTGCAGTCAGTGAACAGGAGGCAGTGATGGCGGTGGAGGGTCTGAGAAGGCGGCAGCAGCTGACACAGATGCTTATTTCATGCTCCGAAGCCTGTGCCGCCTTCTATTAAATGATTGGTCAATTAACGTGGGATGAAAGATTTGTTAAGCTGCTTTGATCCCAGTGAGAACATGCACATTCATTTACATTCCAGGGGGCACTGTACCATTCGACAGAAGTACAAACTAAAAGATAAACTGTAAGTCGCCACAGTGGAATGAACCACAAATTATTCCAGTATATGTTTTACACAGCGGATGCCTTTACAGCCACAACCCAGTACTGGGAAACACCCATACACTATTGCACTCATAAACTACGGCCAATTTAGTTTATCCAATTCATTCCAGAGCACCCGGAGGAAATCCACACAAATATGGGGAGAATATGCAAACTCCAAGCAGAAATGCCAACTGGCCCAGTCAGGACTAGAATCAGTGACCTTCTTGCTGTGAGGTGACAGTGCTAACCACTGAGCCATCATGCCACGCCCTCCACAGAAATCAAATCAGAAAAGTGCATAAGATTCAGGGAAAACGAGCACACAAAAAACGGTGTGTACGCCTCTCTTCCAGATGTGACATTTATAAACAGCAAATGAGTTTGAAATTTGTTGCAGCTGACTGCTGTCAGATCTCAGCCTAGTAAACGTCCCCTAATTAACATCATTATCATATAAAAGAGCACATGCCAATATCCGAAATTCTATGCTTGAGGATAAAGAACACAAAGAGAAACACAAAAACTTTTGAGAGTATGAAATTGTCGGAGTTAGAGGCTCCACACAGAACATTATAGAAAGAAAAAAGTTGTTTCATATCATTTTCACAATATTACACAATTCTTAAGTTTGTTTTTGGGACAGCTTAAAGGGTCACGAAACACCAAAACACATTTTTTGAGCTGTTGACAGTCATATATGTGTCCCACGCTGCTATAAACACTATTAGGACACATACTGTATATTGCACTACAAAGTGAAAATTGGTTATTTTTGCATTATTTTGGGTAAATTCGTTCTTCCTGTTTGAAGCTAATTTTTGAAGCTGCGTCATGGTGATTAGATACTTGCGTGTAATCCAGCGTGGAGAGTGGGTAATCTGTACCTGCGAGTACATTGTGACGTTTCTGAGTGTGCGGCATTAATTCATGAGAAAGACTTTGTTTAAACCAATCAGCGCGCTCTGTTGAGTATGCGGTGCAACTTCATTAACATGCATGATAGCTTCGGAGACTGTTTTACCTGTTACAGTGTTCAAACGACAGAGACGCCACGTTGTGATGCCAAAACAAGTGAAAGAACAAGAATTTGGAGACATGGGTCGTCAGTGTTGCATTTATTAATGTGCTGCAACGAAGGTTTTGTTTTCATTTTCCCGCTATGAGAGCGTAGCTGGACTCACGTGTGGATTACAGTGCATGCGGCAGAAATGTGTTTGTAAGGAACATTTTTACCCGAGAGCTTTTCGCATCTGGAAATGATGAAATCTGGATTTGCCACTCGTCTCCTTTTAAAAAAAGACACAGTTCCAGTTTGATTGTCCTGTGTCCTGATTTTGTAAGTGTGTGTGAGAGCAGTGCCCTTTGTTTGTTCATTCAGATGGCAAAGTTACTTCATATCATCAGCAGTGCTCTTTCAGTTTTTAAAGACATACCCCAGTCAAAAAGATTTAGTTACTAAGTTTACAGTATGTTAATATCACTGCAATATTATAGTACAATATTATAGACTGAAAGATCCACTGTAAATGCTGCTCTCCAAGTATAAACATGTAAACACAGCAATCAAACTATTCCCGTCGTGTAGGTTTTTTGACGCAATTTGTGACAGGATAGTCTATACACACACGGCTTCCTGACGCTACCTACCCAGTGCATCTAAGTTACCGAGAAATGCGGAGGATTTTTTTCTCCCATTCGCCGTGCGGTATCAAACATTCCATTAAAACTCCACTTTCCAGCAGTTCCTCGCTTTCAATATCTTGTTTTTCACGGGCGACATGCAGGAAATGTTCCTGAATAAAAAGTGAAAGTGCCAAACTGCAGTTAAAGTCGACAAATGAATAATTTGGCAAGTAATTCGATTACTGATGTCCATGTAAACACAGTCACTGTCTTTCTCTCCTGCGTCTGCGTGCCCAAACGGAAACTCCCATATTTGCAAATCTTTCCCTCCCCCGACACTCCCACCTAAACAGAGCTGGACACGCCCACTTTCCTGACTTTTTCCAAACTAGAGGTGTGAAAACACCCTGCTGAGACAGGGGGGTTTCGTGGCCCTTTAATTGTTATTGTTCAATCCACTTTAACTTGTAAAAACAATTAAGTTAACTTAACCAATTTGTGTTGGGACAACATAAAGAAATTGTGCAAAACCCAGCATTTTTTACAGTATAAGCTTCAGATTAGCTAATAATTAAAACCATAAAATGTCTTTGGAATAAAACAAGGGAAGATTATTTAATTGCAACCACACTATAGTTACACAGTTGAAGCTTAAAGCGGTGGTCTACTACGATATCATATTTTAAACTTTAGTTCATGTGTAATCAGGGCTTGACATTAACTTTTTTGATCACCAGCCAGTGTGGCTAGTAGTTTTCCAACATTACTAGCCACTCGCCATTTTCAGTAGCCACAATTTTGTTGTTGGGCAAATATATTTTATATGCATAAATATGACTTTGGCATGCTAAAATTACTTGATTTAGGTTTTGTGGAATGTCCACATGACTCCTCATTCATTTTACTTCTTGTGTATGTTGTGTACGAGCTTGCTCAGTGAGCATGAGCACATGGGTCATGGTTTCATAATGTTGTAGTACAATTAGTTTTTATTTCACATGACTTTTCAGAGCTCAAAGGATTTACCAAATTTAAAATAAACTTTTTAAAAAATAAATAAATAATTATTTCTTAGCCACAAATTTTAAATAATGTCAAAACAAGCAAAATATAGCTGTATACTATACATTTTATTTAACAAAAAAGTTATTTAAAAAAAACAGCTAACACCAGTTAACTACACATAAATGGGAAGTTAATATCCTATATCCTGTTTAAATAATGGTTAAAGCGAAAGCAACCGGTGCTGGAGACCAATCTGGAGCTCTTGAATGCAGCACAACTATGGGTGCATGAACATAACTTTTTGTCTAGTCTATTTGAAATAGAACTAAGATCGCATTTGTATGAATATTGGGTCATTTTCAGTCATATTCTCCTTTTAAGAAAACTACAATTTAAAAATGATTTTCAACCAGCCAAAGTGGCTAGTGGAGGTGGCTGTCTAACCCACCACAGCTAAAATCTACCCGCATTTGGCTGGTTGGTGGGTGTTACTGTAAAGCCCTGTGTGTAATGTACATAAACAACATCTCTGAATGTACGCTCAAAAGTCAATGTAAAGTGAGACATTGGCTTTTACAGAGTTAGCTTAGCAAAGCCTACAGCGAACAAAGTTTTGGGGCTACAAAAAAAATACATCCGGGTTAATTAAGTCATAAACCCTTCAGGTTATGCACATACATCCCACGCAGTGAAGGGGCATGGCCAGAGGCGCTGTAATGTTATAACAGAGAAAGCTAAAATGGCATCCAAACACTGCTATTTCCACAGAGCTTGTTCTGTTTCTGTATTTGGGCTTTCAAAGGACACAACACAAAGAGAGAAGTGCTTACAAATTAATTTTAATAATGTTCCAGAGAATTATAAAAAAAAGATATAGCAAGCATTTGACAAAGGACAACCTCCAGAATCTCAGTTCAGTGCTGGATTCGATTAGAAACTCCTCAAAGAAGGAGCAGCTCCAACTATAATAGAAGAAGCTGTGGATTGTGAGCCTCAACCTGTAAGTATTTTTATTTGTTAAAATGTATCTGTTACATGCACAGTTTCCAGTGTTGTGCAAGTTACTTCCAAACTGTAATACATTACAGATTACTTGTTACTGTTATTTAAAAGTAATCCCTTACATTACAATATTACTGTCTCAAAAATGTAATATGTTACATTACTCTTATATTACCTTTTAGTTACTTTCACTAAAATGACTACAGAATTAGAACTTAACTTTCTAAAACGACCAAATGTACTGCAGAGCATTTTACATCCAGTAGAAAGCGATATGATATAGCAGAATGACTGTGAATCCAGGCTACTAACAATATAGTATATAACTGGCAACATGAAGGCTCAAGACAATGCAAGAAAGGATAACTGTCAGATTCACAAATGATCTGTTAAAAGTATGGTAGAGGAAAAGTGGTTATCTGGCAATATCTGTGAATAGCTTGGCTATATTCATATTAGACACAACAGGCCTATATGTAAACTTCAATGCCATGACAACATGCAGATTTCTTTTCTCTTCTTATTGTTGCCATTATTGTATTCACTTTAAATTCAAGTGGCTCACAACACAAAACTGTCATGCACAAAGTGAGCATGATAAACAGCTTTCTCAATATTATGCTCGTGCACCGATTTCCTCTGTTTGTAGACAAAACTGTTTACGAGTTCTTAAATATATGCTGCTCGCATGCAAATGTTCTCACGTTCTCTCAAATATGCACTCCTCTCAGTACACGGTTCGCTCTGTGAGATTATATGCAGACTCACACTTTGGGTCTTGTGTTCCCTCTTCCTTTTGTTCTTTTTGATATGATTTATATTGGTGCACAATTTATTAACAATAACCAAAATGCAACCAAAATATCATTTTTAATCTAATAAACCATAACATTTTTTGGCTGTATGTTATATGATGAGATATTTCCAGTTTTAAACACTTAAAGACACAGAGAATAGACGTTGGATGTTAAGAATACGTTTTATTTTAAAAACATTTATTAAACATCTAAAAGGTGCACTATACTAATCAAATAAAAAAACATTTAAAGTAAAATATAACGAACGCAAGCAGAAATGTAACTGATAGAAAACAGGGAAAAACGATATGGTATTGTAGCCTACTGGACTATTCACTCTTCAAATAAATCTCACTATCAATCTCATTTTATCATGGCAACTAAAATAAAGTGAACTCGTCTCTGTTGTCTTCCATATTGTTGATGAGATTGGAGGACATTTTCCCTGTCATCCTCTTCATTTTGAGGAGAAGCTGTTTCACAGGGCCTCTGAACACACATATTGGCATGTACTGTGTTTTGAACAGTAGCCTACTACAGTAAAGTACTTTAATTAATCTGTTGTGGTAATACTATAGTTGCTATGGTAACACAACAAGTGTAATATAAACAAATGACCCAATGCTGCAGTTTTTTTTTTTAACAATATAGGGTATATTATATTTTACAATTCACCACACTTTACTATTCTTAATACTACAGTATGCTGAAGCATTCATTAACAAGTTGTAAATAATACTAGCCTAAAACAAAGGCAGTACACTGTACCTAACGCTCAAAAACACTAGTATTTATTATAGTATTTATATATTTACCTTAACCTGTAGGTAAATATTGTAGCAACATGTAAACCATATCAACATTCTTGGGATAACAATTTGACAAGAGGATCTCTGGAGAGCAAAAGCACGAAAAGAGGAGAAAACAGTAAGGCACAAACTGTGAGTCTGCATCATCTGACGGAGCGAGAGCAGATCATCCGCACGTGAGCAGACTGTTTTGAGTGCACGCGAGGAGTTTTGTCCACGGAGGAAACCGGAGCGTTCGCTCGCTTGTATTACATGAATGCGCTCTCGACGTGTAGTACACTGCAGTTGTCAGTGAAATATGCACGTACCTCCATCTCGCAAATGTACTGTCTTCTGCCATTTTCATCTATTTGCTGCTTTTCCGCTGCGCGTTAGAGCATAACATTACTGCGAACCGGGCTGAGCCAATAGCCCCGGACCTCGAGCTCAGAGGCTGAAATCAATCCGCGCTCAAAGTAAACAGTTCCAGTAGCCAGAGGGAGATTAATAACAACACACACGTATGTTCACTCCCCACAAACAGGAAATAGAACTGCGGTATTTTTAAAATGTTATTATCTTGCGGGCGAAAAGTTTGTTTTTCCATGTTTGCTTTCCATGCGTTCTCAAATAACGAACTTGCAAAAGATATGTGAAGCTCTGTGTCTTCTTCATTTTCTGTCTGATTCACGCTCAAATTGATACGGCTAACAGTTACATTGACTGACAGTATTTACACAACGGCAAAGCATGTGTTAGTAGGGGTGTGACGCTTCCTGGTGACGTGGAGCTGATCCACGAATCACAGCCCATTATGTTAGATGACTAACCAGAGCCTCTTAAGGGTGGGCCTTAAGAGGAGCTAGGAAATATGGCAGTCGTTTTCATGTTAGCTGAGTAGCTGTATGTAATTAAAGTAAGATATATGAGCAAAATAACGTGATTTTCCACTATTGAGGCATGAGCACACATTGCTTTGCACCCCATAAACACATCCAGTCTTAAAAATACACTTTGGACCACCCCTTTAAACTTCATAAAGTATAATTGAAAGTGTTATTCAAAACAGTATACATTTGTTTCTGTGCATTATAGAGTACATGTTCAAACAATAAAAATTCTTCTTCTTTTAACTTTGGCTCATTTTTTTCCCCTCCTGGCATCTGAGCTGACCACTCATGCAGCAGTTGGGGTGTATCAGCAATTATGGATTATACCATTAAAGAAAGTCTCTTTAAAGCATCCCAGAAGGGAATGCAGTTTAGTGTGCAGGGCTCATCAAGGCCTCTCGCTGATGGCTCTTTCTCTCTCCTTGATGTCCACTTTCAGCCCGGATCATTTATAAACAAAATGGAGCCTGCCAGATGCAGAAAGCTTCAAAATGGCTGTCCCTCCGCCTGATTGAGATTAATGCTCCCACCCCGGCACAGATTAGAGGAGTGAAGTAACCGTGTCTGATTTCAGCTCAAACTAGGATTTATGATCGAAAAACACGGAGATGGGGTTACGCTTGTCATTGATCCTGCCGTGGCTCGGCTATAGGCTAGCGAGTCTTCCAGATGACCTGCTGCTGCTATTGATAGCTGATGGATAATATATGTCAGAGTCGCTAGACTGACAACCAGTGATTTAGTTGTGCAGTCTGAATGTTGGTTTTTTGGATAGGCTAAATGGTTAGTTCACCCCAAAGTAAATATTTTGACATCTTTTATTTCTCTCAGGTCATTTCCATCATCTTTGGAATACACTTTTTTAAAGAAATCTCAGATATTTCTGTCGCTCCATTGAAAGTCTGTTCACCCAAAACTTTGAGTCAAAGTTTGAAAGTATGAGTGATTGTGTGTACATTGAGATGTACAGATATCTTATGGGTTTGGAAAAACATCATAGGATAGGAATATATATTTTCTTGGATTGTATATGCTTTTATTTAATCCTTTGCATTCAATTAATGACAAATAATTAATATTAATAATAATGAATACATGTAAAAACTCACGAGTGACATCCTTACCTTAGTTGTTGCTATATTACCATTAATATAGCATTGATATATTATTAAAACATATATTTTTGGTGACTAATATACATCGTTACATCCATAATGGATGTTATAGGCACTTTGATCTAAGACAAACCTACCATGACAATTAGTGTGGCTTTAACATTTCTAATCAAAAACATAATGTGATGGCCACTTTTTGCATGTTTCCAGCTTTGTTCCTTTCAAAAAAGAAAAACCTACACTGTTAACAATTTCTTGTAGAATTTACAGCAACTTACTGGCAGTAGTTCGCCAGTAACTGTAAATCAATTACAGCAAAAAAATACTGTATTTACATTTACAGCACCACTGATTTTGCTGTATATGTACAGTATTTAAAGTGGGCAACGCAGTGGCGCAGTAGGTAGTGCTGTTGCCTCACAGCAAGAACGTCGCTGGGTCAGTTGGCATTTCTGTGTGGAGTTTGCATGTTCTCCCTGCGTTCGCGTGGGTTTCCTCCGGGTGCTCCGGTTTCCCCCACAGTCCAAAGACATGCAGTACAGGTGAATTGGGTAAGCTAAATTGTCCATAGTGTATGAGTGTGAATGTGTGTGTGGAAGTTCCCAGAGATGGGTTGCGGCTGGAAGGGCATCCGCTGCGTAAAATCGTGCTGGATAAGTTGGCGGTTCATTCCGCTGTGGCGACCCCGCAAGGGACAAAGCCGACAAGAAAATGAATGAATGAATGTATTTAAAGTATTATATATCTTTACTGTAAAATATACAGTAATGTTTATAATGCAACTTTAATATACAGTAACATACTGCATAACTGGCCTGCAGTAAAATATAGCACATAATACAGTTCAGTTCACCAGTAACTTACTGTAAATCAATTACAGCAAAAATACTGTATTTACATTTACAGCACCACTGATTTTGCTGTATATGTTTTTACAGTAATATATATCTTTACAGTAAAATACACATTAATTTTTACAATGCAACTTTAAAATACAGTAACATACTTTATAACTGGCCTGCAGTAAAATAAGCACATAATACAGTTCAGTTCACCAGTAACTTACTCTAAATCAATTACAGCAAAAAATACTGTATTCACAATTACTGCACCATTAATTTTGCTGTATATGTATTTACAGTTTTATATATCTTTACTGTAAAATACACAGTAATTTTTACAATACAACTTCAAAATACAGTAACATACTGCATAACTGGCCTGCAGTAAAATATAGCACATAATACAGTTCAGTTCACCAGTAACTTACTGTAAATCAATTACAGCAAAAAATACTGTATATACATTTACAACACCATTTACCTTGCCCTGTATGTATTTACAATAATTTGTATCTTAACTGTAAAATATACAGTCATTTTCACAATGCAACTTTTACATACAGTAACATACTGCAAAATTGTCTTACAATAAAATTCACTCCATATTACAGGTAAATACTGTGTAATTTACAAAAATTGTTAACAGTGTATGAAACAAAAAAATAAATGCAACATTCTAAACTTGAAGCCAAAACTGTTCTGAAATAAATCTAAAATGAAGCTGATCATATAGAAATGTTGTTATATTTCCTTACTATAGTTCATGATCAATATTTCCTGAAGAGTAAACCCCATCTTTTATGGCTCATCTATTGTCAAAAAGCAACAAAAATGAGTCGGTTTAGGCTGCTTTTTTTTTTTTTTTACCTCATTCACGAACAGTGCCAAATCTCATTTAAGAGTACTTAATGGTTGTTTATGAGGTATAAATGCTATAGGCGAAGACATGCTGACATATAATCATATTTATGAGTACATATGCTTAATAAATATTTATGCTATCCTGCATTGCTCAGCAGGCAGCTCAGGGAAGAGGTCTGATCACAAGCTTCCCATCTCCTCAATGAAGACCTCTGATGCATAAACATTATCTGTTACATTTTATATAGTAATATTACAGTTACCTGCTGCTCCTTGCCCTACATTTAAAATAATCATTCTGAAAAGAGGAAGAGAGGTTTGGGTGATAAGAATATTAAAATGCACCTCAGGGGGTTTGAGATCCTTATAGTATTTAATTTGGTCTCTTATAGCCCTGATGAAATGTTAGTCTTAATCCAGCATCCCAGCAGACACAGGACGTCAGATTGATGGAGTAACGTCAGATACATGGGGACGTTGCATTTTGGTGGAAATGAAAATCGGGTTAATGTCAGAACCCAACCCCAACGTCAGACTGGGTCAGGCTTGACTTTTGGTCCCTTTCCAACGCAACCTAAAAACAACCAAATATCAATGCCTAATGATGTTATAGCTTGACGTTGTGTGAACGTTACCACTATGACGTCTATCAGACGTTGGATTTTGGTTGCCAGACGAATAAATGTCAGTATTCGACATGACGTTGGTATGAGATGTTGGCTTGACGTTGGATTTTGGTCACTTTCCAACACAACCTAAAATCAACCAAATATCAACGTCATCGGACATCAAAATAACGTTGTCCTTGGACGCTGGCTAGACAGTGAATTTTGGTCACCCGACATTACAACCTAAATCTAAACTAATATAAACGTCTTACCCAGGCTCATTCTGAAAACATACCAATATACATTTCTAGAGAGCACCAAATATTTCCCAGGAGCTACATTTATTTGCAGTTTTTGCAGATCCACCAGAGGCTGCTGTGTATGCTTTTTCAGATCTCAAACTTCTCTCAAGAGTGCCATTCGGGCCTGCTGTTCTCGCATAAATCTACCAGAGGCCGCTGTTGACTGACTGGCTGACTGACCGATCGACTGACCCACCCTCCTCCTTCCCTAAACCCAACCAATAGTGTTTTCAAAAGCACCGATTGACCCGCCCACTAAACCCAGCCTACAGTTTTCAAAGGCAATCCAGAAAAAGAAAAGCCCTCGCCTGATTTTTACCACGTTTTCAGATTTTACCACATTCTCACTCTGTTATTTACTTGTTTATTTTATTTTTTGGCTTTTGTTTTTGTCTTACCTGCTTTCTGGAACCGTTCTTTGCCAGACTCTTCGCTGCATCTCAAGTCCTCAGACGTACATGGCGAGCTAACTGGACAAACTGGTAACAGCAAGAAAGCCGTCCATACTGAGATAAGCGGTCAGCTGGTAAGCTCGAAAAGAAACGGCGTCATACCGCCCTGTAGCGTTCATTTTAAAGACGAAATGCAGCCATACGTACCTCTGGCTACATAATTCGCGATCTCCAGAAATGTACATAGGGCTACATTTTCAGAAGGACCTATGCTGAACGTCTTTTGACATTGTGTGCCTGCAGGGATAATAAATAGATTTTTAAAGGACTGTTCAGTCACAAATCTGTCATTATTTACTCAGTCTCGTAGTTCCAAACCTTTTTGTTAAACACAAAAGAATATCATTTTGAGGAAAAAAAAGATGTTTTGAAGAAATTTCACATTGACATCAGATGGTTACAAGCAAATGCAAAGATAAAAAAAAGCTTCAGAAAGATAGAAGCTAATTTGGGGAAAAGCAATTGGTTTATAGATGTTTGTAGTTTGATTCTGTCGTAAGTGTCCAAATATTTCCAGTCCACCGTGTACATCAATTAGGCTGTAAATCCACCAAAGACTTCTCTAACTTAACTATCCATTGACTTTTTATTCTCTTTTTCTCATTTAAAACAACTTTAAATCTATCGTCAGCTTTCAACTCAGAGTTACTGCTGTCTGCGCTTATAGCCTTTGTTGTTTAATACGCCGTAATTATTGCTCATGTTTTTTTTATGGATGGTGCGAAAACGTGTTGTGAAATTGGCAGTAAAATTAACAGGCTGTTAGATGATCGCGTAGAACAATTATCTGCTTTGTGTAGGGAGGCGTAAAGCACAGATATCACTACAACAACACGGAAAAAAAATCGTATTTTACTGGATTTCACAGGCTTTCTCCATTTGGGGTTTTCACACTGCATTGAACACCAAATGTTAAAAGCGTTTTTTTTCTTCCTTCTTTCTTTTTCTTCTCTTGAAACGACCGCCGAAAGCTCTCTGCGTTTGTTCTATTGTGCTTCAGAGCTGTTTAGAGCGTCACTGCATGCAGCGGCATTCAGTTAAAGAAGTATCTGCCAGAGCTTGGCTCGTTTCTCGGAGCACTTAAACGTGCTCATTCTTATTTCTGAGAACCTCTTCGTTTTTGGATGAACAGACGGTATAAAGCGGCTTTTACTGGCCCGCCACCTGTTTTAAAGAACAGGAAAAAGTAAAGCCTGTGTGTGTGTGTGTGTGGTTGAAAGAGATAGAGATGGAGGTCAGGAGAAAGAATAAGCAAGCTGAAGGGAGGATCGGGAACTCAGTGTGATTGAAGCATCTGTTTTGCTCTTGCCTTTGGGGAGACAGGGCCACAACATTTTGAATCACACACACAGAAATGCTATGTTATATCACCAGCTGTACCATTTTCTACCTTTCAGAGCTCACACACACACACACACCACCAGGGTTTATAGGATTTCAGCCGTAGCGAAGAGCCGCTTACCTGAACATGATTTGAGGCTCAGAGAAAAGCCATGTTCACACAGAAGGTGATTTCATAGCAAGAGGTTACCAAATTTGCCCTGCTCCTAATCACTAGTAGGTTGGATTAATGTTGAAGGTGCAGGTTGCCAGATTGACGACACCATAAAGAGCCAGCCAAAAGTGAAATTAAGTATTCACACGAGAAGATTTCATTCTGTATATGGAGTTAATGCAAACGCTTGCTTCTGTCAGGTGGTGTAAGTGAAGCAGAATTCAATTCAAGTTCATTTGTATAGCGCTTAATTTATTTATTCATTCATTTATTTTCCTTCAACTCAGTCTCTATTTCAGAGGTTGCTACAGCGGAATGAACCACCAACTATTCCAGCATATGTTTTACACAGCAGATGCCCTTCCAGCTGCAACCCAGTATTGGGAAAACACCCATACACATTTATTCACACATTCATACACTACAGCCAATTTAGTTTATTCAATTCACCTGTATAGCGCATGTCTTTGGACTGTGGGGGAAACCAGAGTACCAGGAGGAAATCCACACAAACACGGGGAGAACATGCAAACTCAACACAGAAATGCCAACTGACCCAGTCAAGCCTCGAACCAGCGACCTTCTTGCTGTGAGGCGACAGTGCTAACCACTGAGCCACTGTGTAAAGCGTTTTTCACAATAATTATTGTTTCAAAGCAGCTTTACAAAATGTGCACATTATTGCATTATAATCAGATTTGGAAAAGTTAAGGTTATTAGTTAACATAACTTTATTAGTTACTAATAACTTAAACTAATTAACTAGCAACTAATAGCTTTTAACAGTTAAGTAAATGAAGGACGCATTTGTCGTGAATACGTGGAATTCAGCTCAATGGCATCTTCCACACAAATTCAATTCAGTTCATTTGAGCCAGGAATTCGCTTGAAGTGAAAAACATTCCTCAAGTAAACTAGAGTGACGCAGTGCTCCGCGTCTGGGTTCAACTCAGCATTACACTGTAAACTGCTCAGCTAATGTTTACATTTGTATTGGAAATACAATATTTGTATTGTTTGCAAGTTAAAAACACTTTTTTTTAGCTCGCACCTGCGTACATTGTGTTTTTCACCAAGGCTACAAGGGCTAAATTGGCAGTGGGTGGGTTATAGAGGCCGAAACAAAGATAGACATTTTGACATGGAATGCATATTTTCAAAGAAGAATATCTGACTTTAGCATTGTTTTTCAGAAAAACAAATATGTTCACTTAGCATGTTTCTTAAATATTTGCATATATATATATATATCTGCAAAATATTATGGCATTTATATGCTTTAAAAGATCCAAAATCTTACATACAGTACATTTAAAGTCCCCAAGAATTCGAAACTAACCACATTGATTTTGTTAGCTCACATTGCCAGTTTTGTGGGGTACAAGTCTGGCACCCCTCTTTTATGGTTTAAATCATATCTTGCAGAACGTACTCAGTT